>VFSX01000854.1:0-28044 GCA_016618255.1 Chlamydomonas sp. UWO 241 | reverse complement strand
GCTCGTTGGAAAGCTGAGAGTATCCTTTGTCTGCTGTTACTCGGCGGTTTCATGGTTTTGTCTTTGAGCAGTTCAAAATCGCCGCCAAAACTGTATGTTTTTCAAACATGGATTAATTTTGTGTGATTTTCTGTGTGAATGTGTGGATCTCCTAGTAAATCAATGCTTCGACCAGTGAGACTTCTAAGGCTCAAAGCTCATCTAGCAAAGCAGCCATGGTCAAGAGGCGCAGAACAATGTCCAGCAGCATCACAAGTTTCTGTGGGTGTGAGCAGCAGTTTTTACCCCCTCGGTGACGCTCTTTTTGTTGCCAAATGTGCATTCCGTGGCTTGGAAGGCACACGCCGGCTCCCCACCACCCGTGGCTCCTCCAGCATGTTGGTGGGGGTACATGAAAGGCATGTATTCCTAATGGGGGTCTCAGATGTGCAAGGGTGCTGTGGGAGCATTGATTTGTACGTTGTACACACTTTTCCCACACCTTTCGGGCCACACCAGAGCGCCCAGCAGCTCGCTCACGCCCCCCCCCCGCCATAAAACCCAAGGGATAATCGTTTGGGATGCTAATGGAGGCCTGGGTAGCGTTGGATGGACCCAAGGTGTCCAGGAGGGTGCTGTGGGCTCATGGGGCCATCTTCAGCTGCATGGCCGCACCTCAGTGCTCCCATGCACTCCTTCGACTCACCACTCCAGGTGCACGGCCCCCCCTCACCCACGCCCCCCGACTTAAGCTTCTGAGTACCTATGGAACACGTACGCAGCTCCTGGGGGGTCGATATCAACGCTTACGCATGCTGGGGGGGTATTTCTGCGAGTGAGAGCGAGTCTGGCCCACACATTGCCGCAGCGAGCCTTCGCGGACCGCAGCATACTAGTGCGCTAAATGGTCTATAGCTGCTGTGTGGACGCGGGGAGGTGCGACGGAGGCATCGGGGCGGCCAATCGGGGCGGAATTTGCTCGCCCCCATTCGCCCGCCATGTGGCCCGCCCCCCCAAAATGTCCCCTTGCGACAGTGTCTAAGGGGGGCAGGGTTGGGCGTACTGCCTCGCTCGTCTGTGGAGGCCGAGATGATGGTGTAAACTAACATACTTTTTAAATGATGATGATGATGATGATGAGTTTTTACAATCCACTCTCTGGCGGGCACGCGTTCGGTTCCAAAGCTCCAGCAGGACTTAGAGGAAGCAGTCCTGAAGACTTGCCAACAGAAAAAGGGGGGATGCCCCACGGAAGCGCCACCCACACGCGGTGGCGGGCACCAAGCAAGCAGCACCACAGTGCAGGCTCCACACTCAACCCCTCCAGGAAACGAATGGCGGGCCCAAGGTATAAAACCATGAAGGGACCAAAAAGCCCACCCTCAACCCACCGGAAGCGGGGCCGTTGTGCACACCCGCCGCAGCACTCTGCTCAGCTACCACATCACAACCCGCCAGCGCACGCATGTGGCGCCACCTCCCCTCAAAAGAACCATCCTCTCAGGGATCTAGGACGTCTTGTTCAGAGTGAGCCCGCCGTTCACTACTCCAACAAAGGGGTGGGTCGGGCCCACCACACCCGCCCACCCGCGCGGCATCCCCCCGCCCTCAGCAAAGGACGCCAGCGCGTCCCACAGATCCATCGTCGCCAGCTCCCCCGCCCGCTCAACCGCCACCGAGCGAGCAGGGGGCTGCACACCATCACGCGGGCACGTAATGCGCAACAAGTGGCGGCGGCCTCGCTCCATGGCGTCCACCACGAGCGCTGCCACCACCGCCCACACACCAGCACGCACCCCAGCGGGAGGCTGCAGCAGCCCCACCTGGCAGCACGTGATGACCGGCGTAGGAGCAGGGAGGGCAGCAGCAGCAGCCACCACCACCGCCTCCGCCACCGGGCACCCCCAGAAGCTGTGCGCACGCCACGCCGTCGCCGGCGGCCCGTCCTCATTACGGCACCGCCACCCGCAGGGGCACTCGGGCACGCCTAGTGCAGCCTGCTTGTGAAAACCACTCACCCACAGCCGCCAGATGGGCTCCTTACGAGCGTTGAGGAGCGGCATCCGCCACAGTGTCGGCACCGCCGCCTCCAGGCCGCGCAGCCCCGCGGAGACCTGCGCGTCGGTCGCGCGGGGGCCCCCGTGCGGCCCGTGGTCCAGCGCCAGAGCCGCCTCCACCGTGGCTGCCCGCCGCACTCGCCGCTCGTCCACAACCGCCCGCAGTCGAAGCGCCACCGCCAGCTTGCACGTCAGTTTCCCCACCACACCCGGGCCGTGCGCAAACCCAACCCATCGGGGCTCGCCCGCGGCGCCGCCCCCCCCAGGTAGGGGAGCAGGTTGGGCAGCTGTGGATCGGAGGCCAGTCCGCCCACGCTGCCAGCCAGCCGGCGTGATGACACTCGGCAGCTGCCAGCCGACCAGCCGTACAATCTCCACAACGTCCGTGCACTCGCCTGCTCTGGGGAGGGGGCAGAACTGGCGGAGCGGCCTGAGGGCGGTGAGGGCGGCACCACCAGCCGCAGCCTCGACCCAGGCAGCGGGCAGTGCCGCAAGCACGACCGCCACTGTGGTGTAGAGGGGGTCGAGCGTGCGCCGCACACTCAGCAGGTCCGGCTCACCCCGAGTCACTGACGGCGGCGCGTCCGGGAAGAGGGCACGGCACAAGACCCCCCTCCAGGCACCGCCACTGTCGTAGGCGCCACACGCCAGTGCCGCGCGAAACTGCCCCAGCACGAGCGACACGCACGCCGGGGCCGCGGCCGCGTACGCCACCAGGCACGCGTGGTCGACCGTGTGTGTGTTGCGCACCATGTCGACAGCAGCGAGCCACGCCCACAGCGCACACAGGTCCGCAACCGTGTGCATGCCAGGGAGCGCGCTGCGCACGCGGGCGAGGCCCTCCGCTCGCCAGCTGGTAGCATCGCCCCCACTGAAAAGCGCGTGCGCAGCCACCTCACCAGGGGGCTCCCGCTACTCAACCGTCCGCTGCGTGCCCGGCAGCTCCAGCTGGAGGAGGGGGTTTGCCCAGAGCGGCGCCTCCGCCCCCCACAGCTCAGCTGTTCGCACGCGCCCCGGGATGCGCGCCACCGGCCCCAGGGCCTGCACCCCATCGAGCATGCGCCTCATCGGCCCAGCCAAGAGCGCCGCCCTCACAGCCGGGTCCACGCACTCACCAATAAAGCCGTCCGGGAGGGCGCCGGCCCTGGGCGCGAGGCCAGCCATAAGCACAAGAGGCTCGGGTGGGCCTCCGGGCACAGGCGGTGCACCGCTTCCACCATGAGCGGCTGCCATGCCGGCTGGGCCGGGGGCGCGGGCTGCTGTTTCGGCTGTGTCCCGCCGCCGCCACCGCCGCCACTGCCGCCAGCCCCGCCGCCACCGCCGGCCCGTGGGGCCGGCAGCAGGAGATTGGGGGCGCCTGCCGCCCACGCCCCAAACAGGCACGCGAGGTGGACGGCCCACTGCCCGTGCACGATCTCCCGCCACGCCGGCGCCCCAAAACCACCATGCGCCGGTCGCCCCAGGAGCATCGCAGCAGGCGCACCAGGCACCGAAGAGGCCCACCGCGGCAGCTCTAAATGATGATGATGATGATGATGATGAGAGTTTTACAATCCACTTCTGGCGGTCACAAGTACGGTTCCAAAGCTCCAGTGGGACTTAGAGAAACAAGGCTCAAGGCCCACAAAAAGTCAAGCTACAAGTAGCCCACGGTAACGCCATCCACACTTGGTGGCGGGCGCCAAGCAAGCAGCACCGCTGTGCAGGCTGCACACCCAGCCCCTCAAATGGCCAGAGGGCGGACCAAGGTATAAAACCATGAAGGGACCAAACATATTATAACATTTTATAAGCAACGATTACAGAGCATGGCAAACATAGGCGACGTCTCCTTAATCACGGGAAGGACGCACTCGCCGCCGGGGGCGCGGGGCGGCAGGACTTTAAGATCGAACACCGCGATGATCACAGCCCTCGGGTCCACTAGCACAGCGGGCGACGAGCGGACAGCGGGTGGGCAGCGAACGGGCAGCGGAGAGGCAGCGAGAGCGGAGGACACAGCGACGAGGGCCGCCATCACGGCGCTCCCCCACCCCACGGTGAGCGCCGCGACCCCCCAGCGCGCAGCCCCCGGCACGTCCAGTGCCGGGATCGCGCCAGCGGGGCCGGCGGCGGCGTCAGGCATCGGCGAGGAGGGGGACGCGGATGGAGAGGGGGCAGCGACAGGGGCTGCCGGCATCACCCCCTCACTCGCTTTGGTCCTGTATCAGGACGAGCCGCTCGCGCCACCCAGCGGCTATGACGAGGGCATGCAAGGCGGGGAGGGCATGAGTGCCCTTGCACGGCAGCATGCGGCCATGCACGAGGTGGCCATGCGCCAAGCGGATGACATGCGGGCGGACGCCAGGCGCAACCATGCAGCCACGGAGACACGCCTGTCTGGGCTCGAGACGGCGCTTGGCGGGCTCGGCAGCGGGTACGGGCGCATGAATGCAGAGGTGATCAGGCTGGGGCTAGGACTCACGGCCATGGAGGAGCGCACGGCGGGCCACGAGGCCCTCGTGCGAGAGGACACCAAGGCGCGGCAGGTGCAGTACAGCCGCGACCTGGCCAGCAGGGAAAGCAAGGACGAGCTCGGTGCACACGCCGCAGCCCAGCAGAGGGACACGGCTGCTCTGCGGGACGAGATCAGGCAGGCGGCCGGCATGGGCCCAACTGGGAACGTGCGAGCCGCCATCATCGCAGAGCGGCGAGAGACTCGCTGCAACCGCATGTTCAAGGTCATCATCCCTCAACGGGTGACCGACAGACCACTCGAGCTCGCGGACAAGCTGCACACGTGGCTCATCCGGCCGGAGCTGCTGGGGAAGCCACCACCTGCCGCGGGGCCGCTGGTGTTTGAGGACGCGTGGGTGCTGCGGCCGAAGGGAGGGGAGACCAGCAGCCAGGAGGGCACCAAGGCGGCGTTTGTGGTGGAGCCCCCTGCTGGCGCGCTGGGTGCACAGCCGCCTCGCGGCGGTGTCCGCGGCGGGGGTCAGCATCAGCGTGGAGCGGACGCCTGCGCAGCAGCAGACGTGGCTGCCGCTGAAGGCGCTGTTCGCGCAGGCGATGCAGGAGGGGAGGAAGGTGCGCTCTGCCAGGGGTTGCCTGTGGGTTGATGACAAGCAGGTGCTCGCGGGCGGGGTGCTGCCGCCGCGGGAGCCGGCGCAGCAGGGCGGGGGAGAATACCCACAACCACCACCACCAGGGGCGCAGCATGCCGGGGGGGGACAGCCAGTGGACACGGGGCCGGACTTGGGGCAGCTGCCGGGAGCGGCGCTGCCGCGGCCGGCCGGGCCGGGGCACCACGGGGGACAGGCACTGACACTGCCACCAACAGGGGCGCAGCAGGCAGGGGGGGCCAGGCGGTGGTCACGGATCCGGGCAGGTTGCAGCTGCCGAGGGTGGCGCAGCAGGCAAGAACGGGGTCCCAGGGGGGGCATGCACTAACACCACCACCACCCGGGGCGCAGCAGGCATCGGGGGGGCAGATTGGGGGCACGGGGGCGGGCATGTGGCAGCCGCCGGGGTCGGGCATGTGGCAGCCGCCGCTAGGAGCAGGGTTCCAGGGGGGGGCAGGCACCAACACCAACGGCACAGACCGCAGGTGGGGGGCATCCCTGGGGCATGGGTCCGGGCATGTGGCAGCCAGGGGCAATGCAAGAGGGGGCAGGGACGGCAGCACTGCAGCTTCAGATACAACATCTGCAGCAGCAGCTGCAACAGCTAACGGGCACGGGGCAACAGATGGGCATGGGGCAGCAGCAACAGGCTGCAGGGCTGCAGGCATTGCGCGTGCCGCAGCACACAAACGCAAGGCAGCAGCACATGGGCAATGGCGCGCAAGCACAGGCACAGGCGGCACAGGCACAGGCGGCACAGGCACAGGCACAGGCACAGGCACAGGCACAGGCACAGGCACAGGCACAGGCACAGGCACAGGCACAGGCACAGGCACAGGCACAGGCCCAGGCACAGGCACAGGCCCAGGCACAGGCACAGGCACAGGCACAGGCACAGGCACAGGCACAGGCACAGGCACAGGCACAGGCACAGGCACAGGCACAGGCACTGGCACAGGCACAAGCACTGGCACATGAGGGCATGGGCCAGGCGCAGCAGCAGACGCAGCACCAGATGGCAATGGGGATGCAGCAGCAGCTGCAGCAGCAACATCAGCAGGCGGGGGCACAAACATGGGGGCCGCAACACATGGGCATGTGGCAGCACCAGCAGGCTAGGGGGGGCCAGCATGCGGGGACGGGCGGGGGGGGGACACCACTGGCGGCGGGGCCGCCGCATCAGGTGATGACTGGGCCGCCGGCATGGGACCCCATTGGCGTAGGGCAGCAGCATGCGGGAATGGAACAGCAGCAGGGCATGGGGTCGGCGAGGGGGGGGGGCAGGGCCACTGGGGGCGCTGGGGGCGCCCCCGGTGGCGGCAATGGGCCCCATGCACGACGCGGAGCACACCGGGATGGCCGGGCACGGCGGGGCCGGGCCCAGCCGGCCGGGCCACCCCCCGGCATCGGGTTACGCGTAATGACGTGGAACGTTAAAGGGCAACACTATCACATAGACCAGAGCGCCGACGGCAGTAACTGGCTCTGGGCCACAACGGACATCATCGCATTCACTGAAACTGGGCATACCGGCGAGGCCCCCGGGGCTATTAGGGGGTTCAAGTGCCTAGCATTCAGCCGACGCCCATACACCGCTAAACACGGGGGGGTGGCGCTTCATGTGCGCTCCACGATCGCGAGCCACGTCAAGGTGGTGGAAGACACCCCAGCGCTGGGGATGCTTTTGTTCAGGATTAGGCTCAAGGGGGGGAGGGACGTGTACGCGTGCGCTGTCTACCTCCCCCCCCCCACCTCCACGTACCTGAAGAGGGAGGGCGGGAGCCTGTCGGCGGAAGCCCACATGCTGGCTCTCGCCCAAGGGATAGCAAAGTACAGGGAGCTGGGGGAGGTGCTAGTTTTGGGGGACCTCAACGCCCGCACGGGCCAAGCGGACGACAGGGGGGGGCACGACGCCGAGGGGGGTGACCCCGCCCTCGCGCTTACCGCTTGGGACATCACACGGGCTGGGCGGGTAGGACAGCGGACGTCTGCCGACCACGGGCCGCAGAACGCGCACGGGAGGGACATGATTAGACTGTGCCGAGCCACCGGGATGGTGATTCTGAACGGGCGCTTGCCAGAGGATGAGGGGGGAGCACACACATTCCATGCAACAGGCAGGAATGCGCACAGCGTTGTTGACTACCACGTTGCATCGCCGGCACTCATGTTTAGCGAGACGGGGCCCCGCGGGAGGGGGCCACGCTCAGGGTGCATACGATCCCCACCCTGCCAGGCTGGAAGGGGTCCTTTGACCACTGCCCAGTGGTGCTGACCATGGGCGAGGCGGCCGGTGAGGCGGTCGCCACGCCACACCCCACCATGCCATGCACCACGCCAACTAGATTTAGGTGGCCTGAGGGGCGGGAGCGTGCCTACGCACGGGAGCTGCAGGGGGTGGCGGCAGAGATCAAGGGGGCGCGGGAGGCCCCCACGGTAGATGCGGAGCAGGCGCTCCTAGAAGGGGCGGTTGAGCGGGCAGCGCGGGCGCTGCACGCGTCAGGGGCGGCTGGAGCGGTGCTGGTAAAACCAGGGGGGGGGGCGCATCAGTGCGACCACACAACACATGGTATGCCCAGGAGTGCAAGGAGGCACGGCAGGCGTATCGAGAGGCCGGGAGGGCGCACGGGGCGCAGTCGACGCTGACCTCAGCAGCGTTCAGGGCGTATAGGCAGACCACGCGACGCATGCGCCGGGCATGGGAGGCCCAGGAGTACGACGCTATGCTCAAACACATGCATGGCGCCCCCAGGAAATTCTGGCGCAAGGTAAAACCAGGGAGCCAGGGAGGGGGGCTGAGGGATGTAGAGGGATGGACGACCTACTTTGAGGGCCTGGTTGGGGGCGAGCATGCCCATGGGGAGCTGCAGGAGGGAGGGAACCCGTTTTCGGATGCCTCCGAAGGAAATAAGCAGCGGGCATGAGTACTCAACGCTTGGATCACCGAGGACGAGGTGAGCACAGCCCTCCTGGGCATGGCGGCGGGCAAAGCGCCGGGCGTGGACGGCGTACCGGTAGAATTTTATCAAAGGGCATGGACTGGGAGGGGGACACAGGGGGTGGGGGAGATGTGGAGGGGAGCGAGCCGCAACACGCGCTGCTTAAACCGATCACACATCTACTCAATCGGGTCTTCCGCGAGGGGTATCCCAAAGCATGGCACATGGGGGCAGTCACGCCGGTGCCGAAGAAAGGCAATCTGGACGAGCGGGACAACTATAGGGGCATCACGGTGGGTGGGGCGCTTGCTAAGCTCTATAGTCTGGTGCTACTCCGAAGACTAGACGACCTTGCTGAGAAGGGCGGCCATAGAGCCGCCGGGCAGGCAGGGTTCCGGAAGGGGCGGGGACCCCTGACAATGCCTTCATCCTACAGCACATGATTGAGAGGCGCAGACATGAGCGAAAACCGCTGTATACTGCCTTCATCGACTTTAGAAAGGCATACGACTGCGTGCATCGGCAGCTCATGTGGGAGTGCCTTAAGAGCCTGGGGGTGGGGGGGGCGTTGTTAGCAGCCCTGACATCACTGTACGATGGGGCTGGCATGTGCGTGCGCATAGACGGCACGGTGGGACCAGGCTTCACCACACGCCAGGGGGTCATGCAGGGCGACCCAATGTCGCCGCTTTTGTTTGGGCTGTTTATCGACTCACTAGAAGGGAGCTTGACGCACAGATGCCAGAGGTTGGGGTCCCCCTAGGGACAGGAGCAAACAGGCGGCTCCTACGGTTACTCTTGTATGCAGATGACCTCGTGCTCATGGCAGAGACGCCGGAGGCGCTCCAGCGCTTGCTAGATGCACTTCACGTTTTTTTGCAGGACGCACGCTCTCACTGTCAATGTCCGCAAGTCTGAGGAGGTGGTGTTTAACGACCAGTACTGCCCGGTCACGAGCGCCAGGGGAAGGGTGACCCTGAAGTACGCTTGTATGGACCTGCCCATCAATCACGAGTTTAAATATCTGGGCATGCTTTTTGGGAGCCGTCGGGCAATAGGCGCGGGGCTGGAGCAGAGGCAGGGGGCGCGCCAGCGTGCACGCTTCGCCCTAGCGCGCAGATACGATGCCATGGGCCTCCACAACGTGGGAGTAAAGGCACACCTGTTCAACGCACTGGTGCGACCTGTAATTAACTACGGGTGCGAGATCTGGGGCCCAGGGTTGATGGCGGGGGCGGGCATGGGGTACAGGGGATCTTCTCGGGGGCAGCCGACAAGTGGGGGTTGGCTGGAGGGGGCGGGGGCCCCTCCAAGGCGGCGCGCCGCAAGTGGCGCGCCATGGAAGCCCTGCACTTGCATTCTGTGCGCGAGGCCCTCCGTATTCGCAGGTGTGGGCAACAGCTATCGCTGCTGGCGACGGAGGTGGGCTGTCGACCGACTGGCTGCGGCAGGCGGCGCGCTTCTGGGCGAAAGCGCTACGGCGGCCGGATGGCGATCTGCTGAAGGCGGCAATGCCGGAGAGCTGGGAGCTAGCGGCGGGTGGCGTGCGAGAGAGCTGGGTGGCACAGCTGAGCGAGTGCCTCAGCACAGTGGGGCACACGCTGGTGTGGGGCCAGGAGGCGGGGGGCATCGCCCGCCTGCTAGAGACAGCAGCGGCAGGTTTGCTGGCATCAGAGACCAGCACACCAGAGCTGCCAGAGGACGCCAACCAGCTCAGCGTCGTCCGCTCAGTGCCTGACTCATGGTCACACCTCTTCAAGATGCTTACTTACTTGCGGTGGATGGCAGACGACTGTGGCGGCGCACCAATGCTCTGGACGGGGCTGAACAGCGCCGCCCAGATCACGACACTCGCACGCTTTAGAATGGGGCTGCATTAACTGCAGATAGAGAAGGGGCGCCACACGGCGCAGGCAGAGCCACGCAGCCAGAGGCTCTGTCGCCTTTGTGGCATGCGGAAGGATGAGGCACACGTGATTTTTGAGTGTCCAGCGTATACGGAGACACGCGTACAGTGCCACACCCTTTTCCTGAGCGTCCCTGGGGACGATAAAGGCTTGGATGCGAAGATGCGGGCGTTTATGAACCCCAGCCCGGGGCTACTTTACCCTTGTTTTTTGCGTGACATGGCCAACTTTCTGGTCTCGTGCCTTGATATACGTAAACACAAGCCTGGAGATGGTAGAGGATCGGCGAGGAATAATTGACCTTGAACGCGAACGATGTTTTGAATTAGAGTCAATGGAGGCAGCACGATAGTGGCGGTGGAACCCAAGCGTGCGTCCGAGCCAGCTGCGGTGGACGTCCGTTTGCAGTGCACCGCAGAGGCTGGCGCACCTGAGAAATGCCCACGCTGGGTCTCACACCGTAAAGCTGCCTCAAAGATGACGACCTCAAAACGGAGTATGCAGAAGGAACATATTTATCCGCTATAACCGGGGGGCAAGCTTGCTTTCTAACCTATCACCAAATCCCACACTGTTGGTCACTACTGACCGCCTGTTCCAGCCCCTTTCTAGGTAGTTAGGCTTAGGGATGTGCCCCTCACCGAGTCCTTCTGTGCCTCCCCCCTTCAGCAGGGGGGGGCCTGCGACACGTCCAATGTCGTGCTCGGTGCAACTACAAGGGGTCAGCTTCTGCTCAGAGCCGGGTTAAGGGTAACAGGTTGAGAATCCTGTGAATGCTGGTTGAAATCCCAGTTAGAAAACCCCTTAACACGTTAGAGGTTGCGGCCCGGCTGGATATCCTTTTCGGCCACGTCTTGGCCTTTCTCCCCACGGGGGGATGTCTCTTCTGGCAATTGGCGACGAACCTGCCTTGCGTTTTCCGTTTCCCAACATGCGCTCACCGACTTCAACAAGCGTTTGCTGCCGCTGCGGTAGGGGACCTAGGGGTGCGCCCACGCTCTTTACAGAGTTGGGGTTCCCTACCACCAACAGCCAGCCATCTCAGTAAGGTGCTCGGGCCATATGGCGCCGAGCACGGTCTTATACGCCTTTAGAGGTGTCCCTGACTGTAACATCCATCATCAATGTGATTTATGATGGTGCCTTGGGGGGCCGGGGGGGAGGTGGGGGCGGTTTTGGGAGGGGCTCTTCTCACGTGCATGGCCCATGGTGTTGACGGCTTTGCGAACTCACACTTCAGGTTTTTTTACGCTAAAGTTGGCCGGGAGGTCCCCATACATGATGAGAGTTTCACAATCCACTTCTGGCGGTCACACGTACGGTTCCAAAGCTCCAGTGGGACTTAGAGAAACAAGGCTCAAGGCCCACAAAAGGTCAAGCTACAAGTAGCCCACGGTAACGCCATCCACACTTGGTGGCGGGCGCCAAGCAAGCAGCACCACTGTGCAGGCTGCACACCCAGCCCCTCAAATGGCCAGAGGGCGGACCCAAGGTATAAAACCATGAAGGGACCAAAAAGCCCTCCCCCAGACCACCGGAAGCGGGGCTAGTAGCACACCCGCCGCAGCACTCTACTCAGCGACCACACCGCACCCGCCACCGCACGCGTGTGGCGCCACCTCCCCTTCAAAAACACCCCCAGAGGGAATGCCATCTAGCAAGCAGGTGCAGGCACCCGCTCGCCGTCAACGACGAGGCGCGCGCGGTGGAACTGCGCCCGCTTCCCCGCAACCTTGGCGGCGAGGAAAGCGGGCCACAGCGCCTGGTGCTGCGCCTCCTCGCGGTCACTGAGGACGTCGAAGACTGCAGTCGAGTCCACGCAGCGGCGCAGCTCGTGGCGCCAGCGCACGACAGTGTCGGCCACGGCGTCAGACGCCACGGTGAAGAGCACACGCAGCACACCGTCCCCGCGTGGCTCCACGCCGATGCCCCCGACGGCAGGCTTGGCGTTGAGGAGCGACGCGGACACGACGCCATACACTGTCAGAGCGAGACCCCCGCCTGCAGCCGCGTCGTGTAGTACGCGTAGTACCCCTTCCAGCCGTCCTGTGCAGGAGGCTGGGACCTGCTAGTGGCTGCGGTGAGCTGTGGGAGGCGCGCCAAGGTCACTCCGACCCCAATTTTGCTGCCGACGGCGCCCTGCGCGCCCGGGGACCCGGGGTGGGTATGTCTGCGCGCCTTTCAGCGTGTAGACGAGGCCGCAGCGGTGGGGGCTTGGTCTCTAGGGGGTGTTGTCTAAATCAGCCACATTGGAAGTGCCCCAGCACGCATGGGACGCATTTGTCCGCCCCAATTTCGCGGCGTAGAGCCCAATGTCCACCTAGAGAAGAGACCCCCCCCCTCGGCTGCGTGTCCGGAGGAGTCCGGACGTGGTTTTGGGGACTGGGGATTTTTCAGTGAAAAACGCGTCGATTCTTGAGTCTGCTTGGGACGCAATGGGCCAGGTCAATTCCAAAGTGCAGACGCTTGTGTTCACCTAGAGCACAGCTTCCCCGCGTGGGTTGCGTGTCCAGAGGCGTCCAGACGTCAAGCTGGGGAGCTGCTTTTTCAGTCGAAAAGGAGCGAATTCGGCCCTTTTGACGCGTGCGAGCAGCAGATGCCACTTTTCGACGCCCCGCGGCAACAGCGCACACATATAGGGTCCATGCACGTGTCCCCCCCGGCAAGAGGGGCCCAGAGGTCGCGCACGTGGAGCCCGCAGCTTTTCCGTCTGGCTTCCCACTCCTCCCAAACCCCATACCGCCCGATCGCGTTGCGCGGCCCCTACCCCCAGTTTAAGAGCTCACATGGCCGTTTTGGGTCATGTTGGACTGGCAGCCTTGATTTGGGGTCAATTGGCTAAGGAAAATTTCAGCCCCTGACCGCACTTCAGGGGTAGGGAGACATGCGGGTGAGGCAGAGCATGCATGCGTGTCGGCGACAGCGAGGCATGCACGCGCGGCGCACCCACCCTGTTCCGCCGCGCATGCCGCCGAAGATCAGGCGCGAGCCACCGTAGATGCCGCCCACTAGCACCACGACCGCGACCGTTGCACTAGCAGCGCCCCACCTGTGGTGTGGAATGAATCTGATCAGATCTGATCTGATCTGTGCGTGATGAATCTGATCAAATCAGATCTGTGCGTGAGTGTGCGTGATGAATCTGATCAGATCTGATATGTGCGTGAGTGTGCGTGTGCGCGAGTGTGCGAGTGTTTGTGACCTGCTGTGTGCAGGTGGAGATGCTCAGGGCCCGGTGCCATGCCTGGCTCACTGCGTGCGCGCGGTGGTGCGACGTGCATGGCACAAAGCCACCGTCGTTGCGTGTGGCACCCACCATAGCTTGTTGTCCCACCACGGGGCTGCTGCTGCTGCGTCGCCTCCGCCTGCAACAACCACACCCGACTCGCGTGAGCCATCCGTGCGCACCACCACTGATGAGGCGGCGGCGTCTGCGCCGTGGCTGCTGCTGCGCACGCCCATGACCGACTCGGGTGCTGTGGCAGTCGCAGCTGCGGCGTGAGCAGCAGTTGCGGCGGCGCTGGCGGCGGCAACAGCGGCAGTGGTGCCAGCGCTGCTGTCCACAGATGGCTGGGTCACGGCTGCCTCGACAGGGTGCTGCCGCATCCAGTCGCCCCCGCCTGGACCCGTCGCCGCACCAGCGCCTTGCGCCGTCGCCGCGGCTCCCTCGCTCACCACCGCAGGGAGGGCGGAGCGCTGCTCAGCCGCCGACTCTGCCTGTCCATGCTGCTGCTGCTGCTGCTGCTGCTGCTGCGCGTCGTGCGGACCTGCGCCTGCTCCCACTGCCGCCCCTCCTGCCTCGCCCCTCCCGCTTGCGTATGGGCCGCCTCGCCCCTCACGCTTGCGACGCCGCTTGCCAGCCAGGCCGCCGTAGCCGCCGCCGCCGCCCATGCCGCCAGCGGAGCCGCTGCCATCAGACCGCGCAGGGACGCCCGCGAGCGCGAGCACGTCGTCAGAAATGAGCGACTGGTAGCTTCCCGGCCGCTGCGGCTGCCCCGGGCCCGGCCGCTGAGGGTCCTTGCCTCTCCTGTGCTTGCGCTCCCCGCCAACGCCAGGCCCTCCGCCCAAGCCGCCAAACCCGTCGAGCACGGATAACGTCTCTGGCGGCGTGGTGGCAGCGCCAAGCGTCGAATCTGGGCCTGCAGTCGTGGGCTCCGGCAGGCGCGAATTTAGCGTCGTGGGATCAGTCTGGGGCGAAGATTTGACGTCAGATGAGGCACCACCAGTGGGCTGCTCCAGGGGAGTTGAGGAGCCAGGGCGCAGAACATCGGTGGGCTTGGCCAGGGGTGCATCTGTGGCTGGTGCTGGCGCATCAGCAGGCTTGGCCAGGTATGTTGCTGGTGCTGGCGCATCAGCTGGCTTGGCCAGGGGTGCGCCTGCGTCTGGTGCATCAGTAGGCTTGGCCAGGAGTGCGTCTGTGGCTGGTGCTGGCACATCAGCAGGCTTTGCCAGGGGCGCGTCTTTGGCTGGCGCTGGCGCATCAGCAGGGTTGGCCAAGGGCGCATCTGTGGCTGGTGCTGGCGCATCAGCAGGCTTTGCCAGGGGTGCGCCTGCGGCTGGTGCTGGCGCATCAGCAGGCTTGGCCAGGGGTGCATCTGCGGCTGGCACTGGCGCAACAGTAGGCTTGGCCAAGGGTGCTCCTACGTCTGGCACATCATTAGGCTTGGCCAGGGGTGCGCCTGTTGCTCCAGCTGTTGCGACAGGGGAAGTTGTGCTGGTGTCGGGCAGGCTGTACCAGTCTGTGTTGCTGTCGCCGGCATCATCATCCTTGAGTACAGCCAGAGCAGCGCTGGCGTTGCCGGTGGTCTGCACATCACCATCATCTGCTGCTGCTGCCGCTGCTGCTGCTGCTTGCGTGGTCGACCCCTGTTTGACACTGGCTGTGCTGGCTGCAGCGCCATCCTCATCCGCCTCGCCTGCTGCCGCGGCTGCTCCTGCTGCTGCTGCTTGCATGGCCGACTCCTGCTTGGCGCTCGGTGTGCTGGCAACACCACCGCCACCACCAGCCTCATCTGCTGCTGCTGTTGTTGCTGTTATTGCTGCTACGGCAGCAGGCTTGGTCGACTCCTGCTTGGTGCTGGGTGCAGCGCCGTACGCATCCTCACCAGCCTCGTCTGCCGCTGCTGCTGCTGTTGCTGCTGCTGCAACAAGCGTGGTCAAGTTTTGGTTGATGCTGGGTGTGATGGCCGCACCACCGTCCTCATCAGCCTCATCTGCTGCTGCCGCTGCTGCTGCTGCCACCAGCGTGGTCGAGTTTTGGTTGATACTGGGTGTGGTAGCCGCACCACCGTCCTCATCAGCCTCGTCTGCTGCTGCTGCTGCTGCAGGCGTGGTAGACTCCTGCGTGATGCTGGGTGTACCGGCCGCAGCTGCTGCAAGAGGCTTGGTCAACTCCTGATTGGTGCTGCGTGCGCTGGCTGCAGCGCCGTACGCATCCTCATCAGCCTCGTCTGCTGCTGCTGCTGCTGCTGCTGCAGGCGTGGTAGACTCCTGCGTGATGCCGGGTGTGCCGGCCGCATCTGCTGCAACAGGCGTGGTCGACTCCTGCTTGGTGCTAGGGGTTGCGGCTGCAGCGCCGTCCTCATCAGCCTCGTCTGCTGCTGCTGCTGCTGCTGCAACCGGCGTGGTCGAGTTTTGGTTAATACTGGGTGTGATGGCCGCACCACCGTCCTCAGCAGCCTTGTCTGCTGCTGCTGCTGCTGCTGCTGCTGTGGCTGCTGTAACAGGCGTGGTCGAGTTTTGGTTGATGCTGGGTGTGCCGGCCGCAGCTGCTGCAACAGGCGTGGTCGATTCCTGCTTGGTGCTAGGGGTTGCAGCTGCAGCGGCGTCCTCATCAGCCTCATCTGCTGCTTCTGCTTCTGCTGCTGCTCCTGCTTCAACAGGCGTGGTCGAGTTTTGGTTGATGCTGGGTGTGGTAGCCGCACCACCGTCCTCATCAGCCTCGTCTGCTGCTGCTGCTGCTGCTGTGGCTGCTGCAGGCGGGGTGGACTCCTGCGTGATGCTGGGTTTGCCGGCCGCAGCTGCTGCAACAGGTGTGGTCGACTCCTGCTTGGTGCTGGGTGTGCTGGCTGCGGCGCCGTGCGCGTCCTCACCAGCCTCATCTGCTGCTGCAACCGGCGTGGTCGAGTCTTGGTTGATACTGGGTGCGATGGCCGCATCACCGTCCTCATCAGCCTCGTCTGCTGCTGCTGCCACTGGCGTGGCCGACTTTTGGTTGATTCTGGGTGTGATGGCCGCACCACCGTCCTCAGCAGCAGCAGCAGCAGCAGCAGCCGGCTTTGTCGACTCCACGGCCAGCACACTGCTGTCTTTAGCGGCCTCACCCGGCTCTGCTGCAGCTTTCACAGTGTCATTAATGTAGCTGTCCTCCGCATAGTCGGCTGCAGTGCCCCCATGCAGCGCGCGTCCCCGCCGCACTCCCCCATGCAGCGCGCGTCCCCCATGCAGATCGCGCTGAGTTCCATGCGCCAACTCCATGCCGAACGGCCCTCCATGTCCCCACCGTGCGCCGGCGACACTGGTGGTGCTGGCCACGGCAGCGCATCCCAACGCCAGCAGGAGCCCCATGCGACGCCAGCCAGTCATGATCGCCAATGGCCGGCTGTCAGACTGCCATGCATGTGCCTCTGCGACCGACTGCGAAGGAGATCAAGCGCCCAGATCTGGCGGGCACTACGCGACGTATTATGCAACAAATATTAACCAGCGTGCAATACCAGGGACCTGGGGATCCACACTTCTTGTTTTGATTGAGCAAATCGCCAGCTGGCCTCAAGGAGACAGGGGTTGTGGCCCTCAGTGATGGGCCACCGCAACTAACACACGATGTCCCACTCGTATGGGACCGGCCCACGCAGGCAGGCCCGACGTACGGGAGCATATAAGGCCTCCTCGGTTGCATGCAGGTGTGCATCGCAGCCATGCATAATTGCCTTGTTTGTCACAAGGAGCTGGTGCGAGGTGAGTTTTATATGTATGTATACGCATGTACGCTGCGTTGCGCGTCACGCTGCGCTCTCTGCGGTGCTGTTTGGCAGCTGCCAAGGATTGTGAGCAGCGGACTTGGATGGCTTGACCTTTTGGTGGGCTATGGGCCTGCTCGTACTAAATCCCGCTGGGGCTTTGGACCCGTATGTCTGACCGCCGGTGGATTGAAAACCCTAGAGGGACCCATGCTCTGGATCTCAACACACAGCGTGGAGCCCGAACCGCGTATGGACGCAGCCAGCCCCAAACATCCCCCAACGAGCGCCCCCAACGGGACACGCGCCGCCATTCCCCATGCCTGCGCGCACGCTGTCACGACCACCACCTGGAGACCCCACTCTGAGACGCCACGTGGCGTGCACGCCCACACGGAAACCCACCACCCAGCCAGACACACCCACCCTGAGAACCAACCCACAGACCCCGCGTTCACCTGCCCCCCCCCCACACACACCAACCCACAACCCACAAACCCACCAGAGCCCCCCCGCCCCGCCAAAAACAGTCAAATTCTTCCAGCAGCAGTACAGCCGGTAACACACACAACTCTTGCACCGGCGCCCGCGCTCACGGCTACAGCAATCGCAGCCGCTCACATGCACATGCATATGGCTGTCGTGGCAGCGGCAGCAGCACAGCCGCCGACCGCAGTGGTGGCAGCAGCATGTGTGCCTGCAGCATCGTCCGGCAGCAGGCCTGGCAGCAGCAGTATCTACACCCGACCCACCGGCTACATATGCCGCACGATGGATGATGAGTGAGTAGGGAGGCGCTGGCGCAGTAGTGTAGTGATGATGATGGATGTTACAGTCAAGGATACGCTACCTTCCTGAGATGGCTGCCTACTGGGATTAAGTGCGACTGGCCTGCCTGGCCTGTCACACGCTGAGATGGTGACTGGTAGCTTGAGAGCAGGCAACTATCATCAGCCAAGGTTCATGAGCCCAAGGGTTGTCTGATGCCTCTACTAGGACTAGGGTGTGCCAGATCGTCGTGGGTCGTGAAGCAGGGCAGGGCTGCTCTCGAGGCAGCACGCCACACGGCACCAACGGGGCACGTGCGCACGGGCCCCCCTCGACAGCTGCCGTATTGTCCACAGCTGCCGTGGGGGGCTGCCGCACCAGTCACTGCTGCTGCTGCCTCCACAGTCTCTGCCCACTGTCACACATCGTCACTTTTTTGCGTCGCCTTTCGACGACACCCCGCCCCGCGACATGAAGAACCCGTAGGCGATCATGCCGAGCACGGCGAGTGTCATGCCCGCCAGTTGCCGCAGGTTTATGAGGTCGTTGAAGAAGGCCCAGCCGCCAAAGAGCACGAGCACAGTCTTGGCGTGGCCGAGCACCTGCACGCGGGTGTGTGCGTGTGCGTGTGTGTGTGTGTGTGTGTGTTTGGTGTGTTTGCGTGTGGGTGTGGGTGTGGGTGGGTTACCCCCCAAAAGGACTCTATCCACTCAATTCAGGCGCTGGTCGGTCACCCGCTATTCGAAAGACATCCCAGTGCACGGGTCAGACCTCGTAACAAGTGCCGGGGTGTATTGCTGTAAGTAGTACAGGCATTGCCGGTGCATGCAGACGGCCTCATTTGACGCTTGGTTGGTTGGTTGGTTGTGTGTGTGTGGGTACTACCGCGGTATAAGCTTTCTCTCTATTGCCGGGAAAGTGTACGCTGCCATACTTCTGCACCGCGTCTCCACGCAGGTTGATGGTCAGTTGCATGAGGCTCAGTGTGGTTTCAGAAAAAGCAGAGGCACTGTTGATGCGATTTTTACTCTGCGCTCGCTGAGCGCGGCACATGCCGAGTACAAACAATGCATGGCTGTGGCATTTGTCGACTATTCTAAAGTTTACGATTGCATAAACCGTGCGGCACTGTGGAGAGTCCTTAGATTATATAGTGTTCATCCGCACATGATTGATCTGTTGGAGGATCTTCACACCAACACAGCAGCTGCCGCGCGGCTGGCTGGGAAAATCGGGCACGAATTCCCCGTTTCGTCTGGTGTGCGACAGGGGTGCGTCATTGCTCCTGTGTTGTTCAATATTTTTATTGACCACATAGTGAAAAAGGCGCTAGACATGATGCCAGAGGGGGCTGGCGTGTCAGTCGTGACCCGAGCCGGCGGCTCTGTGTTGTCGTCGTCGGTTGAGCGTATAGTAATGCTGATGTATGCCGACGATTTATGTTTGTTCTCGCATGACCCAGCTCAGTTGGCGCTTATGCTGAAAATCCTTGACAAAGTGTCCTCTAGCTTTGGCATGCAAATCAACGCCGCCAAGACAGAAGTGATGATTTTGCCAGCAGATTTTGACGCGGATCTGCCCACGTTTGCGCTGACTGGTGGTGAAGTGAAGACCGTCTCTGCATTTAAGTATCTAGGGAGTTGGATAACCCAGAGTGGTGGTGTGGAAAAGGAGATCGGTGTGCGTGTCGGTCGCGCGCTGGGCGTGTTTGCGTCTTTTGATAAGATTTGGGCCAGCAAGAAGATGCAAGTGCAGTCTAAGATGCGGGTTTACAACACTTTCGTGCTGCCCCACTTTCTGTACGGCTGCGAAACATGGGCCCCTACTAAAACACAACTGACTCGATTGGAGGTTGCCCACTCTAACTGCCTTCGTCGCATTCTGGGTGTGCGCCTGGTCGACCGGCACAGATTAACTTATATTCGGCAGGCGTGCGACACTGAGCCAATTGAGAGCCTTGTGGCAAAGCGATCAATGCAGTGGCTAGGCCATGTGATGCGCATGCCGGCTTCTCGTCTTCCTCGTACGACTTTTGACTGCACAATGGATGTGGCTCGGCAGCAAGGCCGGCCTCCAGCCTCCTCCCGACACTATTTTCTTAAGCTACTGATTCAGCAGCTAGGCGAAACTAGTGGCACTCGTTCTGATTGGAAGACTTTTTCGGACACGGCGTTTGAGCGTGCTCAGGATAGGGTCGGGTGGAGAGCCGTGGTGTACGGTCCGGCTGCCCCTCAGGCGCCGGCCCTTCCACCACGGCGGTCAAGTAGATTGGCAAGCGCCACTTGACCCCCTATCCCCTAGAAGCAGTTAGGACCTATTTTGGAGGCGTCGCACAATAGCTCTCCTTTTTGCTCTGGGACTACACGTTGGCAGGCAGCCGGCTGGTGGCTACTGCCCCTCACAAGTAATTGTTAGGGCCAGAACTGGACTTGGGTCTAGGCGGTGGTACTAGGACTAGAGGTAGTCTTTGCTGGAAAGCCGATGTAACTGTAACTGTGTGTGGAGGGGGGTGGGTGCACGCTTGGCAGCCACCAGTGTTTGCGTGAGCCAACCCGCAACCCGACAAAGTGCACTCTCGGGTTCAGATTGAGGAGTGAGCCGTGAGGCCCGGGTTGAGCCATCATTTCCCCAAGATCCTTAGCGGAACCACTGACAGGCACCGAGCGCCACAGTGTGTCTGGCCAGCTGTGTCGAGAGCGGCCGCCACGCGTTCGACCACATGTCAGCTAGCGGTGTGCGTGCGCTCGCGTCCGCCCAGCCGCTTGCACGCGCAAACCCGCAGCCCCCAAAGATGATGATGATGATGATGATGATGATGGATATTACAGTCTGTGTGACACCAGTAATGATGTATAAGACCGGTGTCGGCGCTAGCGCCCGACACCTTAAAAAAGAGAATTTGGGCCCCTTTTTCCCGCCCCGACCTCTATTGGGGGGGGGGGCGGGAGGGGGGATGCACCGCGGGGGTCACGGGGGGTGAAGGGGGGGGAGGGATGGGGAGCTTGGGCAGCACGGGTGAGGGGTTGAGGTTGGGGGGCGGGAATCCGGGGGCGCAGCCCCTGCGAAACATCGGGCGCTCTTTGCCGTTTTTTTAGCGTTTGCAATGAGTAAATGGCTGACGGGAGCTTGATTTGATGGTGGCTGGGGGGGAGACCTGCAGGTCGCCCCCCCACACACACACAAACCCACGTGCCCCTGCCAGTCCTTCTCACCCACCCCCCAGCCCGTCCCTCACCTCCCCACCCCAACACACCCACCCAGCCCCACCGGCAGCCCGGGCCGCCACTGTCGCAGCCACACGCCACGAATGCACGCATGCACACACACAAACACACACACACGCACACGCACACGCACGCACGCACCTGGAAGCTGGTCGCTGAGAATCGCCCGAGGCACAGGAACTGACTGAGGTTGACTGCGATCGCGACAACGCACGACGTCATGAGCACGTTGACGCCGGTGCGCGTGGGCACCCAGTCGCCGATCCACATGCCAGTGAGAGACCAGTCGAGGGAGGGCCCGATGCACGTGAGAATCAAGCCCTGAGTGCGTGCGTGCGCGTGCATGTGTGTGTGCGTGCATGCATGCGTGTGTGTGTGTGTGTATGTGTGTTCATCGGAGGGTGGGAGGGGGCGTGGGTGCGAGAGGGCGGGAGGCAGGAGAGTGTGAGTGGGGTGAGTGGAGGCAGGTGCAGGATATCGCGCTGCGTGGGGTGAGGCCAGCCTCGTGCACGCACGCACGCATGCACGCACACGCACAGCAAGTGCCTGCCCAGCAAGTGCCCAGCAAATCCCCAGCAAGTGCCCAGCAAGTGCCCCAGCAAGTGCCCAGCAAGTTCCTGCCCACCTGGACGGGGGCCGTGTTAGCGAGCAGCTGGTGCGACGCGAGCTGGTGCTTCGACTGGAAGTGGCCGCACCTGAGCGCGATGGCCGTGCCGTGGCCGCGGTATCAGTGCTTGCACGCGTGCGTGTGATACCACCACTTAGGCGCAGGCAGGCATGCACGTGTGTGAGTGGTGCTCCCGTGCTCCCGTGCCCCGTGCTCCCGTGCCCCGTGCTCCAGTGCCCCCGCAGGGTGAGCACACGCGTGTGCAGCTGCCCGCACACCACACTCACAGGATCTGCTGGAGCCCACTTGACACCACGAAGATCATGGCCATGACGGTGCCCATCAAGTTGGACTGCACGTCTGATACGGTCACGATGCCCACGCCTAGAAGCGTGACGAGGATGCAAACGAGCACTGGAACCGAGAAGCGCTTGCCCATGAACATCGACTCCACGGCGCACACAAAGGGCGCCAGCAGCAGCTTGGCGATCTGGTAGAAGCCCACTGTGTTCATCATCAGAGAGAGGTTGGCCGATGCAATGGACACCGCCCCAATGAGGCTGAAGACGAGCACGTCGCGGAAGGGAATCGCCACGTGCTCCGTGTAACCCAGCGCTGAAGACGTCCGGATGGCAATCGCACACGAGAGGAAGTGCAGGCCGCAGATGGTGGTCGCGAACTGCACGGGGCCCAGGGAGGGCTCAGGCTCTGCTAGCGCCATGCACACAGACGCATGCACACGCAGCGCACACGCACTCGCATGCACACGCAGAACACACATGGTCTTGGCATGCGAACACAGCCTCACGACGTACGCCCATGCCTCCCTAGCGACATATCCGCCCATGCGCCGTCCCCGCCATCTCGTGCACAGCTTGCTTCGGGTGACGAGGGCAGCCACGGGGAGGGGAATATTTGCATGGGGTTGCCCGCCCGCCCATGGGCGTTCATGCATGATCTCCCCGCATTAACTCCCCCGCACCATGAATCCGTAGTTCGCCATGACCAGCTTGGTGAGGAAGATGATGCAGATGGACGATAACACATTGCCACCCCATGCAAACAAGTCCATGCCTCGAGCTGAAAAAGCGTTAACCATCTTGGGCGAGCCTTCGCCCATGACGGGCTGCTGGACGACTGTTGACCAACTAGCAGCCCTCGGGGCTTGTGCGTTGCGTTTTGTGTTCACGCTGGTGTGAACGGTGTGAAAATAAAATCAATTTGAGGCTGTCCCTGAGATGTTTCCCCCGCAATCCCCAATCAACAAGACGAAAGTGGGCAACCCTGTCACAAAACAAGTTTGGTGCCGACCCCGACTGTGAGCACGCAGCGACGTGTACGGGCGTGTTGCCATGCCTTGAGGCACAAGCGTGTGCAGCGCGCAGGGTGCTGGAGGAGCGTCAAGGGGGCCGCTAGATGACGACACGCACTCGTGCAGGGTGGTGTGCGGCTCCATGTTGGCCATGCTCCCCCCCGGGTGCTGTACAAGCGCGCAACCGCACAGTATCAGAGCTTGTGGCCTAGCACATGGGGCTTGGGGGCCTCGCAGCGAGGGGCAGAGTGAAGTTCCACACGGAGCATCCCCGGGTCAGATGCCAGGGCTGTGCCGTGTGGACGTCGCACGGTGAACATTCATATTCTCCCGTGACCGTGACTAGGAGTTTGTGCCTGTGGAGCTGGTTCCGGAGCTGTTCTGTGGTGCTTAAGTGTTGGTCACGGTGTTGTAGAGAGCCCATGAGTGTGTGATGACAATATTCGCAAACGTGAAGCGCTCTGCTGCTGGGGCGTTGCCTGGGGACCCGCGATGTGGGTGCCCAGGGGAAAACACGAGTGCTCGGGTAACGCGCTCGTGTGTAGCGCACGCAGCGAACCAAGGGTCGCCGCTGTACGCATCAGGGGGCAAACCATTTGTGTTGACCGCGCGAGCGGCCTTAAATAGGGGTATGCTGCGCTGAGTGCGCGCGGCACACGGGTTTTGTGTCATTGCAAAAACAAAACGCACTTTGGACTCCTGCAGATGCAAGCTCGTCACTCGCTGGCAAGCCAGGCGAAAGACCGCATCGCGCGTAGCATCCGCCGGTGTTCTGACTTCCTGCAGCAGTCCCCTGGGCGTGTCAAACCAAACTGTGTAACATTGCAATTTGCGATCGCACTGAGGAATCTAGGGGGTTGGGTGCGTGGATCCACACTTCGCGCACATTGCAGCATTGAGTTGTTTACATCCACTGCCGGCGGTCACAATCAAGTTCCAAAGTTCCAGAGGGACACATGAACGGCAGGCACGAGGCCCACCAAAAAGGTCAAGCTACAAAAGTAGCCCGCAGTAGCACCACCCGCTCGAGGCGGCGGGCGCCAAGCAAGCAAACAGCACCGCAATCCATGCACCAGACTCAGCCCTGAAGCAGCCAGAGGCAGACCCCAGGTATGACCAGCTGTAAAGTCAGTACCATGACGGGACCAAGAAGACCCCCCCCCCCAACTATCCGAACACGGCACCCGCCGCAGCGCTCTACTCAACCACACCGCACCCGCTACCGCGCGCGCGTGGCACCACCTCCCTTTCACACAATCACTGTCCTTCTGAGACTTAGGAAATATGATGTATCAAATTCCATCACGATCCCCAACCTAAAGCTTCACGAACCCAAACCCCATCCAAATCCAAATAGCTAGCAGGCTGGGTCCCCCCCCCTTTCTTCCCTCATACGTGGCCCATAACGCCCCCCCCCCACACACACACGCACAGGCCCTCCCTCCCAGACCCGACATCACGAACGGCTCCCCACAGGTGCTGACAGACCCTGGGGCTGCCGCGTAGCTGAAGCCCCCCCCCCTCCGCCTCGTGTGCAGACGCCTGCCCCCCCCCCGCAGCACTACGCGTCCTCCATCCCGTGCATCGCTGGGCTCTGGCGCTTGCCTCGTAGCATCCGCACTCTCTCGCGCAGCTTCCCCACTCTGTCGCGCAGGTGGCCGACCACGCGCCGCCCGCGCGTGAACACGATGAGGGACACGAGGAAGAGCAGGGAGAGGAACATGGCAGCGACCATGACACGCTGGGGGGGAGGGGGGGGGTTGTACGAGTAGGGGGGCTGGGGGTTACTCTGGAGTCGTGACCGCATGTGAACATGATGAGGGGTACGAGGAAGAGCAGGGAGAGGAACATGGCAGCGACCATGACACGCTGGTGGTGGGTGTTTGCACGAGTAGGGGGGATGGGGGTAAGTATGGCTGGTGGTGGGTGTTTGTACGAGTAGGGATGCTGGGGTTAAATAGCGAGTCGTGACCGCGCGTGAACACGATGAGAGAAACGAGGAAGAGCAGGGGGGGGGGGCATGGCAGCGACCATCACACGCTGGAAGGGGGTGTTTGTACGAGTAGGAGTGATGGTGGTTAGTTGGGATTTGATCGCGCGTGAACATGACGAGGGGCACGAAGAAGAGCAGGGGGGGGGACATGGCAGCGATCATCACACGCTGGTGGGGGGTGTTTGCACGCGTAGGGGTGCTGGGGGTTAGTGTGGAGTTGCCCGTGCATGAACACGATGAGAGACGCATGAATGAGCAGGGGGGGGACATGGCAGCGGCCATGACACGCTGGGGGGGGGGGGCTGGTTGGACGAGTAGGGGTGCTGGGGGGTAGTGGGGAGTCATGACCGCGCGTGAACACGATGAGGGACACAATACAAGGCAGAGGGGGGGGGGGCATGGCAGCGACCATCACACGCTGGTAGGGGGTGTTTGTACGAGTAGGGGTGCTGGAGGTGAGTGTGGAGTTGCCCGTGCATGAACACGATGAGAGACGCATGAAAGAGAAGAGGGGGGGGAGAGGCATGGCAGCGAACATCACACGCCGGTGGTGGGTGTTCGTACGAGTAGGGGGGCTGGGGTGAGTGGGGAGTCGTGACCGCGCGAACACGATGAGAGATGCATGGAAGAGCAGGGGGGGGGGACATGGCAGCGACCATGACACGCTGTGAGGGGGGGTGTTTGTACGAGGAGGGGTGCTGGAGGTGAGTGGGGAGTTGTGAACGCGCGTGCACACGATGAGAGACACAAGAAAAAGAAGAGGGGGGGGGGAGGCATGGCAGCGAACATCACACGTTGATGGGGGGTGTTTGTACGAGCAGGGGGGGCTGGGGGTGAGCAGGGAGTTGACCGCACGTGAACACGATGGCTAGGCCATGTGATGCGCATGCCGGCTTCTCGTCTTCCTCGTACGACTTTTGACTGCACAATGGATGTGGCTCGGCAGCAAGGCCGGCCTCCAGCCTCCTCCCGACACTATTTTCCTAAGCTACTGATTCAGCAGCTAGGCGAAACTAGTGGCACTCGTTCTGATTGGAAGACTTTTTCGGACACGGCGTTTGAGCGTGCTCAGGATAGGGTCGGGTGGAGAGCCGTGGTGTACGGTCCGGCTGCCCCTCAGGCGCCGGCCCCTCCACCACGGCGGTCAAGTAGATTGGCAAGCGCCACTTGACCCCCTATCCCCTAGAAGCAGTTAGGACCTATTTTGGAGGCGTCGCACAATAGCTCTCCTTTTTGCTCTGGGACTACACGCTGGCAGGCAGCCGGCTGGTGGCTACCGCCCCTCACAAGTAATTGTTAGGGCCAGAACTGGACTTGGGTCTAGGCGGTGGTACTAGGACTAGAGGTAGTCTTTGCTGGAAAGCCGATGTAACTGTAACTGAACACGATGAGGCACAAAAGAAAGAACAGGGGGAGGGGGGCATGGCAGCGAACATGACACGCTGGTAGGGGGTGTTTGTACGAGTAGGGGGGCTGGGGGTGAGTATGGAGTCGTGACCGTGCGCGAACATGATGAGGGGCACGAAGAAGAGCAGGGGGCAGGCGAACATGGCAGACATCATCAGAGATCGTGCCACGCTCGTGGTGGGTGTTTGTGGCAGCAGGGGTGTGGGTGTGTTGGTAGGTGAAATACTACACACACACACACACACACACACACACACACACACACTGTCACGGAACTGTCTGCAGGCTATGCTCAGAGGCACAGCCCCTGTGTCACTCGCCTCTCTGGGAACAGGTTGAGGCCTCACGCACTGTCTGAGGGCTTGTTCTGATGCATTGGGGCTAAGCCCCGCCTGAGAACACAGCCCCGTGGCACGCACGCACCCACGCACGCACGCTCACCCACTCCCACGCGCCCATGCACATGCAGCATTGCTGCGTGCGACAAGTGAACCTCGCGACCATGGAACACCCGAAACACACACACACACACACACCACACACACACACACTCCCACGCACATGCAGACTCGTTGCGTGCTCCAAGTGCTCCTCGTGATCATGGAACACCCGACACACACACACACACTCTTGCCCCGACACACTCCCACACACACGCACATGCAGACTCGTTGCGTGCTCCAAGTGCTCCTCATGATCACGGAACACCCGACACACACACACACACACACACACTCTTGCCCCCACACAATCCCCCACACACACGCACATGCAGACTCGTTGCGTGCTCCAAGTGCTCCTCGTGATCATGGAACACCCATCCGCGCGGCAGGTCCTCCTCATCGTCCAATTCGAATTCAACGGCAGGCTTGGCCCATTCAATCTGGCTGCCGTCGCGCCGCGCATTTGCGCTCGCCTGGGCCGTGCGGATGAGATACTCGGCCGTGAGCAGGTGCTCTGGGCGGGACATGACCTGGCTGTTGCCCTGTGTGTGTGTGTGTGTGTGTGTGTGTGTGCGCGCAGGTGTGTGTGTGTTGTGTGTGCGGTGTGTGTATGTGTGTGCGTGTGTGTGCGCGTGTGTTTGTGCACGTGCACGCGCATGTGTGTGTGTGTGTGTGTGTGTGTGTGTGTGTGTGAGTGTGTGTGCGTGCGGATGCCATACACTGCACACAAACACGTTTAAAAAAATTACAAAATCAGCAATGCAAAGTCAGTACAAAGTATATAAAGATGCCACAGATGGATGGCCTGGCGAATGCCCGTCTCGGCGTTGGATGCTTGCAGGAAAACACGCACAAAAACACACGCACACGCACATGCACACACACACCTTGCCTCGTGATGACCTCTGGCCGGCCCCCGTCTGTGCGTTGGCTGCCTCCAGCACACACACACACACACACGCGCACACACACACCTGCACGCACACAAACACACACACACACACCTGCCACATGATAATCCCCTGGCCGGCCCCCGTCCGTGCGTTGGCTGCCTCCAGAACACACACACACACACACGCGCACACACACACCTGCACGCACACACACACACACACACACACACACCTGCCACATGATAATCCCCTGGCCGGCCCCCGTTCGTGCGTTGGCTGCCTCCAGAACACACACACACACACACACACACGCGCGCACACACACATGCACGCACACACACACACACACCAGCCACATGATGACCTCTGGCCAGCCCCCGTCTGTGCGGTGGCTGCCTCCAGCACACACACACACACACACACACACACACACACGCGCACACACACACACA
>VFSX01000629.1:40000-77794 GCA_016618255.1 Chlamydomonas sp. UWO 241 | reverse complement strand
CAAAATCGTCGGGGGCTCCCGCCCCGACGCCGCCAATGGCGGACCAACTGGGCTGACAAGGTGCTGCTGCAGCGTGAGCGACTCTGGGTTTTGGAGAATCGGCTATGTCGCCGATTTGCCCTGATCCAGAGCGCTAGTGGCTGTTTGAGGCACGGAGTCATACGGCAGGCAACTGCGAGGCATGCGGGGACGGAGGGCGGGCTGCTGGCAGGAGTCGGCACCGCCATCGTCGGTACCCCCATGCAGCCACGGGCACCGGCACCGGGCAGAGGGTGCAGCTACGCTACAGCCAGGGCACCGGCTATGGGCATCGGCTATTGATTGACTTCGGCTAAGGCTTCGGCTACGGCTAGGGACATCCTGCATCTGCGCTCACATCGCATACACGTCCGCCCTCAGGGCATCTGCATCTGCATCGGCCACGGCTACTTACATCGGCTGCGGCGACGGCTTCGGCCTACGGACTGCAGCTATGGCACGAATCGCGGGGCACTTCCGTGACCTGCATGGAGGGTCTCTCCATGCAGGGCGAATCTTACTTGCATGAGACACATGACGACGGAGGTGCGCTGGCAGCAAGCGCCCTCGCAGCGCAAGCGCCATGCATGGAGGCTGGCGGCATGGCGGGCGTGTGCCACATGATGAACGGAGGAGGAGGAGGTGGCCAGGCTGGCTGCCCGAACTGAGACGCATGGCGCGACCAGATGTACAAGAGCTAGTGGGATGGACACAGTCAATGTTTATCCACTGAGTGGACTAGTGCGGGTGATAGTATCTGCCTGCCTCAGGAATTGAGTGCGCAAGCACAAGTCTAATACGCCATTAAAGGCGTCCAA
Organism: Chlamydomonas sp. UWO 241; assembly: GCA_016618255.1. Taxonomy (NCBI): domain Eukaryota; kingdom Viridiplantae; phylum Chlorophyta; class Chlorophyceae; order Chlamydomonadales; family Chlamydomonadaceae; genus Chlamydomonas; species Chlamydomonas priscui. The sequence goes on along the minus strand of VFSX01000629.1, from coordinate 76,958 downwards.
CAAGACTGTAAAATCGACCACACGCACACGCATACACACACACACAGGTCTGTGGCGACTGCACCCAGATCCTTCTGTGGCCCCTCGGTGCTCCCCCCCCCACACACACACGCACACACACACACACACTCACACACACACACACACACAGGTTGGCGGCGACTGCACCCAGATCCTTCTGTGGCCCCTTGGTGCTCTCCCCCCCCCCCACACACACACACGCACACACACACACACACACGCACAGGTCGGCGGCGACTGCACCTCGATCCTTCTGTGGCCCCTCGGTGCTCTCCCCCCCCCCCACACACACACACGCACACACACAGGTTGGCGGCGACTGCACCCAGATCCTTTTGTGGCCCCGCGGTGATCCCCCCCCCCACTCACACACACACGCACACACACACACACTCACACACACACACAGTTCGGCGGTGACTGCACCCAGATCCTTCTGTGGCCCCTCGGTGCTCCCCCCCCCACACACACACACGCACACACACACACACACTCAAACACACACACAGGTCGGCAGCGACTGCACCCAGATCCTTCTGTGGCCCCTCGGTGCTCCCCCCCCACCACACACACACACACGCACACACACACACACACACACAGGTCGGCAGCGACTGCACCCAGATCCTTCTGTAACCCCTCGGTGCTCCCCCCACCACCACACACACACACACGCACACACACACACACACACACAGGTCGGCAGCGACTGCACCCAGATCCTTCTGTAGCCCCTCGGTGCTCCCCCCACACACACGCACACACACACACACACTCGCACACACACACAGGTCGGCAGTGACTGCACCCAGATCCTTCTGTGGCCCCTCGGTGCTCCCCCCCACACACACACACGCAAAACACACACAGTCGGCAGCAGACTGCACCGCAATCCTCCTGTGGCCCTCGGGCTCCGCCCCACACACACCCACACAGCACACAAACACAACCCAACACACAGGTTCGGCGGCGACTGGCAATACAGATCCTTCTGTGGCCCCTTGGTGCCCCCCGCCCCCCCCACACACACACCAGGTCGGTGCGACCTGCACACCAGATCGCTTCTGTGGCCATCGTGCGCTCCCCCCCCCCCCCACCAACACCACACACACACATGGTGCGAATTGCGAACAGTGGGAACATAAGCCAGACTCCCGCTACACACACACACTTTCACACACACACACACACACGCACACACACACACACACGCCTGCACACACCCGCATACACACACACACACACACACAGTCCCCCTGGGTCTTATGCGCCATCAAAGGTGTCTGACGAACTGAAAAATCGACCACCAAACACAGGTCGGCGGCGACTGCACCCAAATCCTGCTGTGGCCCCTCGGTGGCCTGGCCTTCCTGGGCCACAATGCCGGACCCAAGGCCGACATGTTTGTGGCGGCGGCGGGTGGGTTGCTTTATGGGGGGGCTCCTGGACGTTTCAGCTGTGCATCACGCACAGACAGGCAGCGTATTCGACCTTGCTCGGCGTATAGTTCCCTCGAGCTCCAGTGGTCCCTGGGGAGGATTTTAGCAATTAGTTTTTTAACGGCTCCAGCAACTTGTACCGCTCATACCAGGCACAATACACAGCGGGTATTCATTCAATGCATGCCGTTGTGCTGCTCTCGGCAAGAGCTTTCTAACGCATTGCTCCACGCCCCCACCCACCAAGTGTAAGGTGGTTTTCTAGGAAATGGGAAATCCGGCTCGGAGCGGTATACGGCTCGCAGGGGAATCACTGCCGAGCTCTACAGACGGGTGGCTGGCTACTGGTGGTTTGGGCGGCTAGTGGGTCGAGGTGGACCTAGGGAGTTGTGAGGTTTATCCCCAGGGTGTGGTAGCCTTCCTGGGCCACAACGTTGGACCCAAGGCCGACTTGTTTGTGGCGGCGGCGGGTGGGTTGCATTATGGGGGGGAGGGGGTCCTAGGAGGTCCCCAGGTGGTTGGGAGTCGACTCACATCCTCCAATAGTGCTAATCTGGCTTGGGGGAGGGGGATCCATTCGCAACGCGCAACACCTCCACTGCAACAACAGCAACAACAGCAACAATAGCAACAACCCACGGCAACACCGCGCAGGCCCCGCAACCCATCCCACCATGCTGCTAATTTGACTCGGAGGGGGCTCGCGGCTGCAACCTACACTGCAACACGGTCGCTGTTGCACCTACACTCCAACACAGTCGCTGCAACACCTGCAACACCCCACTGCAACACCTCGCGCGCCCAGCAACCCACATCTCCCCATGGTGCTTATCTGGCTCCGGAGGGGAGGGGGGAGGGGCTCCATCCGCAACGTTCAGTGCAACCGCGCCGCTGCACCACAGCTGCAACACCGGTGCAACACCTGCAACACCCCGCTGCAACACCTCGCAGGCCCCGCGACCCACATCCCCCCCCCATGGTGCTTATCTGGCTCCAAGGGGAGGGGCTTCATCCGCAACGTTCAATGCAACTGCGCCGCTGCACCACAGCTGCAACACCGGTGCAACACCTGCAACACCCCACTGCAACATCTCGCAGGCCCAGCGACCCACGTCCCCATGGTACTAATCTGGCTCGGCGGGCTCGCGGCCGCTACCTACAGCGCAATACTGCTGGTGCAACAGCTGCAACAACAACACTGCAACACCTGCAACACCTGCAACACCTCACTGCGACACCGCGCAGGCCCTGCGACCCCCACATCCCCACATGCTGCTCATCTGGCTCGCCGGACTCGCGGCCGCCACCTAAAGCGCAACACCGCCGCTGCAACACCACCGCAACAACACAGCAACACCTGCAACACCTGCAACACCCCACTGCAACACCTCGCAGGCCCCGCAACCCACGTCCCCATGGTGCTCATCTGGCTCGGCGGACTCGCGGCCGCTACCTACAGCGCAACACCACTGCCGCAACAAGTGCAACACCACCACTGCAACACCTGCAACACCTGCAACACCGCGCAGGCCCCGCGACCCACGTCCCCATGGTGCTCATCTGGCTCGGCGGACTTGCGGCCGCTACCTACAGCGCGACAGGGACGGCTTCCCTGCCACTGTGGGACCCGCCACACATGGGGGGTGGGGCGGCGGATTTCGGCGTGGCGCTGTGTGCGATGGCAGTTGTGGTGAGCGTACCAGTTGATTCCCTTTTCTAGTGGCTAGTACTATGTGCCCTCTGTTGCTAGTGCTGCGTGCCCTGTGCGGGTGTGGGACCCGCCACACATGGGGGGGCGGGGCGGCGGATTTTGTGTGGTGCATGTGCGCGATGGCAGTCGTGGTGAGCAAGCCATGCCCCGGGTTTATTCGTTTCTAGTGGCTCAAAAAGTGCATTGTGCCAATTGCCAGTGTGGGACCCGCCACACATGTGGGGCGGGGCGGCGGCTTTCGGCGTGGTGTGTGTGCAATAGCAGTTGTGGTGGGCAGCCCTGACCCCTAGTTTATCCGTTTCTAGTGGCTGCTGCTCAAATAGTGCATTGTGCCAACTGCCAGTGTGGGACCCGCCACACATGGGGGCCGGGGCGGCGGATTTCGGCGTGGCGCTGTGTGCGATGGCAGTTGTGGTGAGTGCACCAGGTCATCCCCGTTTAAAGTGGCTAGCACTCTGTGCTCTCTGTCGCTAGTGCTTTGTGCGGGTGTTGGACCCGCCATACGTGAGGGGGCGGGGCGGCGGATTTCGGCGTGGCGCTGTGTGCGATGGCAGTTGTGGTGAGCGCACCAGGTCATCCCCGTTTCAAGTGGCTAGCACTCTGTGCTCTCTGTCGCTAGTGCTTTGTGCGGGTGTGGGACCCGCCATACGTGAGGGGGCGGGGCGGCGGACTTCGGCGTGGCTCTGTGTGCGATGGCTGTTGTGGTGAGCAAGCGTACTAGGCCATCCCGTTTCTAGTTGCTAGTGCTCTGTGCCCTCTGTTTTGCTAGTGCTGTATGCCCTGTGCGGGTGCGGGACGCGCCACACATGGGGGGTGGGGCGGCGAATTTCGGCGTGGCGCTGTGTGCGATGGCAGTTGTGGTGAGCGTACCAGTTGATTCCCTTTTCTAGTGGCTAGTGCTCTGTGCCCTCTGTTGCTAGTGCTGCGTGCCCTGTGCGGGTGTGGGACCCGCCACACATGGGGGGTGGGGCGGCGGATTTCGGGATTGTGCTGTGCTTGATTGCCGTTGTGGTAAGCAAGCGTGGCCTCAACTCATCCCCGTTTCGAGTGACCAGTGCTTGGTACAGGCTCTTTGCCCTCCTTGCTCGTCGTCGTTGTCGAAAGCGTAACACAGTGGGAGCCCCTAGACCCTGAGTAAAAATACAAGACCCGAACAGGCTGAAGCCAGCAAGGCGATGACACACAGCCCCCCCACCCCCAGCACAGCACTGTCGCCAGTGCTGCGTGCCCTGTGTTGGTTTGGAACCCTACTGCAGCGACGTACCCGGCAGTGCTTTTGTTTTCAAAACAAATAGTTATTTGCTGGGAGCCAGCGCGCGGATCAACGTCCCTTTGGCCGCCTCGACCGCTGCCTTAGCGTTGACTGTTGACCATCAAATATGGGTCATTTTCAAGCTCTTGACGAGACCTATCTGATGGGATCGTCAGACCATCAAGCAACCTGCTTGGTTGAGCTCTTACTGATGGGGTCATCAGTAGCCAAATGGCTCCCAATTGCTCCCAGGAGCCCAAAACAAAATGACTGGTACCCGGTAGGCTAGCGCGCTGCGTGGCCGTGCGGGCTCTACGAGTAGATCCCCCTTCGACGTGTCGTCTGGCTAGGCCTTGATCCACGCCCCGGGGTCCTCCGGGCGCGTACATGTAAAACCTGCGAAACCTGGCATGGGGCCCGCTACACAAGGGGGGCGGGGCGTGTCGCCAGTGATTTCCTTTTCGGCTTGACACAGCCATTTGGCTGTATTCTGGCTGTACTTGTACCATTAACACAGCTCAACCAATTAAGTGGATTTGAAGTCTGGCAAGCCCGCAAGATAGAGCTCGTCGAGAGCTTTCAAATTACCTATATATGAGGACAAACGGTCGGCGGGAGGTCAACGGTCAACTTGGTCAAAGCAAAATCCGGCTGTGGAATCATTCATTGAAATTCTCGAATAGAAAATCACTGCGTGTCGCTGTGCCGCAATACCTCCACCCCAGCATCTTGCACCCCCCACCCCCCCCCCTCTTACCACCACCACCACCACCACCACTCATGGTGTGCGCGCACTGCAGATGAACATAACCTGTTCGCGTTCAACTTTTGGTGCCCTGTTCCCCCCGACGCCCGCAAGCCTCGCTACACATAGACGGTACCCCCTGCAAAAAAACAGCACAAGCCCCCACCATGCCCCCCCCACCACCACCACCACCACCACCACTCCTCACGGTGTGCGCGCACTGCAGATGAACATTTACCTGTCCGCGTTCAACTTTTGGCGCCCTGCTACCCGCTCGACCCTGCCTCCCTTCACGCCACACACACACACTCATGCGCGCACCGCAGATGAACATTTACCTGTTCGCGGTCGACCTTGTGGTGCCCTGCTACCCGCTCGACCCTGCCTCCCTTCACGCCACACACACACACACACACACATGGGCACTCGACCCTGCCTCCCTTCCCGCCACACACACACACACACACACACACATATGGGCGCGATGCAGATGAACGTTTACCTGTTCTCGTTCAACCTTCTAGTGCCCCGCTACCCGCTCAACGGGCGCACCACCCTTTTGGACGTGGCGCCACTCCCTTCCTCAACCCCCAACAATACAGCACATGCCCCCGCCATGCCCCCCCCCACCCACCCACCCATCACTTCACACTGCAGATGAACGTATGCCTGTTTGCGTTCAACCTTCTGGTGCCCTGCTACCCGCTCGACGGTGGGCGCATCCTCGTTGGAGGTCTGTTGACTGCTGGCGTGTCGCAGGAGATGACCGCAAAGGTGTGTGTGTCTGTGCGTGCATGTTGTGTGTGTGTGTGCGTGCATGTTGTGTGTGTGTGTGTGCGTGCATGTTGTGTGTGTGCGTGTGTGTGTGCGTGCGTGTGTGTGTGTGTGTGTGTGTGTTTGTTTACATTCAAGTGTGTGTGCCTGTGGCTGCCCCCCTGCTCCCATCCCCACACCCACCCACGCGCACACACAACGACCGCACCCTAACCTCCGTACCGCCAGGCCACCCTGGGCGCGTCGGTGCCCCTCGCTGGCGACCCCTTCCCCTCCCACACACACACACACACGCACACACACACACACACACACACAAAGACCCCACACCATCCCCGCCGCACAACCGCCACAACAACCTCCACAACATCCACAATAACCTCCACGCATGACAGTTCACCCTGGACGCGCATGCGCCCCTCGCATGCTGGCTCACCCCAGCCCCCCGCCCCACCCCCCACCACTCACACAAAGGCCCCAAACCACCCCACCCCCAAAACCGCCACAACAACATCCACAACATCCACAATAACCTCCACGCATGACAGGTCACCCTGGACGCGCCTGCGCCCCTCGCTTGCTGGATTTCACCAGTGATTCCCCTGCGAGCTGTATACCGCTCCGACCCGGATTTCCCATTTCCCAGAAAACCACCACACACTTAGTGGGAGAGGGCATGGAGCGGTGAGTTGGAAAGCTCGTGCCCAGAGCAGCCCAACAGCATGCGTTGCATGAAGACCCGCTGTGTATTGTGCCTGGTGTGAGCGGTCAAAGTTGCTGAAGCCGGCAAAAAACGAATTACTAAAATCCTTCCCAGGGACCACTGGATCTCACCCCAGCCCCCCACCCCACCCCCCACCACTCACACAAAGGCCCCACACCACACCACCCCCACAGCCGCCATAGCAACCACAACAACCTCCATAACAACCTCCATGCATGGCAGGTCACCCTCGGCGTGTCTGTGCCCCTCGCTGGCGGGATCCTGGCGCTGGGCATACTGCACTGAAACACACACACACACACACACACACACACGCACACACACGCACGCACGACAGGCCACCCTGGGCGTGTCTGTGCCCCTCGCTGGCGGCATCCTGGCGCTGGGCATCCTGCACTTCCAGGTTGTCACCATTCTGGTGAGACACCCCCCTGCTTGCCACCAGACTGTCTCGCCGGGGTTTCCGGAAATCACTGACTGGTGATTGTATTTTCATTGTTTTTGATTGTTTTCCCACATCCGGATTTGCTTAAAACGCGTTGACAGTTAACCTACCGTTGCCCATTTGCCCTGTATGGGTCATTTGAAAGCTCATGACGAGCTCTGCCTCGCGGGCTCGTCAGATTTACAATCCACTGCATGGGTTGGGCTGTGTTCAAGCTTTAAGTCAGTGATTTCCTTTTCGGCTCTCCACAGCCATTTGGCTGTATTCCGGCTTTACTTTGACCTTGAACACAGCTCACCCCAGCCATTGGATTGTGAGTCTGACGAGCCCGCCAGACAGACCTTGTCTAGAGCTTTCAAGTTACCTAAATATGAGGGCAAACCGTCAACGGGAGGTCAACGGTCAATGCGGTCAAAGCGAAATCCGGCTGTGGAAGAATTAATTAAAAGCCGTGAAATGAAAATCCGCGTTGACCGTTGATCTCCCGTTAACAGTTTGCCCTCATATATACAGTTACAGTTACATCGGCTTTCCAGCAATATAAAGGTCATATATAGGTCATTTGAAAGCTGTCAACGTGCTCTGTCTGGCGGGCTTGTCAAACTAACAACTCACTGGATGGGTTGAGCTGTGTGCAAGGTCAAAGTACAGCCGGAATACAGCCAAATGGCTGTGGACAGCCGAAAAGGAAATCACTGTCGCCAGGCCAGGCAAGCAGTGTGCCAACAGATCCTGTGTATGCACAGCATCAGTGGTCCCTGGGAAGGATTTTAGTAATTAGTTTTTGCCGGCTCCAGCATCTTTGACCGCTCATAACAGGCACAATACACAGCGGGTATTCATGCAACGCATGCCGTTGGGCTGCTCTCGGCACGAGCTTTCCAACGCATCGCTCCATGCCCTGTCCCACTAAGTGTGTGGTGGCTTTCTGGGGAATGGGAAATCCAGCTCGGAGCGGTATATGGCTCGCAGGGGAATCACTGCATAGCACCGCGCTTGTCATGCCGGCGGACACTGCGGTGTGCCTGTGAGGGCGATTAGCGAGCGGGTGTGTGTGTGAACTCCATCTCGCCGTCGCCACCATCCCTCTCCGTCGCCTCAGCCTCGGCATTGCATCACCGCATGTGATTTGCAATGAACCAGGGCTGGTTGATGGGCTGCCCTAACAAAATCCCAATGGCTGATCCGCGCCAGTGAATGCGGTCATAACGTCTGAGACGGTCCGGGGTGCGCCTCAGGCGGTGGTGGGCGCCTAAGGCGGTCGGTGTGGCGCCTGAGGCGGTTTGGATAACGCCTCAGGCGACGCCTGAGGCAATCGTGGGTGCGCCTCAGGCGGCGCCTCAGGCGGTCGGCGCGCCTGAGGCGCCGCCTGATCCGCGCCTTGGAATGGGACGCCTCAGGCGCCGCCTCAGGCGTTGTGAATGTGTTAGGGCTGGTGGGGGCTAGCCAGGCCAGCAGCGTACGCGCGGCTAGAAGCAGTTCCCAACGCCTGAGGCCCTCGCCGTCACCTCAGCCGCGGCATTGCATCGTCGCATGCGATTTGCGATGAGCCAGGGCTGGTTGATGGGCTGGTGGGGGCTAGCCAGGCAAGCAGCGCACGCGCGGCTAGAAGCAGCAGCAGCAGTGGTTCCGCTAAGGATCTTTGAGAAATGATGGCTCAACCCAACTCGGGCCTCACAGCTCACTCCCCAATCTCAGCCCAACGGAGGCGAGGTGAAAATGTCTATTTGCACACTTTTCAAATCTCAACCCAACGCGCCAGCCCAAATCGGCCGATCTCAACCCGAAAGTGCACTTTGTCGGGTTGCAGGTTGGCTAACGGAAACACTGAGCAGCAGCTGCCACGTACGTGAGGCGGCGCCTGAGGCGCCGCCTTCACTTCCGCGGATGAGGCGGCGCGTCGGGCGTGCTGAGACCGCCTGGGGCGCACCCCCAACCGCCTTCGGCGCCACCTCGGGCGCCACCCCGGCCGCCTTAGGCGCCCACGACCGCTCGAGGCGCACCCCGAACGCCTGATCCAAACAAGTGAAGGCGCCGCCTGAGGTGCCCCCCTGGCCGCTTGAGGCGCCGCCAAGGCATCTTTCCCGACCGCCCCAGAGGCGCCGCCTTCACTTGCGCGGATGAGGCGGCGCATCAGGCGCGCCGAGACCGCCTGGGGCGCACCCCCGACCACCCTAGGCACCGCCTCAGGCGCCATCTTTGGCGGCCTCAGGCGCCCACCACCGTTTGAGGCGCACCCCCGACCGCCTCAGGCGTTGTGACCGCCTTCACCTACGCGCCTCAGGAGTTGGGATTGTGGTAGGGCCACCCTGACACACGCACACACACGCGCTGTTCCCTGGTATTCCGGCGCACTGCGTGGCCTTGCGGGCTCTACTAGTAGAGCTCCCCTAGCTCCTCCGTATAGTCTAGGCCTTAACTCACGCCCCAGGGTCCTCCAGGCTCGTACATGTGTAAACTGTACAAACACACGCGCTGTTGCCCACCCCCGTGTGCCCCGCAGGTCGCCGCCTTCATCGGCTATGCATGCTGGCAGCTTTTCACGGCGCTGCGCGACGGCGCGCTGGCGCAGCACCCTCTGTTTTCTTACGAGGCCGAGGCGGCGGGGAACGGGGCACCCCAAGAGGAGGCGTCAAGCTACTATAAGTTCGGCGGGTCCAACATTTGATGGCGGCGTGAGACATTACTTGCAATTGGCTGCAAGCAACCAATATTTCGAGAATGAAGGGATTCAAAGGGAGTTGTCAAGGGGCCAGAATGAGATGACCCCTGATTTGATTCTATTTCACTTTAAGGAGCGCTCCACAATGACTGCACAAGGAACCGGTTTTATCTACCGCCACCCACACCGCCCCCCCTTGTAACACTGAGGCCTCAATAGGTCAGGGTGTCAGCTTGCGGGCACGGGCAGGCTGTCAACACACAGGCGGGCTGTCAGCAGACAGGCGGGCTGTCAGCACACAGGCGGGCTGTCAACACACAGGCGGACAACTGGGCCTTCTGCTGCACGGGCCGCCTCGTACGCTGGCCACAGCGCCTTGTGCTGCACCCGGGCGAGGTCACTGAGCACCTCGAAGATGGAGGAGGCTGTGGCCTTGAGGCCACAGCGGAGGCGGACCAATGCTTCAGCCACATCGGCTGAGCCGACGTGTCAGCCACGTCGGCTGAGCCGACGTGAAGGGGATGCGGGCAGATCCCAGTTGGGGCAAGTGCTCACCAACTTCCAGCCCCCCCCCCCACTTCCGTCCATCCTTTCGCTACACTCCGGTTTTACAGGGTTTACACGCACGTGAGGACCCCGGGGCGTGATTTAAGGCTTAGACTACACGTCTAGGCGAGCTCTATTAAGAGAGCCCGCAAGGCCACGCAGCGCGCCAGCCTACCAGCGCTACACCCTGATACCCCCCCCCCGGCCGGCACCAATCACGACTGCGGCGCTATGAACCCGCGCGTTGATGGCGTTGATGCTCAGGTGCTGCTCTCTCCCGACCTGTGTCGCGACCATGCGGCCATACTGGTAGGCTGGCGCGCTGCGTGGCCTTGCGGGCTGTACTAGTAGAGCTCCCGTAGATGTGTAGTCTAGGCCTTAGCTCACGCCCTGGGGTCCTCCGGTCGCATACATGTAAAAATTGTAAAAAAAACAGCGGCGCCATGAACCCGCACGTTGATGGCGTTGATGCTGAGGTGCTGCTCTCTCCCGACCTGTGTCGCGACCATGCGCGCACGCCAGCCAGGCAGGGCGCCAGCACGCCAGCCAGTCTTGGTCACCAGCACACCAGCCAGTCTGGGCACCAGCACGCCAGTAAGTCAGGGCACCAGCACCAGCCACACAGGGCACCAGCACGCCAGACAGCCGGGTCAACAGCACCAGCCAAGCACGGCACCCGCACGCCAGCCCGCCGGGGGGGCTGTGCGACTGCCTGGGCCCGGTCGAGGCATCGCCCTAGGCGTCGCCTCCCCCTTTGCTGTTGTGTGCCGTCAGGGCGGTGGCAGGGTCTGCAGCACAGTCAGAGGGGCGGGGGGCGGGCACGGTCAGGGGGGGCGGCACTAGCGCAACCAGCCATCTCAATTAGGTGCTCGGGCCATACGCGCCGAGCACGGTCTTATACGCCTCTAGAAGTGTCCCTGACTGTAACACCCATCATCCTCATCATCAGCGCTGGGTGTAGGGGGGGGGGAGGGACACTAGCGCTGGTGTAGGTCGTGGCTGCCAGCCAGCATGCATGGTGGCCATGCGAGGGGCGCAGGCCCAAACCCAGTGTGCTGGCAGCCTGTGGGGAGGCGGGGGCGGTGTCTGTGTGTGTGTGTGTGAGAGAGAGCGCGCGCGTGTGTGTGTGTGTGTGCATGTGTGTGAGCGTGTGCGTGCACGTGTGTGTGTGTGTTTGTGTGTGTGTGTGTGTGTGTGTGTGTGTGTGTGTTTGTGCCCCCTTGCGCCGGCACCTGCGGGCAACCTTGCCTCACACGCCCCTGTAAAGGGCGTGCGCTGTCAGGACCCCCGCGACCCCCCCCTTTGTCCCATAAGGTGCGCGTGTGAACCCCGACTATGTGTGTGTGTGTGCGTGTGCTTGCGTGTGTGCGTGTGTTTGCGTGTGTGCGTGTGCTTGCGTGTGTGCGTGTGCTTGCGTGTACATCATGGCAACGCACGCGCGGCCATGCGATATCCATGCCAGAGGCGCATGTCGCTGCCACTGTACCAGCCTGGTTGCATGTACATGCACATGTGCGTGTGGGCATGCATATGTGCGTGTGCACAGATGTGCTAGCAGTGTGAGTGACCCCCCTCCCTCTCACCGACTTGGAGGCTGGGCAGGCGCAAGGTTGCTGAACCGATGAGTTCTTCCACTCATGCACACGCCCCTGCCCCTGCCTGTGCTGCGCCACGATCAGGGGCCCCTGGCGACGATGTGTGGAGGTGGGGAGGTATGAACAGTACCCTGATTGCCAGATTGCACATTCCATTCCAACATCGTGTTGTGGCCGTATCCCTGGCCTTGCCTGACCCTGCATTGCGATCCGAGCCTTGCCCTGGGCACAGGCCGTCGTCGATCGAGTTCGAGGGCTTATTTCGTATCGCGCAGATGTGGCTGCAAGGGTGCGCTGCGTACACGGTGCCCGCATGAAGGCGCTCGCATGAAGGCGCTCGCATGCGTGCGTGTCAGCCGCAGGGGCAGGCTGGCAGGGCGCAGGCAGCTTGCGGGACCCTCATGCACATGCCAGCATGCCAGCAACATCTGTCCCACATCTGTCCCACATCTTTCTGGCAACATGGGCACTCACTCTGCTCCCCAAACTAATTGAAGTTAGGATGTGCCCCTCACCGAGTCTTTCTGTGCCTCCCCCCAAGAGGGGGGGCCTGCGACAAGCTCAAAGTCGTGCTCGGTGCAACACAAAGGGGTGGGCATGTGCCCAGAGCCAGGTTAAGGGTGGCAGGTTTCAAGCCCTGTGTGCTGGTTGAAATCCCAGTTAGAAATCCCCTTGAACGCTAGAGGTTGCGGCCCGGCTTTTCATTCCTTTATTATGGGCCACGTCTTGGCCACGCCCTCTCCTACGAGGGGGGGTTTGTCTTGATTGCCCACTCACCCCGGGGTGTGTGGCGGTGCTTCCTGCCTTATCGGCGGGCTATGCAAGTATCCAACCATGTCCAGTGCTTTTGTGTGGGGGGGAGCCTAACTATATGTGTGTTTCCCCCGGGTTACTCCTTGCGGACCGGGGTGTTCTGGCTTGAGGGTCCCTGACTTTTTCTGGCTCTCGTTTTGCCCCTTTGCAGGATCCGCTTACGCAATGCAACCCTCCAGCGGGGGGCAATGCTACTTTTGTCAGGGGGAGGGAGAGGGATGGTGCTGAGGCACTCCGGGCCGTGTGGGTCCCCCGGGGTGGCGGAGGAGTTGAGGTGGGAACGAGTTAGGGGAGTGCCGCCTCAGTGTTTGTCGAGTGTGGACATGGGCTCGTATTCCCGCACTTGGCTCTCAGAACCGTGCGTAGTAGCCTTTGCGGTTCGTCACGACGGGGGACTGTGCTGGGGGGCTGTGTGTGATCGCCTCGCTGGCTGTAGCTTTTTGAGTCTTGTGTTTTTTCTCAGGGTCTACGCGCTCCCGTTGTGTTATGCAAACGACGACGATGACGACTCTGCTGGCACTCATCGTCTTCGCCCCCCCACCCCCTCCTCCCCGCAGGTGCTATTCGAGGCGCACGAACACGCCGAGTGACGCCGACCAGGGGCTGAGGCTGCTGCAGAGTGGCGGGGGCGCCCTGCAGTCGCCCGCTTGCATTGTACCTGCAGGCAGTGCACTTGCGGCTGCTAAACCTGCCGACTGCGGATTCGGTGGGGTGCTTTGTGCGGGCAGCCAGGCAGAGGAGGCTGGTGGGTCTTGGTTGATCGTGGCGTGCCCGGCGCCGCCCAGCTCCCCCACTTCCATCCGTGTGTGGCGTCCCTCTCTCTACTCTGTCCCGGAGCACGCAGCAGCCGAAGCCACCATTGGCATGAGCATGTACCAAGCAGCGCTCATCGAGGCTGAGGAGGCCTCTGCGCACGCGACTGCGGTGTCGCACGCGGTGCTGTTCTCTCGCGACCTGTGGCGCGACCAGCTGTGGCAGTGGCTGGATTGCGGAAGCAAACGCGCGCCCAGGGCCACCAGCGTCGAGATGCATGACCAAGTGGACGCAGCGTCACGGCGGTGGCCAGCCCCGAGGCGAGGTTCACGGCCGACGAGCCGAGCCGTGCGCTGGTGCGGTGGCCCGGCGTGCGCGACCTGGCGCTGCTGCGCGTGCGAGGCGTCGCGTGCATGCTCCCGCTCAGCACGACGTCGCTGCCTCGGCTGACGAGGCTGACCATCAGAGAGGTGCGTGTGCAGTACCGCTGCGTGGCCCATGCAACGCAACGCACGCTCCACGCTCAGCATGCTTCCCATACGAGCCTCGATCTGCTTGCCGCGCGTGTGCTTGCCCCTCACATGGTGTCCTTGCAGTGACGTGTTGCCATGGCATATGCACATGCACGCACATGCACGCTGCCCATGTTGCCTGACCCGCGGTGCACATCTGCATGCCATACCCCAGCAGCCTGCTCATCTTCCCGGACAGCCTGTGGCGTCCGTGTCGGCCTGAGGGCTGCCTGAGCCCAGCATCAGCGTTGCTGCGTCGCTCCAAGTGATCGACATCAGCTGCTGCTACCGCCTCACCTCGATCGCCGCGGTGCGCAACTATGGGCAGCTGAGGTGCCTGCGGATGCCGTGGGTGCTCGGCGTGTCTGCTCTGTCACCCCTGGCAGCGTGCAGCCAGCTCGAGGAGGTGTGGATGGCTGGCGCCGTCCAGCTCAAGAGCCTCTCGCCGCTCGAGGCATGCCCCAGGCTCCGCAAGCTCGACCTGCGCGACTGTGGCTCACTGCTGCAGAGCCAGGTGGGCAACCTGCAGCTGTCGTGCACCGAGCTGGCACACCCGTCGACGGTCGAGCTCGAAGGCCTGGTGGACAAGCTTCAGCCCTGCATGACTGCTTTTGTGCAGGCGGGGGCAGCACGTGCACTGGCCAAGCGGGCGGGCAGCGACGACCAGAACCAGGTCGCCATCGCCGCTGCTGGCACCATCCCGCCGCTCGTGCAGCTGCTGGGGCAGCACTCAACAGCAGACGTGCAGAAGGCGGCAGCAGGTGCACTTGGCCAGCTGGCTGCCGACGATCGTGAGAACACGGCCGCCATTGTTGCGGCTGGTGCCATCCCCGCGCTGATGCAGCTGCGGGGGCAGTCCCCCGCACCAGGCATGCGCCGGGCAGCGGCAGACCGGCTTCTCGTCCTGGGGGGGCCTGGCGTGCAGTGATGTGGCGCCACCACCACCAAGGACGTGCCATTTTCGGTCCGACAGGCAGGCTCATAGGCACATGCTTTCCATTGACGTGCCAGGTTGGGTCCTACAGGCAGGCCCGCAGGCACAAGCTGTCCTCCTCACAGACAACCCCTGATTTCACACATTGGGCGCCGCGTGCCTTGACTTAGGCCCTATAACAACCATCACCACAATATCATTTTCTTCCTGTTGTTGACTGCAATCCCAAAAGGCGGCCATGTAACATGATGGTCGACAGATTCCACCAGAGCGCACCACGCGCACCCAAGCTTTCTTCATCCGCTGCCAACGCGCACCCTTCTGCTCAGTCAATCCCTGAGCATTTAATGTGAAACGGGTACCTAGTGCTTGGATGCTTGTTGCATCTGGTACCTGGGTACCTAGTGCTTGGATGTTTGGCTCGGTGCATACCCATTCCCACCTCACACCTCCCATACTTCTGGTACCAACCGAAGCCACCATTCGACCCGATCAAAAAAGGCAATTTCAATGACTCACGATGCGGCTGCTGCTGCGGATGAGGCGCATGCGACTGGAGTCGCGCATGCAGTGCTATTCTCTCCCGACCTAATGTCTCGGCAGCTCTTCCAGTGGCTGGATCGCGGCAGCAAGCGCGTGCTTAGAGCCACTAGCGTCGACATGTGTAACCAGATTGATGCGTGCATCGCGGTCGTGGCCAGCCCTGAGGCGGAATGGACTCGCGACGAGCTGTGTTGACGCTCGAGCTCGAAGGCCTGGTGCACGAACTGCAGCACAGGCCGCCTGTGCTGCAGTTGCCGATGTTGCTGAGCATGCCACTTGGCACGCAAGAAAACGCAGCATTTGAACTGCGGGATCTGGCTATACAAAACCTGCAGTATAGAACTGACATCTCTGCTGCTGGTGCTATTCCGCCACACGTACGTCTGCTTGGGCAGCGCTCTGAACACGTGCTTCTACAAGCAGTAGGTTCACTTGCAAACCTGGCTGAAGGCCACGCTGAGAACCAGACCGCCATTGCGCTGATGATGGTGCCATTCCGCGCCTAGTGCAGCTGCTGCGGCACCATGGGCCCTTTCCATGTAAGACATAAAAACGGAAGCAGCAGAAGCCCTCTGTCTCCTTACTGAACACAATGCAAGGAACCAGGTCGCGATGGTCGCTGCTGGTGCCATTTCAGCGCTGTTGCATATGCTGGGGCCGATCTGCTCATCAGAGACACGCGATGCGGTAGCATTTGCACTCTATATCTTAAGGGAACATGTGCGTTGACTCGGCAACAACTCGTTGCAATTTGGGTACAAGCACGCCTTGCCTTTCTCACTGCCTCGACAACGCGTGCTTCGCGCAATGTGGACTCTCATTAACCATTCCTAGTTTTGTCGAATTACAGGCGGCGCTGTAATATGAATCGGAACGGGGCACCAGCGCCAGTCGCCAAAACCAATCCCTAATTGGGTCCCCTACCAGACCAACAATCCCCACACGTATGGGCCACCCAGGCATGCCTGCCAGGCCCACCACTCCGCGTCGTCAGAGGCTGCGTATGTACATATCAAGGTGCATCACCCGCAGCGTGTCCATGTCCCGCTGCCTATTGCCGCGGGCCGTCACTCAGGCAGGGACGCCAAATCAGGCGGGGCCTCGCATGCAACTCAACAGCAAGCAAAATCACAGGCGCTCAGCTGTGTACATCAGGTGCGTCAGCCGCAGAGCTTCCATCCCAGCTGCCGCGTGTGGCCATGTGCCGCCCACTAAGGCCGTGCCGTCCACTCAGGCAGGGGCCGTTCACTAATGCAGGAACACCCAATCAGGCGGGGCTTCGTATGGACCCTCAACTCAGCCGCAAACGTCGTCACAGGCGCTCAGCTATGTACATCAGGTGCGCCAGCAGCGCCAGCAGCAGCAGCAGCAGCAGCAGCAATCGTCGTCACAGACGCCCCGCTGTGTACATCAGGTGCGTCAGCAGCAGCAACAGCAGCAATCGCCTTCCCAGGCGCCGAGCTGTGTGCAACAGTTGCGCCAGCCGCAGAGCGCCCATCCCAGCTGCCTCGTATGGCCATGGGCCGCCCACTCAGGCAGGGCCGACGACTCAGGCAGGGGCTGTTCACTCATCAGGTCCTTTCACGCAGGCGGGGCTTCGCAAGGACCCTCAACTCGGCAGCGTTGTCACAGGCGCTCAGCTGTGTACATCAGGTGTGTAATCCGCAGAGCGTCCATCCCGGCCACGAGGGAGCCGCCGCCCCCGGGCCGCCCGCTCAAGTAGTCTTTCAGGTCAGCGTCCAGGCCATCCTGCGTGGTTGAAACGGACTCTGTTTCAGTATATGGTCAACAATTCCCCTGCATCACTGTCCCAGGGCCGCCCGCTCAGGTGGTCTTTCAGATTGGCGTCCAGGCCATCCTGCGTGGTTATGGGCAACGGATTCAGTTAGAGTTCGCGGCGCCACTGTCTCAGGGCCTCCCGCTCAGGTAGTCCGTCAGGTCGACGTCCAGGCCATCCTGCGTAGTTATGGGCGACAGACTCAGTTTCATTACACGGTATACAATTCCCCTCGGGACCTGTCTCACTATCTCAGTGCCGCCCGCTCAGGTAGCCGTTCAGGTCGGCGTCCAGGCCATCCTGCGTGGTTATGGGCAACGGATTCAGTTAGATTCCGCGGCGCCATTGTCTCGGGGCCTCCCGCTCAGGTAGTCTGTCAGGTCGGCGTCGAGGCAATCCTGCGCGGTTATGGGCGACGGATTCAGTTTCGGGGACGCAAAGGGCACCCCCAACCCTCTCCACTGCCGCTTTCCGCTGCCAATTTCCTTCCCTTCCCTTCCATCCTGTCCCTTTCCCTGCCTCCCTCCCTTCCCTCCCTCCTTTCCATCTTGATGTTCCCCTTCAAGGCGGCATGGAAAGCGCATCTTGCCCCCTGCTCTACCACAGCCCCATCGTCGGATCCGCGCAAGTGAAGGCGGTCACCCGACCGGCGGCCTCGACCTGATGTTGCACGTAATGACCTGCGGCAGGAACACACACACACACACACACGCACCTTGCCCCCGGCGTCCACCGCGGCAGTCAGCAGCGCGAGTGCAGCCTCAGCGAGCCGCGCCTGCGGTGTGTGTGTGTGTGTGTGTGTGTGTTGTGTGTGGCGAAGCAATGCGCGGTGCGGAGAGAAGGCAGCGCGAATGCAGCCGGAGAGAGTGCCGCGCCTGCGGTGTGTGTGTGTGTGTGTGTGTTGTGTGTGGCGAAGCAATGCGCGGTGCAGAGAGAAGGCAGCGCGAATGCAGCCGGAGAGAGTGCTGTGCCTGTGGTGTGTGTGTTTGTGTGTGTGTGTGTGTGTGCGCGTGTGTGGCAAAGCAATGCGCGGTGCAGAGAGAAGTCAGCGCGAATGCAGCCGGAGAGAGTGCCGGGCCTGCATTGTGTGTGTGTGTGTGTCAGAGAGAAGGCAGCGCGAGTGCAGCCTCAGCGAGCCGCGCCTGCGGTGTGTGTGTGTGTGTGTGTTGTGTGTGGCGAAGCAATGCGCGGTGCAGAAGGCGGCAGCACCAGGGCAGCCGCAGCAAGTGCCGGGTTTGCGGTGCGTGCGTGCGTGTGTGCGTGTGTGTGCGTGTGTGTGTGCATGTGTGTGTGTGTGCGCGCGCGTGTGCGTGTGTGTGTGGTGAAGCGACGCGCGGAGCACAGGGCAGCAGCGAGAATGCAGCCGCAGCAAGTGCCGGGCCTTCAGGGCAGAGGGTTCGGGGACGAGTGTGGGGAGGGTGTGCGTAGGGGTGGACGGGTGTTTGGGCCTGGTTGTGCATGTGTGCGGCAGAGGAATGGCGCAGCGTTCATGGGACTTCGATGTATGACCCAAGCAAGAATCGGAACCCCCTCCCCCAAGACACACACATACACACACACACATTCCATTCCATTCCAGATCGTTACAAAGATAACGGCGATATCGTTCCAGAGGTCGGCGAAAGGGCGCCTGTCAATAGCGGGAGACCACTCGTCGCTATGAGGGGATATAATGCCACTCTGCTGCGGGGGGGCTGCCTCTGAGGCACTGCATCTAAGTACGCTGTGTTGTACGCTGACTAAACTGACTGTGATCACTCTCACTCTCTCTGAGGCTGTGTGGTGGTCGCAACCTCTATCCCGCCTGAATCAGATCGCCGCATATGGACTCCCACAGCTGTGGAAATCTCGCTAGGGTGAGCCATCCGGGTGGGACTCGGTTGTCGAGGATGCGCGTGAGCTCTGGGTACGCGGCGTACTTGGCTCGCTCTCGTTTGAACTGGTCAAAGCGATTCTTGACGGCGTCTCGAAACCGTTGGGATGTGAAAATGTCACCGGCATTTTGCCGGTACGACGTGATGGCCCCTCCTGCGTGGAGGCCATCCGCGTCCGGTCGACGGCACATGAAAAGTGCGGCGGTGGCTGGGAAGATGGGGTGTGGAGGGTGAAGGGGCTGGGGAGATGGAGAGGGGGGGAGGTGGCGGATGAGGGGACCGATGAACGCAGCTCGGTGTTTGTTGATGGTGTCGATGATGGGCGCTGTGGGTGGGTCCTTGGCGTGCATCTTGATGGTGGAGGTGTGAGGGGAGGAAGGGGAAGGTTGTGGGGGATCCGCTTAAGGCGGCGTAGGAATCGGTTGTGAGTAACCTCGAGGCGGTGGATGTGGGCTTTGTTCAGTGTCCATGCTTGGCATCCATAAAGGAGTGCGGAAACAACATAGGCATTGTACAGACGGATCTTAGAAGAGTCAGAGATGACTTCAGGGGGGGCGTCCCAGAACCGTAGGGTAAGGCGTTTGTAGGCAAACCAGGCAGAGCCAATGCGGCGTGAGATCTCGGCATCGAGTATCCCGGCGTCTGAGTGGGAGACAGGGTGTGCATCGGAGGGGGAGGGGGCTGCGGGTGTGGAATAAATACTGCCGAGGTATTTGAACTTGTCTGTGGGGTGGACGAGGTGGGGGTTAGAGGAGGAAGTGGAAGGGATGGAGATCGGTGCTGGGGTGTCGGTGTGGGCAGACGGGTGACCCAGGGTTTGGTGCACGGTCTTGGCGTAGTTGATCTCGAGTGCGAGGTCGGAGCAGATCTGGTCGAGGCGGGCGAGCATGTCTATGAGGGCATCGATGTCGAGTGCCATCAGAGCTATGTCGTCCGCGTAGAGGAGGAGGGGGAGTAGGGTAGAGTCGAAACCGTGACGTGGGAGGGGTGTCTGGAGAGTGCCGTTCACGACGTAGCCGATTTGGATGCCTGCGTTGGGGAGCTGGGCTATCAGGGATCGGATGACGGTGTCGATGAAGATGTTGAAGAGGAGGGGGGAGAGGGGGCAGTCTTGCTTGACTCCAGCTTCGAGGGGAAAGGAGGCAGAGTAGGCGCCGCCTACACGGACTCTGGCGGTGGCACCAGAGTAGAGGCTCTCGAGGCGGGAGAGGAGGTCGGGGTGTACGCCTCGACGGAGGAGGGTGTGCCAGAGGGCGTTGTGGTTGACTCGGTCAAAAGCCTTGGAGAGGTCGACGTAAGCCACGTGAAGAGGGGCTTGGGCGCGGTGAGACTCCTCTTGGAGGTGGCGTAGGGTAAAGATGGGGGCGGTGGTGCCTCGGCCGGGCCGGAAGCCGAATTGGTAGGTGGAGAGGTAGTCATCCAGGTGTCGTCCGAGGCGGGTGAGGAGGACGTGGGTGTAGACTTTGCCCGGGACGGGAAGGAGGGAGATGCTGCGGTACGATTTGACGGCTGTGGTCGGGCCGGATGATGCGCCCTTGTAGAGGGGGCAGATGTCCGCCTGCTTCCACGCGGTAGGGATGGTTCTGGTGTTCCAACACGAGATGATGAGACGGTGGAGGGCTCCGGTGACAATGTCGCCGCCGTGCTTGATGAGCGGGGCGGTGATGTTGTCGTAGCCGGGGGCGGAGTTTTTGAGGGTTTTGATCGCGGTCTGCACCTCGCCCCGTGAGGGTGGAGGCATCAACGGCGGGGGAGGAGGGGAGGGGGCATGGGCCAGGTGTGAGTCCAGCGTGGCAAGGCATACGGTTGAGGTGAGGTCGTGGAGTTGTTTGAAGTGTTCTCCAAACGCGGCGGCCACGGCTTGAACGCCGAAGCAAGTGGTCGCCAGAGCGGACAGCGGGGGCGGAGGCGGCGTGGGGGTGGTCGACGAGGCGGGACAGTGTGCGGTGGGCGGTGTGGGGTTTGTTGCTGTCGAAATCGTTCTGCACGTGCTTGGCGGCGGCGCTCCAGTGGGAGTCGGAGTCGTCACGGAGGATTTGAGGTCGGACCCCAGGTGCTTGGACTGCTCCCGGGGGGCGCCCTCAGCGCGGGCAGCTTGCAGGTTTCTGGCGATCTCGAGCGAACGGTCAGAGGGGGTGAAGTCGATGGGGACCTCGGGTGGGCGGGGCCTAGGACCTCGCTGGCCGCGGCGTGAATGGATACGATGAAGTGGGCCAGTTGTTGGTCGAGGGTGAGGGGAAGGGGTGCGGGAGGGGGGATGGCGAGGGCGTCCGTGGCAGCCGCTGCGTACCTCAGTCGCGTGTCGGGGTCGCGGAGAAGGTCTGTGAAGTAGCGGGGGGTCGGAGCGGGGCGTGGGTGGTGGGCGCGCGTGTGGGTCCATGTTTTGGAGAAACGGAGCCGGATGAGGGTGGTGACGAGGGCGTGGTCAGGTTTGACGACGGTGAGGAGTGGTCTGGTCAGGGGGCATCGCGCGCGGACGTCTCGTACTGAGCTCAAGTGGGGACGTCGGACGAGGATGTGGTCGGGGATGTTGCAGTCTTTGCCGGTACGGCTGTACCAGGTGTAGACGCGCGACGGGGTGTGTGGGAAGAAGGAGTAAGTGACAACGAGGTTGTGCGCGGCGCACAGGTCAAGGAGCCGGTGTCCGTTGTCGTTGATGCCGGGTTTGTGGTGGTGACGCACACACACACACGGGTTTGTGGTGGTGACGCACACACACACACGCACACACACACACACGCACACACACACGCACACGCACACACACACGCACACACACACACAAAGAGTTGGTGTACACATGCACATCGGGTGGGACAAATGTGGTGCACCCACACCCACACACCCACACCCACACCTGTGACGCCGTTACCGTCGACCCGTCCGCGTTGGGAGCAGCCGCAGCCGCCAAACAACACACACACACACACAAACGTACACACACACGCACACGCGCACACACACACACACACACGCGCAAACACACGTACACACACATAAACACACACACACCTGGGATGCCGAGACCGCCGCGTTGTCCGCGTCGGCAGTAGTCGCAGCGGCCTCCATGTCCCCTGCGCAGTTGGGGCGGCCGATGCGTGTGTGTGTGTGTGTGCGTGTGTGTGCGCGTGCGCATGAGCGTGTGTGTGCATGTGTGTGTGTGTGTGTGTGTGTGCGCGTGTGTGTGCGCGTGTGTGCACGTGTGTGCTCGAGTGGTGGGAACTGAAACATGTTCTTCATCAGTATTGCCTACACTCATCGCCACTGAGTCCCCTGCCTGCGCAGACCGCACAGGCTGCCCACCTGCCGCCTCGGTCCCCTGAATCTTGGCCTCATACTAACTACCCGTGCTCACAACCAGGTCATTGCCACTGCTGCTGCTGTTGCTGCTGGCATGTGTGCAGCTGCCGCTGCTGCCGTGCATGCAACGTGACGGCTCATCTGCCGCCTCGGTCCCCTGAATCGTGGCAGTCTCCGAGAGCAGCCCCCCCCCCCTCCGCGGGCGCGCCACATCAAGCATGAAGACCGGCATGTGTGGCAGTTTGACTCATCACTACTTATGCTCAGAACCATCCCCACCGCGCCCCCTGTAAACGCGACCGCCCACCTTCCGCCTCGGTCCCCTGAATCTTGGCGGTCTCGGAGATCAGCTCGCTCCGCAGGTGCGCCACGTTGCGCAGGAAGACCGGCATGTGCGGGAGCGGCAGCAGGCGCTTGCGGCCGTGAAGGGCAGCGTACGTGCGGCGCTGCGTGCGTGTTGTGTGAGAGCAACAGAGTTGTGAGAGCTAGAGAGTTGTGAGAGAGAGAGTCGTGCGGGGGAGAGTTGTGTGTGTGTGGGGGGGGGGGTTCTGTATGTGGGCGGGAAGACCGGAGCTGAGAAACAAATATAAATCGTCGAGAATTGCGTTTTGGGCGTCAAAGCGACTAAAAGCGACGAAAAACGTCCCCCCGCAACATCAACAAAACAATTATAGTTTTGCCCTCCCCCCCCCGGAAGGCAAGCAATATGCACGGTATGGCCCACCTGCCACAGCGCGCACGCGTCTGCAAGCACCCCGAGCTCTTCAGCCAGCGCACGCCGGAACGCGCGGTGGAGCTCCTCGGTGCCCGGCAGTGCCTGCATCCCGATGGCGTGTGTGTGAGTGTGACAGTTTAAGAGAGCGAGGGAGAGTGGGACAGAGTAGAGGGGGAGAGATAATCGGGGACAGAGATACAATCCAAGTCTGTGTGTGCGAGAGAGACAGCGAGGATGACTAGGGGAGAGCGAGCGAGCGAGAGAGAGCTTGAGGGAGTACGAGGGAATACGAGGGACAGACACAGCAAGAACCTGGCCCTGTGGTTGCGAGAGACGCCGCGAGAGAGCGATAGTGCGTTGGTCCCTGAGAGTACCCACTGAGACCCACCTGCTTCCAGGCAGCGGCTGAGTCAGCATCGGCAGCGTGCGAGTAAGAGAGAGTGAGGGAGAGAAGGGGGAGAGGGAGAGAGAGGAGAGAGAGAGGTGGGGGGAAAGAGAGCACAACAGAGAGAAAGCGAGGGAGAGACAATAAAAGGGAGAGGAGAGAGAGGGAGAGCAACGGGGACAGAGAGGCACCCCGACCCTATGTGTGCGAGAAAGATTGAGCGAGAGGACTAGAATACCTACTCCTGAAGGCCCACCTGCTTCCCGGCCGCGGCTGAGTCAGCGTTGGCTGCGCCGTTGCTGGCGGCAGTGCCAGTAGATGCTGATGCAGCACTTGGCAGTGGGATCATGGAGATGCGCAGGAGTACGCGGTTCAGGATCTTGGTGACCTGTGTGTGTTAGTGTGTGTGTGTGTGTGTGTGTGTGTGTGTGTGTGTGTATGTGTGTGTGTGTGTGTGTGTGTGTGTACATGTGTACACGTGTGTGTGCGTTTGGGTGGGTGGTGTGTGTGTGTGTGCGTGTGTATGCACGTGTGTGTGCACATGTGTGTGCGTGTGTGAGCATGTGTGTGCATAAGTGTGTGTGTGCGTGTGTGTGTGTGTACATGTGTGTGTGTGTGTGTGTGTGTGTGCGCGTGTGTGTGTACATGTGTGTGTGTGTGTGGTCGATTTTACAGTCCGTCGGACGCCTTTGATGGCGCATTAGACCCTAGGAAAGAGGCCGGCAGCTGTCAAAATTAGACCCCTAGCATGCCATCTGCCATCATGATTGCTGTGCACGCGGTGCGTGTCTCAAAACAGGCGACAAGGAAGTCAGCCAGCTCGTGCCAGAACCTGGGGTTCTCCTGGCCTGGCCGAGGATTCATAAACTCCCGCATCCGCTCATCTAAATCGGCCTCCTCGGGGCGAGGGATGGACCGAAACAGGCTGTGGGCCTGCACCCGTGCCTCTTCATAGGCAGGGCACTCAAATACCATGTGTGCCTCATCCTCTAGCCCACCGCATAGGCAGCACGCCCGCTGGCTGCGTCGCTGTGTGTGTGTGTTTGTGTGTGTGTGTGTGTGTGTGGGTGGGGGTGCGTGTGTGTGCATGTGTGAGCGTGTGTGGATGTGAGTGAGAGATGCAGGGAGAGGGAGAAAGAGACACTTTTATAATCCCTCTCTCGTCCCTCCTTCCCTCCTTGCCTCCCCTTTTCCCTCCTTTCCTCCCTCCCTTCCTCCCTCCCTCCCTCCCTTCCTCCCTTCCTCCTTTCCTCCCTTCCTCCCTTCCTCCCTTCCTCCCTCCTTTCCTCCCTTTTTCCCTCCCTCTCGCAAGAACAAACACATCACCTGGGGAAGCACGAAGAAGAGGTGGTCCAGAGTTGAGAACATGGCCTCGCCCTCCACGTGCCCAACCGCCCAGTTGATCGCGCTGCATGTGTGTGTGTGTGTGTACGTTTGTGTGTGCGTGTGTGTGTGCGTGCGCTGCATGTGTGCGTGCGTGTGTGTGTGTGCGTGTGCGAGCCCCCTGCGAGCCTTATACCGCTCCGAGCCGGATTTCTCATTTCCCAGAAAACCACCACACACTTAGTGGGAGAGGGCGTGGAGCGGTGCGTTGGAAAGCTCGTGCCGAGAGCAGCCCAATGGCATGCGTTGCATGAAAACCCAATGTGTATTGTGCCTGGTATGAGCGGTCAAAGTCGCTGGAGCCAACAAAAAACTAATAACTAAAATCCTTCCCAGGGACCACTGCGCGGTCAGTGTCCAGGGAAAGGGTGGGGGCTCAGTGCGGGAGCGAGTAGCGAGGGAGGTTGGGGGTTTCAACGGCCCAAAACGGCGCACGCACGCACGGATGCACCCCCCCCCCCCTTCACACAACAAAGTCAAATACGCCACCGTAGGCGCCTGCCATACTGACCCCCCCCCCCCACACACACACACACGCAAAGGTCGAACACGTCAACATAGGCGTCCAAAAGACAGTAAAAACGACACACTTTCCCACCTGCCCAGAGGGTACACGCCCCGAGAGACGCCATCGGAGCACGAATGAGCTCGCACGCGCACACACACTGTGTCTTGACTATCTCTCTTGTTTCTCCTCTCTTCTCTCTCTCTCTTCCTTTCCCACACCTGCCCAGAGGGTACGCCCTGAGAGACGCCAGCGGCGCGCGCATGAGCTCGCATGCAGTGCCTTAGCAGCCATGCACACGCACACACGCACAGCACAACCTCTCTTATATCTCTCCATTTTCTCGTCCTCTTCTCCGACATTCCACACCTGCCGATAGGGTACGCCCTGAGAGACGCCAGCGGCGCGCGCATGAGCTCGCACGCGGCGCCCGCGCGGGCCAGAACTGTTTTCAGCTGTGCTGCGCGCGCAGCGTCGCTCATCTGGGACGCCCCTGCTGCCGCTGCCTGTGTGTGTGCGTATGTGTGCACGTGTGTGTTTGTGTGTGTGTGTGTGTGTGTGTGTGTGCGTGTGTGTTCGTGCGTGAATGTGTGTGTGTGGGGGGGGCACAGGCTATTACCGTGAGACAAAACCATCTAATCACAGTCACCCCTACCACCAGTAGCCTGCCATCTCAGTAAAATGTGCTCGGGCTCTACGCACCGAGCACGGCCTTCAATGCCTTTCGAGGTGTCTCTGACTGCAACATCCATCGTTATCATACATCAGGCAAGCGAGCTGCAAGCGTGCACCAACCCTTGCCCGCGACCAACCCACCCACCCAGCGCCGCCGCCCTCTGCATGGCTAGACAGGCAGTCGACCGGATGGTCATGCATGAGGAGAGCCTCTGCACAGGGCCCACACCTACCCACCAAATGCCACCTACCAGGTCCTCGTCGCCGCCGCCCTCCTCCGACCCAAACACATCATCAATCGGGTGGTCGTACATCAGCTCCTCCCCAGCACGCTCGAGCTCCTGCAGCGTCGCCCCCTGGACGTGGCCCGTGGACCACGTCGCCGACTCAAAGGCGCCTGCGTCGCCGCTGCCGTCTGCCGCGCGGGGCTGCTCGGTCACCCCCTCGTCCACGCCCCCGTCCACACCTCCGTTCACACCTCCGAGCACACCTCCGTTCACACCTCCATTCACACCGCCGGCCACGCCCTCCCCGCCGCCACCGCCAGCAACGCCAGCAAAGCTGCTGCTGCTGCCGCTACTGCCTCCGCCGCCGGCACCCGCGCCACCGGCGCCTGCGCCAACAGCGCCGTTGCCAGCGTCCATGCCCGCGCCGCCGCGACCAGCGACGCCGCCGGCCACCACGGCGCCACCGCCTTTACCGCCGCCTGCGCTGCCAGCGCCGTTGCGAGCGCCCCCAACTGCGCCGCCAGCACCTCCAACGCCCCCGCGGCCCCCGCGGCGAGCGCCCGCGCGGCGCACACCGCCAGCGCCGCCGCCGGCGGCGCATGGGGCCAGCACCTCTGCCTGGAGCAGCCGGCACGCGGCCTCCATCTCGGTGGCAGCCTCGATCGCCGCAGCCGCAGCGGCGGCGGTGCCTGGGAAAGGGTCGGGGCAGTTGTTTGGCTGTTTGGGTGTGCCACAGTCCATCGGACGCCTAGCATGTTGGCGTATTGTACCTAGCTAGCTAGCGTGTACACGTATCAGACATAGGGGTTTCTCCTATGCATGGAGATGTTAGAACCGAGTGGGGGGTGGGGCGCTATTTCTTTTATTTGTTGGACACGCACCCAACCCACCGCATCAAGACTTGTGCGCACACATAGAACCCACCCGACGCTGGTCAGAGCACGAGCGAGAACAGCATTGCAATTACGAAGCCAAGCGCCGTTGTTGCACTTTTCTGAAACCCACCCACGCACCAACCGCACCCGCCAAGACTCGTGCCCACCCATGGAACCCACCCGACGCTGGTCAGAGCACGAGCGAGAACAGCGTTGCAATCACGCAGCCAAGCGCCGTTGTTGCACTTTTCTGAAACCCACCCACGCACCAACCGCACCCGCCAAGACTCGTGCCCACCCATGGAACCCACCCGACACTGGGAAGAGCACGAGCGAGAGGAACATCGCAATCGCGCAGCCGAGCGCCTGTGACGCCATGCGCGTGGTCGCGGCTGTCTGCGGGCCGTAGCCGAAGGGGGGCTCGAGCGCGAAAATTGTGGTCTGCGGTGGTGTGTGTGCATGTGTGTGTGTGTGTGTGTGTGCGGGGGTACGGGTGAGAGAAAGAGAGTCTGAGAAAGTGAAAGAGACAGAGGGAGAGAGGGGGGGGGAGGGAGACAGAGAAAAAGAGAGAGAGAGGAACGGAGGGAGGGAGGAAGGGAGGGAGGGAGAAAGGGTCCACATTGATTAGGTGAAAGCCGATCCATCGACGCAGCATTGGTAACAACTACAGCCACAGCAGCAGTAGCCCCAAGCCTGCCCCCTCCCCCCACCCGTGCAGACTAAACCAGTGATTTCCTTTTCAGGATTATTAATTATTTTTTCCACAGCCGGATTTTGCTGTGACCGCGTTGACCGTTGACCTCGCGTTGACCGTTTGTCCTCATACATAGATGATTTGAAAGCTTTTGACATGCTCTGTCTGTCGGTCTTGTCAGACTAAAAATCCACTGGATGGGTTCAGCTGTGTGCAAGGTCAAAGTACAGCCGGAATACAGCCAAATGGCTGTGTAGAGCCGAAAAGGAAATCACTGAACTAAACCCACCATCGTGTAGGCAAACGTGTAGGCGACGCACATGTACTGGACGTCGGCGATGTTGGGAAGGGGAAACCTGCGGGTGTGTACAGTGTGAACGGTGTGAACAGTGTGAGAAATGTGAAGTGTGTGAACAGTGTGAACAGTGTGGCGCACTTGTACTGCGATGTTGGGAAGGAGGAACCTGCAGTGTTGATAGTGTGAACAGTGTGAACAGTGTGACGCACATGTACTGAACGTCAGTGACGTTGAGAGTGAGGAACCTGCGGTGTGAACAGTGTGGAGAGTGTGAGCAGTGTAAAAAGTGTGAACACACATGTACTGAACGTCGGCGATGTTGGGAAGGGCGAACCTGTGGTGTGAATAGTGTGAACAGTATGACCACCCCCATGCAAGGAGCGCCCCTGTTGTCTATTTGTTGAACCCACCCCACTCCCCACACCCAAATTCTGCCCACAGCCAGAACACAGGTGCGACCAAGAGCGTCGAAATGACCGCCACAGCCAAGCACGTTTATGGTGCTGACCTCTGCCCACCCACATGCAAGGAGCGCCATTTTTTTGCTGTTCCTTCGCCCCGCCCGACTCCCCACACTAAAGGCCTCACCTGCTGCGCGCGTCTGCTAGCAGCCAGAACGCGGGCGCGACGGAGAGCGTCGAAACGACCGCCACAGCCACGCACGTTGATGGTGCTGACCTCTGCCCCCCCCCCCACTAGGCACGTTTCTGTTTGTTGTTTCTTTGCCCCACCCCACTACATACACCCAAAGGCCGCTCCTGCTGCGCGCGTTTGCCAGTAGCCAGAGCGCAGGCGCGACCGAGGGCGTCGAAATGACGACCAGCCACGCACGTGTATGGCGCTAACCTCTACCCACCCCCACGCAAAAGGGCCATTGTTTCGCTGTTTCTTCGCCCCACCCCACTCCCAACACCCAAAGGCCACACCTGCTGCGCGCGCCTGCCAGCAGCCAGAACGCAGGCGCGACCGAGGGCGTCGAGACGACGGCCAGCCACGCACGTTCATGGTGCTGACCTCTGCCCCCCCCCCACGCTAGGCACGTTTCTGTCCGCTGTTTCTTCGGACCACCCCACTCCCAACACCCAAAGGCCACACCTGCTGCGCGCGTCTGCTAGAAGCCAGAACGCGGGCGCGACCGAGAGCGTCGAAATGACGACCAGCCATGCGCGGTTGGTGCTGACCTCTGCCCACGCCCACGCGAGGAGCGCCCCGACGACGGTGCATATGAGTCGCATCGTGCCCTTTTGGATGGTGCTCTCGTAGGTGGGCTGGAGCACGATCTGCGGTGCGTGTGTGTGTGTGCGTGCGTGTGTGTGTGAGTATCTGTGTGTGTGAAAGAGATACTGGTTTGTCTGCATGTGTGCGTGTGTGTGTGTAGCTTGTACATACGATTCACATCATGCCCTTCTGAAGGGAGCTCTCGTCGTTGGGCTGGAGCACGATGTACGCACATTTGTGAGTGTTTGTGTGAGAGCAAGAGCAAGCGAGGCAGAAAGAGACATCTTGTGTGTGAGGTTCCTTTCTCCCAAAAAAGAGAGGGAAAAGAGATGAAGAGAGGGAAGAGAGGGAGAGAAAGAGAGATACGAGAGCAGAGAGGTGCGATTCAGGGAAGAGAGAGGAAGAGGGAGGGGAAGAGAGAGGGAAGAGAGACAGAGACAAGAGAGAGAGAGAGGGAGAGAGTGAGGGAGAGAGAGAGAGAGGGAAGAGCGGGGGAGCTGGAGAGCCAGAGGACAGCTCTGTTATAGAGAGAGGGAGAGAGAAAGGGAGAGAGAGGGAGAGAGAGGGAGAGAGGGAGAGAGGGAGGGAGAGAGAGAGCAAGAGGGAGAGAGAGAGGAGGAGAGAGAGAGAGAAGGGACATGACGCACCATAAATGCCCCCAGTGGCCACGTCGCGCCGTGCCCCCAGTGTCCTGCCAGTGCAAAGCAGTACACACAAGACACACAGCAGCACTTAGCTTCTCCTTGGCTTCGGGCTTTATTACATGTACCGATGTCACCAGCCTTTGGCAGGGGGGGGGGGTAGGTGGCCAAGGGAAGCTCAGCTTCTCCTTGGCTTCTTCTTTAGGCTTTGTGTATTTACTAAACCCCCAGTCTTTGGCTGCGGGGGTCGGAGGCCAAGGGGAGCACAGCTTCTCCTTGTCTGCCTGACGAGGGTGGGTGGCCGGGTTGGGTTGGTATCACTCTCTTCGCAGGCAATCACACCTTCCCACTCTCTCACCAGAAAGGCCATGAGTGGCCACGTCGCGCCGTGCCCCCCCCCCCCTCTCTGCCAACTCAAAGCAGTGAATGCACAGTCCTGACATTCACAGACACTCTCCGTGCCTCTCTCTCTCTCCCTCTCTCCCTCTCTTCCTCCTCCTCCCCTCTCTCACCAGAAAGGCCATCAGCGGCCACGTCGCGCCGTGCCCCCCAGTGTCCTGCCAGTTGCGGTAGTACGCCCAGAATGAGGACGCGGCCAGAAGCAGCCACACGCCAGCGACAAACTGTGTTTGGGGAGAGTGCGTTGGTAAGATGACGTTTTTGTCATGGCATTGGGGAAATGGTAGGGTTGGCTCGCAGGGGAATCACTGGGTGGCACCCAACGCGGTCGGGGTGACACCTCAGGCGGCGCCTGAGGCGATCAGGCGTGCGCCTCAGACAGCGCCTGAGGCGGTCGGCGCGCCTGAGGCGCCGCCTGATCCGCGCAAGTAAATGCGCCGCCTGAGGCGCCGCCTCAGGCGTTGGGAATGTGGTAGGGTTTCCTACTGGGGAATGACAGAGGCTGCCCTGCCCATACCTGGATGCTGTAGTAGACGCGCAGAGGCGTGCGCCACGCGTGCGTGTGGCCGCTAAGCACCCCCCCTAGCATCGGAACCCCCCTAGGTCCCCCCCCCCCCCCCGCCAGCATCGGAACCACGCACACCCTCGGGGCCCCAACAACCCCAAGCCCTTGGGGCGTTGTGTGTGCAAGGCTTCCAATACGCTGCCTGTTAGGTGCGTATCAACCGACTGTAAAATCCATCGTCATCACCAATGGCCAGACCTGGATGCTGTAGTAGACATGCAGGGGCGTGCGCCACGCATGCGTGTGGCCGGTTCTCACACACACACACCCCTGGGAGAGTCGGCACCACCAATACCCTCGAGGGGTTGTGGCTTGAAAACACATAAGCTTTGCACGACTGGTTCAAGAGTGGCAGAGACTGCCCTGACTGTACCTGTATGCTGTAGTGGACGTGCAGGGGCGTGCGCTACGCGTGCGTGTGGCCGCCGCGAAGGATGCCGACTGGGAGATTGCGCAACCCACTCACGATCTGGTGCACTTTCTGTTCAGAAGCAAACGGCTTAGCTTTGAAGCTCAGCCTGAACAGGTGCGCGCGGTTTGCACAGCCATG
Organism: Chlamydomonas sp. UWO 241; assembly: GCA_016618255.1. Taxonomy (NCBI): domain Eukaryota; kingdom Viridiplantae; phylum Chlorophyta; class Chlorophyceae; order Chlamydomonadales; family Chlamydomonadaceae; genus Chlamydomonas; species Chlamydomonas priscui. The sequence goes on along the minus strand of VFSX01000629.1, from coordinate 45,408 downwards.
AAGGGCAGAATCACCTGGATGGAGTAGTAGACGTGCAGCGGCGTGCGCCACGCGTGCGTGTGGCCGCCGCGCAGGATGCCGACTGGGAGTGTCAGCGCAGCCATCGACGAGCGCAGCCAGGTCTTGATGAACATTTGCAGCTGCAGGTGCGTGCGTGTGTGTCAGGCAGCTGCAGGTGTGTGTGTGTGTGTATGGCAGGCACCGCGACAGACGACCACAGCCAGGTCTTGACGGGCATTTGCAGCTGCAGGTGTGTGCATGTGCGTGCATGTGCGTGTGCGTGTGTGTGGCAGGCAGCTGCAGGTGTGTGTGTGTGTGTCAGTACAGCCACTGACGAGCGCAGCCAGGTCTTGACGGACATTTTCAGCTGCTGGTGTGTGCGTGTGTGTGTGTGTGGCAGGCAGCTGCAGGTGTGTGTGTGTGTCAGTGCAGAGCCACTGACAAGCGCAGCCAGGTCTTGATGGACATTTGCAGCTGCAGGTGTGTGCGTGTGTGTGTGTGTGTGTGCACAATTCAGGCAGCTGCATGTGTGTGTGTGTGTGTGTGTGTGTCAGTGCAGCGACCAACAACCGCAGCCAGGTTTTGACATACATTTGCAGCTGCAGGTGTGTGTGTGTGTGTGTGTGTCAGGGAAATGCAGGTGTGTGTGCGCGTGTGTGCGTATTTGTGTGTGTGCATGTGTGTGTGTGTGTGTGTGTGTGTGTGTGGCACCGAGATCAACGATCGCAGGCAGGGCTTGACACACATTTGCAGCTACTGTAGAGCCTTGGCCCGGCAGAGGGCCGCTGGCATAAAGGGCTACCGTGTGCCCCCCCCCCCCCCCCCTTCCCAACACACATGCAAAGCCCCCCACCCCCCACCCCCCACTGCAAACCTGCATGAGGCCCGAGTTGAGGAACAGCTGGCTCAGAATGTTTTTGACCGAGACGACCGACAGCTGCGCCAGGACACCACGCGATGCACGGCGAAGGCCCTCGAATCCGACCTGTGTGAGTGGGGGTGGTGCAGATCTCTCTCACTCTTTCTATCTCTCTCTCTGTCTGTGCGTGTGTGTGCTTGTGGGCGTGGCGGAGGCCCTCGAATCCGACCTGTGTGAGTGGGGGTGGTGCAGATCTCTCTCACTCTCTTTCTTTCTCTCTCTCTGTCTGTGCGTGTGTGTGTGTGTGCTTGTGGGCGTGGCGGAGGCCCTCGAATCCGACCTGTGTGAGTGGGGTGGTGCAGATCTCTCTCACTCTCTTTCTCTATCTCTCTGTCTATGTGTGTGTGTGTGTGTGTGTGAGCTTGTGGGCGTGGCGGAGGCCCTCGAATCCGACCTGTGTGTGTGTGTGTGTGTGTCGTATATATCCTCTCGTACTTGCGCATATGGCTGGTCACCCGCAGCGAACGAACGTGAGATCCATGCGTGTTTTTCGACTCCTGAACGATTGCCGGGGTGTGTGCTTTAGTTAGCACAGGCATGCGCCGTAATGCAGGTTGCCCGTGCGGTGGGAAGTGTCTCTGTAAGTGTCTCTCTCTCCTAGTGTCTCTCTAAGTGTCTCTCTCTAAGTGTCTCTCTTTGTGTCTCTCTAAGTGTCTCTCTCTAAGTGTCTCTCTAAGTGCCTAAGTGTCTAAGTGTCTCTCTTTAAGTGTCTCTAAGTGTCTCTGTAAGTGTCTCTCTTGAAGTGTCTCTCTGAGTGTCCAAGTGTCTCTCTCTAAGTGTCTCTCCAAGTGGCTCTCTCAAAGTGGCTCTAAGTGTCTCTCTAAGTGTCTCTCTCTAAGTGTCTTTAAGTGTCTCTCTCTCTCTGTATGTGTGTCTGTGATGCACGGCGAAAGACCTCGAATCTGACCTGTGCGTGTGTGTGCGTGTGTGCATGTGTGTGTGAGTGTGTGTGTGAGGGTGTCTGTGTGTACGTCTGTGTGTGCAAGCGTATGTTTTGTGTGAGCGTGGTCTTGGGGTCTTGGGGCTCGATTAACGGAGGCGCGTTCTCGTCGCCGAGCCCTGGACCCAGCAATGTGGCGCTGCTGGTGACGAGGATCTCCGTGCCGCTGACGAGCGGGGTAAAATACGACTGGCCTGGCTCCTGCTAGACTGCCCCTCGGTGGAACACTTCAGGAGCGGCTTGCCCGGCGCTGCCATGGCTTGGCGAGTAGCCGCGGCGCTGCCGCGGCCCGTGCTGGGAGACGGCCCTTATCCTCCCCCCATGCAGGATGCCATGCGGCATCGATCTCGACGAGTCGATCGACGAGCGGAGGAGCTGGCGCCCGTCAATGCATGCTGGACATTGGTCAAGATGGCTGCCCGTGGAGGCGGGCTACCATCACGGCTTCAGCGGTGGTGACCGCCGAGGCAACACAGAGTATATCCGCTTCACCATTCGCAGCGTTCGTCACCGCGCTCACCCTCGGGGCGCTCGTCTGCCGGTGACTGGCGTTGGAAGGTCTTCAGGCAGCCTCCATGACAACTCTGTCGTCCATGCACCCCTGGAGGGTGGGACCTGGCCATGCATGAGGCATGGGGCGCCGGCTGAGCCCCATGCAAACGAGAGCTGGACAGCCATGCACTGCCAGGCGGGGACCGTTCCAGTCAGCGCCAGTCGGCTCTGCCGGCTTGACTGGCCACAAGGCCACTACTGTGACCCTGAGGAAGGTCCTCTCCTATATGCTCCTTGCCAGACATGTCTCTCAGAGACCGCTGTTTGGGGTAGTCTAGCCGGCGGGAGCGGTAGTCTATCGGCCGGGAGCCGGCGGTACTCTAGTACTTCAAGTGGTGCTGGAGTATCGGCGGGTGATCTCTAGTAGAAGAGTAGCCTGCTTAGCTGGAAACCCCGTGTTACTTGTTACTTGTTACTTGTTACTTGTGGTCTTACAATCCCCTGCATACACACACGCACACGCACACGCACATGCAAACGCACACGCACACACACACCATGTGCTCCTCCTCGTTCCCAGGGTTGTGCTCCAGCCAAACGAAATGGCGCCGCTGCCTCAGCTGCTGCTGCTGCTGCTCTTGCACGTGCTCTGGCACCTTGAAACCCTGCGGCACGACAACGGACGTACGAGTTTTAAACAGGGACGCAGAGAGAGAGGAGAGAGAGAGAGAGAGAGAGGGAGAGAGAGAGAGAGAGAGAGGGACATAGAGAGCGAGAAGGCAGAGAAAGAGAAAGAGAGAGACAGAGAAAAAGAGACAGAGTATGTATGTGTCTGTGTGCGAGAGGGGGGGGGGGTAGAGAGAGAGGGAGGGCTGTGTGTAAGTGTGCATAGCTATTTTGTGCCGGGGTGTGTGTGCGTGCATGCGTGCTTGCGTGCGTTTAAGCGTACGAGTGTCCGTGTGTGCGTGATTGCGTGCATACGGTAGCCACGCTGTGATTTTGTGCCTAATTTAGCTCAAAATCGCCCCGCAAAGCACATTCCCCTTTATACCTTTTCCTTGGGGCGCCAAACCCTCGCCGAACATGCCAGTCATCATGAAGATCGACGAAACTTTAAATGTATGTTCAGTAGGTGTAGATGTGCTACGGGCATCGCGGGCGACCTTAACTTTTGAGATTTGCGATTTTGCGGGGGTGTGGAAAGTGCGGACTGTTTCCCGATTTGCAGCACGCTGAGACCATTCCCGACTTCCCCCCGCGGGCAGAGGGACGTGTGATGCATGCTGGCATCGTATAATGCCGGGTGGGGGCGGTTACGGGGAGTGCAGGCACGCGTTGGGAGTGAAATTGCCTCTGAACAGCCGTCGACGGCTGTTGAGGCACAGGTGGAAGTGGAACCTTTTCAGCCATAATGAAAATCGACGAAATTGAAACCGCGTGTTCCTGGGGTGTAATTGTGCTATGGGCAACGCGGGCGACCTTCACTTTTGAGGTTTGCGATTTTGCGGGGGTGTTGAAAGTATGGACATTCTTTCGACATTTCCGCGATCTGTAGCGCCCTCCACGCATTCCCCAACGTCCCCCTCGCGCCCACAGACGTGTGACACATGCTGGCAGTGTAAAATGCCGGCGGGGGGCGGCCAGGCACGCTTTGGGAGTGAACTTGAGCCCAAACAGTCAACGTCACGCCACTCAGGGAGGCCTTAACCATTCTGAAATCGTGAGAAAACTGGCAGGCATTCTACTCGACATATATTGAAGCCATGCACAAAGCGGCGACCTTGGGTTTGGCGGTTTGCGGTGCGCTTGCATGTGCCATGCAAGGCCCATGCATAGCCCATGCATGCTGTTGGGTGTGCTCATGCATCGCACGCATGGTGCAATTAGAAGCTCCAATAGTAAGCGCTTGATCCCAGATTTCCAACGCACGTCGAAACGCGGAGATCCATTGCGTGTGGAGGGAGTTATGGCTGCTCTTGTGCAGCTGTTGTTGCGCGCATGCTGCCTGAGATCAGCACCATGTCACCAGCTACGCACTGGTGCCTCCCACCACCTCCAATCGCGCCCTACATCATAACTTTGATCAACCGAAGGCCTGGGGAGCCCGTGCGCGCTTCCCTGCTGCTGCATGCGATGGGCACGATTCTCGCGATGCTGAGTTCGCAGCTCGGTGATCCGCAGCGCCGGGGCCCCTTAGCTCCTAGGATCGGCTGCTTCTATACCCATGGGTTAATGGCGAAGCCTCTGGGAGGGCCGGGAGGCGGCGCAGGGGGCCGGGCGGGCATCTCCCAATGTGGTCTGACAACAGTCATTCGCCAGACGCCCCCGCACGCTCAGTGCGCCACGCCCAGCCCCCTAGCTCAGTCCCATGATAGCCAACAGTGTCAGCTACGCAGCGCACTCGGGGGCAGGTCGCGGGGTGGAGGAGGGAGTGCGCTAGATGTTCGGCCGCGGGGGAGGTGCAACAGTGGGATTTTCCAGTCAAGGGGGAAAAGGTATGGGGACTGTGCGCGCAAAGGCAGCGAAGAGACGCAATTAAGTCACAAAACGCGCCGCAAAGGTACAAAAAGTTCCCTTGGGCTTTGAACCCGAGTCGGGAAGCTCTACAGGCCCCGCAAAGGCCGCTCGAAGGCAGCGCGAAGACAAAATTAAGTCCCCCCCCTCGCAAAGGCGTAGAAAGTCTGATGAATATGATGAGAGTTTTACAATCCACTTCTGGCGGTCACACGTACGGTTCCAAAGCTCCAGTGGGATGAATAGGCCTTTAGTGCCCCCCCCCGCAAAGGCACAGCGGTACTACGGTATGCCCTCTGGGGGTGTGTTTGAAGAGAGGTGGCGCCACACACGTGCGGCGTCGGGTGCGGTGTGGTCGCTGGGTAGAGTGCTGCGGCGGGTGTGCTACCAGTCCCGCTTCCAGTGGTTGGGGGGAGGGCCTTTCTGGTCCCTTCATGGTTTTATACCTTGGGCCCGCCCGCCGGCCACTCGAGGGGTTGTGTGTGGAGCCTGCATTGTGGTGCTGCTTGCTTGGCGCCCGCCACTACGTGGTTGGCGCTATCG
>VFSX01000629.1:25000-37500 GCA_016618255.1 Chlamydomonas sp. UWO 241 | reverse complement strand
CAACCCCAAGGCCACGATCCCTAAACCCACAACCACACGCCGAACTTGCACGCCCACCTTCTCGACACGCATGTTACCAGCCTGGCCCGCCAGGTTCAACACGCTCGAAATCGTCTTGATGGTGCGCGCGCTGCGGGGACAAACACGCGTGGTGATCATGATGGATATTTCAGCCAGGGATTTGTTGTTGTCGTGTGTACCTGAGTGCGGTGGCGCGGCGCGGTGCGTTGCAGTCGCAACGAGCGCGTTGATCGCGCGTGAGTAGGGGTGCGGATTGGGTGTGTGGATCCACGCGCTCAAGAGTGCGCGCTGCACGAACACACGTGTGTGATTATGGTGATGGATGTCACCGCCAGGGATGTGTTATATTGAGGGTAAACCGGAGTGCGGTTGCATGGCGGCCCGCAACAATAGCGACACGCAGAGTTTGCGCGTTGAGCTGTGATCAAGGTCAAAAGTAAAGCCGGAATACAGCCAAATGGATGTGGAGAGCCGAAAAGGAAATCACTGCGTCAACCTTACTCCTAATAACCCCACACACACACACACCCGAGCCACCCACACACACACCACCACACACAAACGCGCCTACTAGGCCCAGCGATAACCGCACCTGCTCACGCGCGGCATGTGGCCGCTGCTGCTGTTGCCGCCGCTGCTGCTGCCGCCGCTCCCCCCTGACGATTCAATGTTGGCCACTCCTAATTTCCCCCAGACACACCATCACCACCACCAACACCACCCTCACCCCGGTGCCTCCAAAGCGCACTGAGATAGTATAAGAGGGGACCGCACCACTCTCTCACGCGCGGCACGTGGCTGCTGCTGCTGTTGCCGCCGCTGCTGCCGCCGCTGCGCGCGACCTGTCCCGGGAGCGGACGAGGCAGCAGGCGGCCGCTACTGCTGCCGCCGCTCCCCCCCGACGGTTCAAGGTTGGCCGCTGCTAATTTACCCCCCTCCCCCCCCCCACACACACCACCACCACCACCCACCACCCCGGTGCCTCCTACGCGCATTGAGATTGTAAAAGAGACAACCGCACCTGCTCACGCGAGGCATGTGGCCGCTGCTGCTGTTGCCGCCGCTGCTGCCGCCGCTGCGCGCGACCTGTCCAGGCAGCGGCGGCGGGGGCGGCGGGGGCTGGCGCGCGCCCCCGCTCCAGCTGTGCAACTGCTGCGGGGGCGGCGAGGGAGACTGCCGCGGGACGCCGCTGACGCTGCGCGAGTGGCCCGGGGGCTGCGCCTGCTGCTGCGTCTGTTGCTGCGTCTGTTGCTGCGCCTGTTGGTGCGCCTGTTGCTGCGCCTGTTGCTGCTGCTGCGGCGGCTGTGGCAGAGCTGCCTCGGGCGGCTCAGTTGCCTCGGCCAGTGGGCCAGCTGCAGGGCGCGTTGTTGCGCTGGCAGCGGTAGCAGCAGCAGCAGCAGCAGCAGCGGTAGGCGCAGCAGCAGACGACGAAGTCGACGCCGGGGCGTACAGCGGCGCCGACACGGCCGTGAAGACGGGCAGCGCGCTCAGCTCGAGGGCCTCCTCCTCCGTGCGCTCCTCGTGCAGCGTGCCGTTCGTGCCCCCGCCGCCACCGCCGCCACCGCCACCGTCGCTGCCGCTACCCCAGAACAGCTCCGCCGCCATGCGCCGCACCTGCGTCGGTGGCCGGCATGATTTCGTTACTAGTAGGAGGCAAGGAGGAGGCCTCATTATTGAACGGGGTTGCGGGGGGGGGGGGGAAGGCAGATTTGTTTTTTCCAGACCCCACGATGTTTTTTTTTAGAAGTCCCTCGGGGGACCAACCAACCCAAAGTACACCTTCCGCTAACCTGCTTGAGTCAAGACTTGGTGGGCAGCTCCGCAATACCATTCCCTATCTATGGTTGCATTTGGTGGCTGTGCAACTCATACCAACTTCTTGAAACTGGCCTCAGAAGGCGGCCACATGCCCCGGTACAGCCCCGCACTCCAAGGCTCCATCCACACCCTCCCAACTCATTTAACACATGAACGACCATGCATTGGGCATCCCTGTCATTAGACGAATCCAGCGCGTGCTTCCCCTGCCCAATCAGAGGTCTGCAGAGTATTCTGGCTTGCAAGGGATGTGAACAAGTGGTCCACACCAGCCGTCCGGTGTGGGACCCCCCTCACACACCCACACCACTGCACTATCTATTCTTAGCTCACGGGGCTAATGTATTAATTTTAATACAGCGAACACCCAATCTGCTGACTGATGGCACGGAAGCTGTGGGTGGGCTATTGGGACGTGGGGCGGCTCGTCGGACAGCCTGCAGTGCAGGCTATCTGCTGGTGGTCTTGGATGGTTAAAATTCGAATCCTAGCGGTTACAGTGAGCGCTTGAATTCTGATTTTGCGGGCAAATCTGAATTTTGAAGAAAATCTGTTTTCCAAAGGCTGGAACCATTGGGCTGGAACCTAACCCAATCCCCCGGCTAAGGGCCCGAGGTTAACTGGAGGCCTAGGCCACTACCCAAGGCATCTGTGGCTGAAAGGGCTGAACCCGAACGGCTCGGCACCACTGCTTTTATTGGGGTTAAACAGCAGATTTTGCACCCCGCGGAGACGCGCTTTTGGAAGCCACAGGTGCATTCCATGGCACCGAGGGCGCATCCTGTCTCCCCACCACCCGTGGCCCCTCCAGCATGTTGATGCCGGTATATAAAGATGTGGCTTGCGGCGGCGGCGGCGGCTGTTGGAAGCTCTGGCATCCTAAAGGTCAATAATTACCCCCCTAAATCATATGGACCCCCCTCCTCCTAAACGATACAAGCCGGTGAGGAAGTGACCAGAAACCAAAGGGCGTGGCCCTCAAAATGCAAAGCCAGTGGAGAATGAGAAAGCAGGGAACGCAACCAAGTGTGATGCTCTCTGCCTCCTAGGCGACCCAAGCCCCCCCCCCCCCCCCCCCGACACCCCAGGGAGCAGCCCTGCCCGCCATGCGCCAACCACGTGTGCTGCTCTCTGCCCCTGCAGTTTTGTTCAGTGTGGTATTGTTCAGCGAATTCCTTTGCAGGATTTCAATCAAAGGGGGGGGTCAGTCTGGCGGATGCCTTGCCCAGTTTCCCAGGTGCCCTAAACGAGTTCCAAAACGAAAACTTGATAGCGGGATGAGCGGCACTGCTCGCGTGGCCAGGAGGCGGCACTGGGGACTAGCGCCCGCACCACCCAGTTGCTTCCCCAATTGATTCCGATCGACCACTTAATCCTGCAGCCTAGACTCGGCGGCAAGGCTGCATCTCCCTCCACCCCGACCAGAATTCGATGAAAAGGCGCTCTCCGGAAAGCCCCTGACGAGAGGAATAGACGGCAAGCCGCCCTGTGAGCGTCTACTTATTACCGCCTGTTGACCGACGTTGGCGGTATACCACCTAGTTGGGGAAGCACTGTCCCCCCCCCCCCATGCGCCGCACCGCGAGCGTGCCGTCTTCCATCGCTTGGTCCAGCTCTGCTGAGAGCACGCGCGCACGCGGGCCTGTATGCGGCATGAGGCATGGGTGGGGGGGGCGTCATTCAGTTGCCTAATTGAAACAGACTGTAAGATCCATCATCATCATCAATTGAACGGCTGAGAACACAGGAGTAAAACGGGTTATGGATCAGCGGACGCCGAGGCTTCCATTGCCTGGTCCAGCTCTGCCGAGAGCACACGCGCGCGCAGGCCTGCATACGACACGAGGCATGGCGAAGGGAGTAGGTCGTTCAGTTGTCTCATCCGGCAGCCGAGAACAAAGTAGTACTACGGGCTCCTATGGTTCAGCGGGCTTTGCGAGTCTTCGCATTTCCTGGTTCCACTTCAACTGAGAGCACGCGCGCGCGCGGGCCTGTATGCGGCGCGAGGCATGTGTGGGGGGGGGAGGAGGGAGCGTCATTCAGCTGTCTAATTGGGTGTCTGGGAGCACAGTAGTAAAACGGGTTATGGTTCCATCACCTGGTCCAGCTCTGCTGAGAGCATGCGCGCACGCGTGCATGTATGCGGCACGAGGTGTGGCAGGGAAAGGGATCGTTTAGTAGTCTCATTCGGCAACCGAGAACACAGTAGTCATAGGGGCTCCTATGGTTCAGCAGACGCCGCGAGTCTTCCCATCGCCTGGTCCAGCTCTGCTGAGAGCACGCGTGCGCGGGGGCCTGTGTGCGGCAAACAGCATCGCAAGGGGCAATTCAGTTGTCTCATTGGGCAGCCAAGACCGCAGTTGTAACACAGGATATGGCAAGGCATGGAGAGGCGGTGGTGGATCATGGTGTCAGCCGAGGACACAGCAGTAAAAACGGACATGGTCCAGCTCGAATAAGAGCACGCGCGCGCGTGGGCCTGCATGCGGCACGAGGCATGTGTGTGGGGGAGGGGGGGGCATTGTTTATTGTTCAGTCGCATTTTTCAGCCGAGAACACTGGCTCCTATGGTTCAGCGGACGCTGCGAGCGTGACGTCTTCCATCGCCTGGTCCAGCTCTGCTGAGAGCATGCGCGCGCGCGGGCCTGCATGCGGCACGAGGCTTGTGCGAGGGGGGGGGGTCGTTCAGTCATTTCATTGGGCAGCCATGGACACAGCAGTCAAACAGGCTATGGTTCAGCGGACGCCGAGGCTTCCATTGCCTGGTCCAGCTCGGATGAGAGCATGCGCGCACGCGGGCCCGTATGCGGCGCGAGGCTTGTGCGAGGGGGGGGGGGGTCGTTCAGTCATCGCAATGGGCAGCCCTGGACACAGCAGTCAAACGGGCTATAGTTCAGCGGACGCCGAGGCTTCCATTGCCTGGTCCAGCTCGGATGAGAGCATGCGCGCACGCGGGCCCGTATGCGACGCGAGGCTTGTGCGAGGGGGGGGATCGTTCAGTCATTTCATTGGGCAGCCATGGACACAGCAGTCAAACGGGCTATGGTTCAGCGGACGCCGAGGCTTCCATTGCCTGGTCCAGCTCGGATGAGAGCATGCGCGCACGCGGGCCAGTAAGCGGCGCGAGGCTTGTGCGAGGGGGGGGGTCGTTCAGTCATTTCATTGGGCAGCCATGGACACAGCAGTCAAAACGGGTTATGGCTCAGCAGACGCCGAGGCTTCCATTGCCTGGTCCAGCTCGAATAAGAGCATGTGCGGCACGTGACACCGCGTCAGGGACGTCGGCTAGGATGAGGCGGGGCAAATCAGCACAGGGGCAAATTAGCACACGTTGCTGTTGGGGACCGCTACCGCCCCACGTTGCTGTTGGGGACTGCTACCGCCCCTCACAAGTAATTGTGAGAGCCAGAACTGGACTTGGGTCTAGGCGGTGGTACTAGGACTAGAGGTAGTCTTTGCTGGAAAGCCGATGTAACTGTAACTGTAACTGCTGTTGGGGAGCTGATCCCTGCTGCCTGGCTGTGTGCCCGGACCCCCCCCTCCTGGACTGAAGCTGTGCAAATATTAGGGGACCCGTGTGCCCAGGGGCGGGGCAGGGGGGGTGGTCCTACCGCGCTTCACCCAGGGAAGCGTTGCAGCTGCTGCTTTGGTCACACGTTGGTCAAACCTTGGTCCAACAGTCAAACGGTCAACGATCAAACATTGGTCAAACGGTCATTGGTCAAACGGTCAACCGTCACACGTTCAACGGCGAAACGGTGAAACATGGGTCAATTGGTCAAACCTTGGTCAAGCAGTCGCCACACTCTGATGAAACGGCCACGCGACACGCACGCACCTGTGACAAGCGTGTCGCCGCGACGCTCCTTGCCCAGCAGCCCCCCCAGTGCCTTTGCGGCACGGGACGTCGCATCAGACGCGTCCGCTGCCGCGGCTGCAGCGGCCCGCGGCATGCTCTGCGCACTGAGGGCAATCAGCCGGTGGATCGACACGAGCTGCCACTCCGCGGTCACATACATGTCGGCAAACCGCGTCCAGGCGTCGGGTAGAGCGGAGAGCGTCCCTGCGTGTGTGTGTGTGTGTGTGTGTGTGTGTGTGTGTGTGTGTGTGTGTGTGTGTGTGTGTGAGTCACACACCCCGCACACACACGTTACCAAGGTGCCCCACAGATGGCTCCATCACTGCCACATGAGACAGCTCCTGTAGGCCGTCTGTACCTTGCCACACACACACACACACACACACACACACACAGGTGGCGCACGGACGGCTCCATCATCGCAACACGAGACAGTTCCTGGAGGCTGTATGTACATGCCACGCTCGCACACAAACACACGCACACGCATGCACACACACACACACGCACGCACACACACACACACACACACATGCAGGCGCGCACACATACACACACACATATGCGTGAAAACACAAACACACACACACACATACATACCAAGGTGGCGCACGGATGGCTCCATCATTGCAACACGCGACAGTTCCTGGAGGCTGTCTTTCGCCGCCACCATATCGGCATACAGCCACCCCAGATGAACGCTCTCGAGAGGAGGCGGGGCCGGGGCTACGTGTGTGCGTGCGTGTGTGTGCATGTATGTGTGTTCATGTGTGTGTGTGCGTGCGTGTGTGTGTGTGTGTTTGTGTGTGTGTGTGTGTGTGTGTGTGCTTGGCATACAGCCACCCCAGATGAACGCTCTCAAGAGGAGGCGGGGCCGGGGCTGCGTGTGTGTGCTCGTGTGTGTGTTCGTGTGTGTGTGTGTGTGTGTCATACAGCCACCTCACATGAACGCTGTCGAGGGGGGGCGGGGCTGGGGCTGTGTGTGTGTTTGTGTGTGTGTGTTCATGTGGTCGATTTTACAGTCCGTCGGACGCCTTTGATGGCGCATTAGACCCTAGGAAAGAGGCCGGCAGCTGTCAAAATTAGACCGCTAGCATGCCATCTGCCATCATGATTGCTGTGCACGCGGTGCGTGTCTCAAAACAGGCGACAAGGAAGTCAGCCAGCTCGTGCCAAAACCTGGGATTCTCCTGGCCTGGCCGAGGATTCATAAACTCCCATCCGCTCATCTAAATCGGCCTCCTCGGGGCGAGGGATGGACCGAAACAGGCTGTGGGCCTGCACCCGTGCCTCTTCATAGGCAGGGCACTCAAATACCATGTGTGCCTCATCCTCTAGCCCACCGCATAGGCAGCACGCCCGCTGGCTGCGTCGCTGCCTCTGTCCCGCCACGGCGTAGCGCCCCCGCTCTATCTGCAGCTCATGGAGCCCCATCCTGAACCTAGCTAGAGCCGTGATCCGGGCAGCACTGTTCAGCCCTGAGCTCAACAGGGCCGGTGGCTCGCTGTCGCTACCCGCCATCCACCGCATGTAGGTCAGCATCTTAAAGCCGCGCGACCACTCCTCAGGTACATCACGCACGGTAGTGCCGCTCGGCAGCGCCGGTGTGCTTGTCGCGGCGGCCAGCCACGCCGCGGTCGCCACGTCCAGCAGGTTGGTGATGCGTACCGGTCCCTCCTGGTCCCACGCCAGGGTGTGCCCCACAGTTCCGAGGCACACCTGCAAGCGTGCCGCCCAGCACGTCCCCCCCGCTTCGGCCAGCCCCCAGCTCTCCCGCATTGCATCTTTAAGCAGGTCACCGTCAGGCCGCCCCCGCGCCTTATCCCAAAAGCGCGTCGCCTGGCGCAGCCAATCTGCCGCCAGCGGCCGCCACCCCGCCTCCCGCGCCAAAATCCCCAGTTGCTGCCCGTTGCTGCGGACTCCTAGGGACGCACGGGTAAATTGCAGAAGCACTTCCTCCAGGGTGCGCCATCCGTCGCGTGCGGCCTTAGCGCCCCTCCCACTCCTGCCTCTCTCCCACCGTCCGCCCGCCCCGGCAAACACGCCCCCCCCAGCATCCGCCATCATCGCAGGGCCCCACACCTCACACTCGTAATTTAGCACAGGCCGTACTTGCGTGTCGAACAGGTGGGCCTTAATGCCAATATTGTTAAGGCGTATTATATAGCATCTGGGAGTTAGCGCGTATCTGGTGCGCTGGCCCCTAGAGCGTCGGGTGCCCACGTCCCCCCCCACTGCCCGCCGGTGATGAAAGAGCATGCCCAGATATGGGAACTCGGGTGTCATGGGTAGATCTGCTCCTGCAAACTTCAGCCATGTGTGTGTGTGTGTGTGCATGTGTGTGTGTGTGCATGTGTGTGCATGTGTGTGTGCATGTGTGTGTGCATGTGTGTGTGCATGTGTGTGTGTGCATGTGTGTGCATGTGTGTGTGTGTGTGTGTGCATGTGTGTGTGTGTGGGTGTGTGTGTGCGTGTGTATGTGTGTGTGCTTGTGTGCTGGCATAAGTGTGGCGATGGTGGTGGGTGATGTACGTCTTAGTTTGTGTGTCTGTCCAGACTTCAGCCATGTGTGTGTGTGCATGTGTGTGTGCATGTGTGTGTGCATGTGTGTGCATGTGTGTGTGTGTGTGTGTGCATGTGTGTGTGTGTGGGTGTGTGTGTGCATGTGTGTGTGCATGTGTGTGTGCATGTGTGTGTGCATGTGTGTGTGCATGTGTGTGCATGTGTGTGTGTGTGTGTGCATGTGTGTGTGTGTGGGTGTGTGTGTGTGCGTGTGTATGTGTGTGTGCTTGTGTGCTGGCATAAGTGTGGCGATGGTGGTGGGTGATGTACGTCTTAGTTTGTGTGTCTGCGCATGTGGGTGACGGAGTGTGTGTGTGTGTGAGAGAGAGAGAGAGAGAGGGGGGAGACCGAGACAGGCAAAGTGAGACAGAGAGAGGCAGGAACAGCAAGAGGTACAGAGTGACAGAGAGAGAGAGAGAGAGAGACAGAGAGAGAGAGAGAGAGAGGTGCAGAGAGAGAGAAAAACAGAGAGGGGGAGAGACAGAGAGAGATACACAAAGAGAGAGGCAGAGAGACAGAAACGGAACGGAAACAGAGAGAGATAAAGAGAGATGAAGAGAGTGAGAAAGAGAGCAGCCGCAGCACCGCAGCACTACTTATTCACCCAAGGCACCCCACCTGCCCCAGGTCCTTCGACGCTCTCGCCCGCACCACCCCTGACATCGCCGTTGCTGCCCATGATCCTGATGGAGGCGCCTCTCACACTGTGTGTGTAGGGGGGGGGGCATGTGTGTGCGTGTGTGTGTGTGTGCGTGTATGCCGCAAGTGTGTGTGCGCGCAGGTGCAATGCATGCAGCCACCCTAGACATACACACACACACACACACATACTCTCTCTTGCACACACCTCTGAGGGCCGACCGCCCTGTCTAGGTCCAGCCCCGACCCACTAGCCCCCCACCACGAGTAGCCGGCCACCCGTCCAGTGGTCTCTGGGAAGGATTTTAGTAATTAGTTGTTTTGCCGGCTCCAGCAACTTTGACCGCTCATACCAGGCACAATACACAGCGGGTATGCATGCAACGCATGCCGTTGGGCTGCACTCGGCAAGAGCTTTCCAACGCACCGCTTCACGCCCTCTCCCACCAAGTGTGGGGCGGTTTTCTGGGAAATGGGAAATCCAGCTTGGAGCGGTATACGGCTTGCAGGGGAATCACTGCACCCGTCTATATAGTGCTAGGGCGATATACGCCGAGCAAGGTCGAATACGCTGCCGGTAGGTGCGTCACACACGAGTGTAAAATCCATCATCATCACCCCGCTTTGATGCCCCCCCCCCTCCCTGCTGACCCCTGTGCCATTCGAAGCCGTGGCCAAACCGTCGCTGGCACGCCCACACTCACCCCCCCCCCCACCCCCACCCATACCCACACGAACCCACATACACACCTCGCCCCATCGGCGACGGCGGCCGCCGATGACCCCTGTGCCATTCAAAGCCGTGGCCAAACCGTCACTGGCAACCAGCGTGGCTCCAGGTGCACACACACACCCAGCCACGCACGCCCACACCCACACCCACACACCCACACACATTTACACCCACCCCCACCCCCACCCACACACCCACCCATACCCACACATACCCACATACAAACCTCGCCCCAACGGCGCCGCCGCCGCCGCCGATGACCCCTGGGCCATTCAAAGCCATTGCCAAACTTTCGCTGGCAACTAGCGTGGCCCCAGGTGCACACACAAACACCCACCCCCACCCCACCAACACCAACACCAACACCCACACTTACACCCCCACCCCCACCCCCGCCCACACCTCGCTCCAACGGCGCCGCCGCCATTCAAAGCCATTGCCGACCCGTTGCTGGCGCCCAGGATGGCCCCATGGTCGCCTGCCCCGCCACCACCGCCGGCCATCCGCGTGAATTCGGACATGGACGAGAGGTTTCGCGAGAGGACGGCCATCATGTCACCGGCCCTGCGCGCGGTGGAATTCGGGGTGGCAGTTTGAAGTTTTAATTCTAGTTTGAGTTTGGGGGTGCAGTTTGAGGGTTGGGATGGGGGTGGGGCACGCCACCTCCGCCGGCCAGTCGCGCGAAATCCGACATGGACGAGAGGTTTCGGGAAAGCATGGCCATCATGTCGCCGGCCCTGGACGTGTGTGTGGCAGTGGGGGGGGGGCGCGGATGCTGATGGGGCAGCGCCATGCCTCTGGCCAGCAGTGCCTAGCTACTGCCTAGCTTCCACTTGGCTACTAGGCACACAGTCGGGGTTGCACCTCATTCAACACAGGAGGGACACCCACTTGTCGTGGAGCTCGACCCAAATAGACGGCCACGACGGCGCCAGCAGCCCATCTGTCGCCTAGCTACCACCTAGCTACCGTACATCTGCCGCCTAGCTACTCGGCACATTTTAATGCCAGAGGGCTAACCACCTCTCGTGCAGCTTGCCCTGCACAGACGGCCACGACGGCGGCAGCGACCTTGAGGCTCTGGCCAGCAACACCTAGCTACCGCCTAGCTACCACCTAGCTGCCGCACATCTGCCGCCTAGCTACTTAGCACATCTCAAAACAAGAGGCCTCCGCACCGCTCATGCAGCTGGGCCCGCGCGGACCGCCAAAGGCGACAGCACCATCGTGGCCGCGAGCATCGCCTTCCTACCGCCCAGCTGCTGTCTAGCTACGCCCCAGCTACTGTCTAGCTACGTCCCAGCTACTTTCTAGCTACGTCCTAGCTAATAGGCACTGGGCGTGCAAATGACCTCCCACCTCTCATACAGCTGAGCCCGCGCAGACCGCCAAGGCGGCAGCTCCATCGTGGCCGTGAGCAGCGCCTACCTACCGCCTAGCTGTTCCCTAGCTACCGACTAGCTACCGACTAGCTACCGCCTAGCTACTATGCACTATAAATGCCGAGGGTCTCCCACCTCTCATGCAGCTGGGCTCGCGCGGACCGCCACGGCGGCAGTACCATCCTGGCTCGTGCCAGCCGTACTTAGCTACCGCCCAGCTACCGCCCGGCTGTCGCCTAGCTACCGCGTAGCTACCGCCTAGCTACTATGCGCTATAAACGCCGAGGGACTCCCACCTCTCATGCAGCTGGGCCCTCGCGGAGCGCCAAGGCGGCAGCGCCATCGTTGCCGCGAGCATCCCCACGTGCACCGCGATGTTAATGACCAGGCCCTAGGGTGTGGGGCGGGTGTGGGGTGAGTGTGGGGGTGTGGGGGAGGCAGAACAGCAGCTCGAGATGTGTTTTGTCTGTTTGGCACGTCCACATGTGCACTGCAATAGCGATGTTGATGACCAGGCCCTAGGGTGTGTGGCGGGGAGGGCGCATGTGGGATGAGTGAGGGGAGTGGGTGGTGTGGGGCAGGCAGACCAGCAGCTCAATAGTGGTTTGTTGGTTTGGCAGCAATCTGACGTGCACCGCGATGTTAATGACCAGGCCCTGGGAGTGTGGGACAGGGGAAGGAAGAACCAGAGTGTTTGTTGTTTTTTGTTGTCGTTTTTGTTGTTGTTGTCGTTGTCGTTGTTGTTGTTTTTGTTGTTGTTGTTTTTGTTGTTGTTGTTGTTGTTGTTTTTGTTGTTGTTGTTGTTGTTGTTGCAGCGTCCGCCGTGTGCACTGCGATGTTGATTACCAGGCCCCGGGAGTGTGGGCGGGTGTGGGGTGAGTGTGGGGTGAGTGTGGGGAGTGTGGGAGAGGTGGGGCGCTTGTGCCTCTGCACCACTGACACACACACACACACACACTCCGACACACACACACAAACACACACACACTGACACTGGCACACACACATACATACGACCAAACACGCGCTCGCACACACACACACACACACACACAACACGCACACAGGCACACAGACAGACATACCGAGAGAGAGAGAGAGTGGGAGAGAGAGGAGAGAGAAACACACACATACACATGCAAAACTTGATCAGGAGGGTCCACTGATTAGGGACCGTCAGATATGCCCGCGTGGCTGGGTCTATCGAAAAGCTGATGAGGGGCACGCATGCACACACACACACACACGCACACGCACACGCACACGCACACACACACGCACACACACATACACACACACACACACACACGCGCGCACACACAGCCACACACACACACACACACACACACACACCCCTTGATCAGAAGGGTCCACAGATTGAGAACCGTCAGATACGCCCGCGTCGCTGGGTCCATCGAGTAGTTGATGGGGCACACACACACACATGCACACGCACACACACACACACCTTGATCAGGAGGGTCCA
>VFSX01000629.1:2500-20000 GCA_016618255.1 Chlamydomonas sp. UWO 241 | reverse complement strand
GCCCGGCGCATGCCTGGTGCGGGGGACTGCCCTCGCAGCTGCATCAGCGCGGGGATGGCACCAGCCGCAACAATGGCGGCCGTGTTCTCACGATAGTCGGCAGCCAGCTGGCCAAGTGCACCTGCTGCCGCCTTCTGCACGTCTGCTGTGGAGTGCTGCCCCAGCAGCTGCACGAGCGGCGGGATGGCGCCAGCAGCGGCGATGGCGACCTGGTTCTGGTCGTCGCTGCCCGCCCGCTTGGCCAGTGCACGTGCTGCCCCCGCCTGCACGACAGCAGTCATGTAGGGCAGAAGCTCGTCCACTAGGCCTTCGAGCTCGACCGTCGACGGGTGTGCCAGCTCGGTGCACGACAGCTGCAGGTTGCCCACCTGGCTCTGCAGCAGTGAGCCACAGTCGCGCAGGTCGAGCTTGCGGAGCCTGGGACATGCCTCGAGCGGCGAGAGGCTCTTGAGCTGGACGACGCCAGCCATCCACACCTCCTCGAGCTGGCTGCACGCTGCCAGGGGTGACAGAGCAGACACGCCGAGCACCCACGGCATCCGCAGGCACCTCAGCTGCCCATAGTTGCGCACCGCGGCGATCGAGGTGAGGCGGTAGCAGCAGCTGATGTCGATCACTTGGATCGACGCAGCAACGCTGACGCTGGGCTCAGGCAGCCCCCAGGCCGACACTGACGCCACGGGCTGTCCGGGAAGATGTGCAGGCTGCGGAGGTACGGCATGCATGTGTGCCACCGGGGGTCAGGCCTGACGACATGGGTTGCTTGCATGTGCGTGCCTGTGCATATGCCATGTTACCACATCACTGCAAGGACACCATGTGAGGGACAAGCATACATGCGGCAAGCAGGGTGAGGCTCAGGTGAGGCTTGTATTTGACATGCTAGCGTGGCGCGTGCGTTGCGTTGCATAGGCCACGCAGCGACAACGTGCGCCCACCTCTCTGATGGTCAGCCTCGTCAGCCGAGGCAGCGACGTCGTGCTGAGCGGGAGCATGCACACGACGTCGCACACGCCCAGCAGCGCCAGGTCGCGCACGCCGGGCCACCGCACCAGCGCACGGCTGAGCTCGTCGGCCGTGAACCCCGCCTCGGGGCTGGCCAACGCCGTAACGGCTGCGTCCACTTGGTCGTGCATCTCGACGCTGGTGGCCCTGAGCGCGCGTTTGCTTCCGCAATCCAGCCACTGCCACAGCTGGTCGCGCCACAGGTCGTGAGAGAACAGCACCGCGTGCGACACCGCAGTCGCGTGCGCGGAGGCCTCCTCAGCCTCGATGAGCGCTGCTTGGTACATGCTCATGCCAATGGTGGCGTCGGCTGCTGCGTGCTCCGGGACAGAGTAGAGAGAGGGATGCCACGCACAGGTGGAAGTGGGGGAGTTGGGCGGCGCCGAGCACGCCTCGACCAACCAAGCCCCACCAGCCTCCTCTGCCTGGCTGTCCGCACGGAGCACCCCACCAAATCCGCACTCGACAGGTTTAGCAGCCGCAGGTGCAATGCAAGCTGGCGACTGCAGGGCGCCCCCGCCGCTCCACAGCAGCCTCAACCCCTGGTCGGCGTCACTCTGCGTGTTCGTGCGCCTCGAATAGCACCTGCGGGGGGGGAGGGTTGGATGATGAGAGTTTTACAATCCACTGCCGGCGGTCACACGTTCGGTTCCAAAGCTCCAGCGGGACTTAGAGAGCAGGCACGAGGCCCACCAAAGAAAGGTGAAGCTACAAAGGTAGCCCACGGTAGCGCCAAACCACGGCGTGGCGGGCACCAAGCAAGCAGCATCACGGTGCAGGCTCCACACCCAACCCCTGGGGGGGGGTCGAAGATGAGCGCCAGGAGAGTGAGTGCCAGTTGCTGGACAAATGTTGGACAGATGTTGCTGGCATCTAGTCTTTGCTGGAAAGCCGATGTCACTGTAACTGATGTTGCTGGCATCTGCCAACCTGCGCCCTGCCAGCCCGCCCCTGCGGTTGACACGCACGCATGGGAGCGCCTTCATGCGAGTGCCTTCATGCGGGCACCGTGTACGCAGCGCACCCTTGCAACCACATCAGCGTGATACGAAATAAGCCCTCGACCTCGACTCGACGGTCTGTGCCTAGGGCAAGCTCGGCTCGCAATGCAGGGCCAGGCAAGGCCAAAGATTCGGCCGCAACACGATTTAATGGCTAGATGTTGGAATGGAATGCGCAATCTTGCAATAAATCAGGGTATGGTTCATACCTCCATACCTCCACACATCGTGGCGCAGCACAGGCCGCAGCACACACAGGGGCGGCACTTGTGCATGAGAAGAAGAAATCATCGGTTGAGCAACCTTGGGCCTGCCCAGCCGCACAGTCGGTGAGAGGGGAGGGGGTCGGGAGGGGGGGGGGGCACTCGCACGCACTGTGCTGGTGCTCCTGTGCTAGGTGCTAACAGCTGTGCACGCATGCAGACGCGCGCACATGCAATTAGGCTGCCACATCCCACTGGGCAGTGGCAGCAGGTTGCGCCTTTTGCATAGATCTCGCATGGCCGCGCGCGCATGATGCATACGCCCCCACACGCAGGCACACGCACACACACACACACACACACACACACACACTCACACTGTGTGCAGCACACACCCACACACGCACACGCACACACACACTGATACTGTGTGACGCACACACACACACACACGCACATACACACACACGCACTACCACCACCACCACCCCCGCATCCCCACAGGCCGCCACCACACTGGGATGGGGTTTAGGGTTTAGGGCTTAGGGTTATCTCACGTGGCCACCATGCGTGTCGGCTAGCAGCCACGAGCTTTACCCAGCCAGCGGCCCCCACTACCTCGCTGCAGATCCGGACACCACCCCGACAGTGTAAGCGGGCCGCACAGGTGGAGGCAGCACAGGGCGGAGGCGGTCGACCGAGCCCAGGCAGACACACAGCCCCCCGGCTTGCCCCGACTGGGTGGCGAGGGGGTGCACAGACTGCTTGGTGCTAGTGCCCCGACTGGCTGGCGTGCGGGTGGCCTGTGTGGCTGGCTTGCGGGTGGCCTGTGTGGCTGGTGCTGGCGCCCCAACTGGCTGACGTGCTGTTGACCCGAGTGGCTGGTACCCCGACCGGCTGGCGCGCAGTGGTGCCCAGTGTGGCTGGCTTACGGGCACCCCGACTGGCTGGCGTGCGGGTGACCGACTGGCTGACGTGCTGCTGACCCAGACTTGGCTGCCGTGCTCGCCCCGACTGGCCAGGAGGGTGCCCTGCGACTGGCTAACGTGCTCGTGCCCCCACCACCACTGGCTGGCGTGCGGGCCTATCTTGCTGGTGCTGGCGCCCCGACTGTCTGGCGTGCGGGTGACCACGACTTGGCTGTCTGGCTCGCCACGACTGGCGGTCGGGTGCCCTGCGGCTGGCTGGCGTGCTCGTGACCCCACCACCACTGGCTGGCGTGCGGGTCCCCACCGTCACTGGCCGGCGTGCAGGCGCCCCGACTGTCGGCGTGCGGGTGACCAATACTTAGCTGCCTGGCTCACCCCGGCTGGCGTGCTGGAGAGCCAACTGGCTGGCGTGCGGGTTGCCAAGACTTGGCAGCCTTGCTCGCCGCGACTGGCCAGCGGGTGCCCTGCAACTGGCTAGCGCGCTCGTGCCCCCACCACCACCATGGTCGAGGGCCCGGGCTGCAGCAACAACGGGTGCAGGGCGCGCGCGCACGTCGGCCTGCGCGTCACCGGAGTCAGCGGGAAGGCAAGCAGTGCGGTCGCGCCTGCGTTGCGCATGCGCGTTCTTGTGGGTGTCCTGACGCTGGGGAAGGAGCTGTAGCTGTTGTTTGGGCCGCGCGAGGGGCAAGAGGCTGGGGGCCTGTTAGGTGGGCGGGACGGTGAGGCGGTGGCAGCGGTAGGGGGAGGGCAGGCCCCATGCGGGCAGCAGCAGCAGGGACAGCATCAGGATCGGGAGCTGGGGTTTGGTGAGGCGGTGGCAGCGGAGGGGGGAGAGCGGGCGCCATGCGGGCAGCAGCAGCAGCAGCAGTTGCAGCTGCAGGGTCAGGAGCTGGAGTGTGGTGAGGCGGTGGCGGCGGTACGGTGAGGGCAGGCGCCATGCGGGCAGCAGCAGCAGCAGCAGGGGCAGCAGCAGCAGTAGCAGCACGTGCAGCATGGGCAGCAGCAGCACAAGCGGCAGCAGCAGCAGCAGCAGCATGGGCAGCATGGACAGCAGCAGCAGGGGCAGCAGCAGCAGCAGCAGCAGCAGCAGCAGCAGGAACAGCAACAGCAGCAGCAGCAGCAGGGTCAGGAGCTGGAGTCTGATGGGGCGGTGGCAGCGGAGGAGGGAGAGCGGGTACCATGCAGGCAGCAGCAGCAGCAGCAGCAGCAGGGTCAGGAGCTGGGGTGTGGTGAGGCGGTGGAAGCGGAAGAGGGAGGGCGGGCGCCGTGCGGGCGGCAGCAACAGAGGCAGCATCAGCAGCAGTAGGGGCAGCAGCAGCAGCAGGGGCAGCAGCAGAAGCAGCAGGGGCAGCAGCAGCAGGGGCAGCAAGGGCAGCAGGGGCAGCAGGGGCAGCAGCAGGGGCAGCAGCAGCAGAAGCGGCAGCGGCTGCAGATCCAGCCAGCGGCAGCGCCGGAGCACGAGGATCGTCTCTCTCTCTCATCTGAGCAGACGCCAACTGAGCAGACGCCATCTGATCAGGCACTGATTGAGGAGCTGGCACCCCCGCCCGAGGGACAGAAGAGGGGGTAGGAGGATCAGGAGGCATCGCCAAGTGAGCAGGTGCAGCGGCAGGAGGCGCGGTGGCAGCTTGATGCGAAATCCGAGGGGCAGGCGGTGCCTGATGAGCGGGCAGCAACGGTGCAGGCACCGCCCACCGCCGCGCCACCGCGCAGCGGCATGGATCAGGAGGGGCGGGAGGAGGAGGAGGCGTCGCCAACTGAGCAGGCTCACCGGCAGCAGGCACAGTGGCGTCTCGGTGCGGAGTCGGCAGGGCAGGCGCCTGATCAGTGGGCAGCAGCGGCGCATGCACAGGCACCGCCCACCGCAGCGCCACCGCCCAGGGGCATGAGTCAAGCGGGGCATCATGAGGAGGAGGAGCGGGAGGTCGCGGTGCGCGTGCACTTTGGGTGGTCTGGCGCTCTGATCGCAGACGGCGCGAAACCGCGGGCCAGCCTCAAGGAGTGCTCGCTCCACCTGCTGCTCTGGGGAGCAACAGTGGCGGCAGCACGGGGCAGCGCCTGCGCTTGTTTGATGCGGACGTGCACGTGGAGGCGAGCGCAGGTGTGTGATGATGATGGATGTTGCAGTGGGGGGCAACTCTTAAGGAGTGGATTGTAAAACTCTCATCATCAACATGGCGTATAAGACCGTGCTCGGCGCGTAGAGCCCGAGCACCTTAATGAGATGGCGGGCTACTGGTTGTAGAAAACCCACTGTACGCCGCGTGGGGGGCGCTAGCGCAATTCAGGTTGCGCTTAGGTTTGGATAGAACCGGCTACTAGCGTTGCGCTTTTGGATGGAAATGTTTAGGTCCGGTTTTGAATCTCTCCTCGCTGCAGACATGCACAAAAGCTGCAGCTGGCGATGGCTGCTGTGATCGCAGAACCCGTCACCATTGCCAATCTTTCGCGGCGCTGCCGCAACGTGTGCGCCGCAAAGGGCGTGTGGGACGCGGCCGCTAGTAGTTTTGGTGCTTACATCTCTACTAAATCCAACATCACCACCAATTCCTGCTCGCAGCGGCCGTGCGCACCAGGCACCAGAGCGGGCGCATTCGCGACGTGTGCGTCGCGGAGATTGCCGCCCCCTTGCGACAGGCATGCCTTACTCGGCTCTTACAACTAGCATTTAGCTTGTCTTTTCCCCTCACGCCAACTCTTCCCCCCTCTCTTAACCAGGGTGCTGCCCTGTGGCACCCACCCCGCCGCCGGCACCGGCTTCGGCAGTCTCGCCACCGCTGCCCGGGTGCGAGATATGCCGCGTGTTCTGCGCCGTTACCGATGGCTCTGTACCCTGTAGCGTAGCGCCAGCCCAAGGAGGGCATACCGGCCCGGCACCACAGACGGCCAAGGACGCCTCGCGGACTTGAGCTGGCTGGCCGCGGATGCGAGCAAAGGGGAAACAAGGCACCCCATGCATGCAGCCTTTTCCTGCCCAGTCCCCGCGTGTAGCGGGGCACGCCTGGCGACGCGTCCAAGTCGTCAATCAGAACACCAGAGTGGCTACGTTCAACGTGCGGACATGTCCGGCAGAGGACGAGGGACTGGTCAAACTGGCGAGTCTGGTGCAAGATTGCGCCGAGCTTAGCGTCGGTGTTGCAGCGCTTCAGGAGCTGCGCAGGACCGGCTCCGGGGAGGCGCAAGTGTCTACGGGCGACACGTCGTGGACGCTGCTATGGTCGGGTGGGGAGCACCGGCAGCGTGGGCTTGCTGTTGTCCCCTGCATGGGCATCGGCACTCGTCTCCTGGGAGGCGGTGTCCGACCGCCTCATCCAGGCCCGCTTTGCAGCGGACTGTGGGCAGATGATCACCATCGTCAGCGCCTACAGTCCAACGGAGGCGGCGAGCGACGAGGAGGCTTGCGACTTCTACCTTCGAGTAGCGGCGCTCGCGGACAAGGCCAACGACAAGCCAACGACAAGCGCGATCTGCTCATCGTGGCAGGTGATTTCAATGCAGCAGTGGGGGGGGATTCGGTGTCCGACCACGAATGCGTTGGCAAGCACCTGCCCCTCACGGAGCCAGCGGTGGCCAGCAGGAACGGTCGCCTGCTCCTCGCCACTGCCACTGCATGCAGCCTGCGCGCTGCCAACACTCTCTACCCCCACAGCCCTGAGCACCAGTACACCCACATCAGCCCCATGGCTGTTGCACAGAGCAGGCGGCATGCATGCTCTGTGCGCCGCCTGCACAGCGTCAAGGACTACATCCTGGTCGCGCGCCGCCGCATGCATGCGGTGACAGACTGCAGGGTGCGTAGGAGCCCAACCTGAGACAGCGATCACCGCATGGTGGTACTGTCCATGCGCCTCCGCATGCGAGCCTCCCGCCATGCAGGCGGCTCTCAGCGGCGCGCATGGGACTCTTAACAACTGCGGCGCCCGGCTGTCCGTCGTGAGTTCAACCTCCAGCTGTCCGATCGCTTTGGGCTGCTGGAGGCCGTGCCACCCGAGGGCGCTGATGCCCAGGCGGAGTACAACGCGATGGCTGCTGCCATGCACGAGGTGGCCACCAACCACCTCGCTCCACGCGGCAGCCGCCGGCGGCGCGGCTGGCAGATCACTCTGTCGCAGCGCACCCTCCGGCTCATGGACGCCCGGCAGCGCGCGCACACGTCATGGCTCAGGAGCAAGTCTGCTGCTGCCAAACGAGAGCGCAATCGCGCCAACCGCGCGGCCGACGCAGCTGTGCAGAGAGACAGGGAGAGGTGGATCGGCCAGCAGGTGGCGGAGGCGCAAGACATGCTACGCAAGAAGAATCTGCGCCAGTTTGCGCGCGTGTGCGACAGGCTGGCGGGCCGCAGCCGCAGCCATCAGATCCCACCTGCCATGCGGGACATCTCGGGCGCGCTGAACAGCGGTCCAGACGGGGTGCTGAAGGCCATGACAGAGTCATTCGACAAGCTGTACGGCGGGGAGACCAAGCTCAGCGACGAGACCCTGAACCAGCTGGAGAACGATGTAGCGGTGTTTGAGCTCACACGCGCCAGAGGTGGACGAGGCGCACGGGCGCCCCCTGACCTGGCTGAGACGGAGGCGTGTGTGCGAGCGTGTGAATGGGAATGGAAAACTGCTATTATCACACCGTTATAAGGGGAAGGGTCCGCGTGACTCCCCTGGTAACTACCGCGGTATAAGCCTTCTCTCTATTGCCGGGAAAGTGTACGCTGCCATACTTCTGCACCGCGTCTCCACGCAGGTTGATGGTCAGTTGCATGAGGCTCAGTGTGGTTTCAGAAAAGCAGAGGCACTGTTGATGCGATTTTTACTCTGCGCTCGCTGAGCGCGGCACATGCCGAGTACAAACAATGCATGGCTGTGGCATTTGTCGACTATTCTAAGCTTACGATTGCATAAACCGTGCGGCACTGTGGAGAGTCCTTAGATTATATAGTGTTCATCCGCACATTATTGATCTGTTGGAGGGTCTTCACACCAACACCGCAGCTGCCGTGCGGCTGGCTGGGAAAATCGGGCACGAATTCCCTGTGTCGTCTGGTGTGCGACAGGGGTGCGTCATTGCTCCTGTGTTGTTTAATGTTTTTATTGACCACATAGTGAAAAAGGCGCTAGACATGATGCCAGAGGGGCTGGCGTGTCAGTCGTGACCCGAGCCGGCGGCTCTGTGTTGTCGTCGTCGGTTGAGCGCATAGTAATGCTGATGTATGCCGACGATTATGTTTGTTCTCGCATGACCCAGCTCAGTTGGCGCTTATGCTGAAAATCCTTGACAAAGTGTCCTCTAGCTTTGACATGCAAATCAACGCCGCCAAGACAGAAGTGATGATTTTGCCAGCAGATTTTGACGCGGATCTGCCCATGTTTGCGCTGACTGGTGGTGCAGTGAAGACCGTCTCTGCATTTAAGTATCTAGGGAGTTGGATAACCCAGAGTGGTGGTGTGGAAAAGGAGATCGGTGTGCGTGTCGGTCGCGCGCTGGGCGTGTTTGCGTCTTTTGATAAGATTTGGCCAGCAAGAAGATGCAAGTGCAGTCTAAGATGCGGGTTTACAACACTTTCGTGCTGCCCCACTTTCTGTACGGCTGCGAAACATGGCCCCCTACTAAAACACAACTGACTCGATTGGAGGTTGCCCACTCTAACTGCCTTCGTCGCATTCTGGTGTGCGCCTGGTCGACCGGCACAGATTAACTTATATTCGGCAGGCGTGCGACACTGAGCCAATTGAGAGCCTTGTGGCAAAGCGATCAATGCAGTGGCTAGGCCATGTGATGCGCATGCCGGCTTCTCGTCTTCCTCGTACGACTTTTGACTGCACAATGGATATGGCTCGGCAGCAAGGCCGGCCTCCAGCCTCCTCCCGACACTATTTTCTTAAGCTACTGATTCAGCAGCTAGGGCGAAACTAGTGGCACTCGTTCTGATTGGAAGACTTTTTCGGCTTTGACTTTTTCGACTTTGACACGGCGTTTGAGCGTGCTCAGGATAGGGTCGGGTGGAGAGCCGTGGTGTACGGTCCGGCTGCCCCTCAGGCGCCGGCCCTCCACCACGGCGGTCAAGTAGATTGGCAAGCGCCACTTGACCCCTATCCCTAGAAGCAGTTAGGACCTATTTTGGAGGCGTCGCACAATAGCTCTCCTTTTTGCTCTGGGACTACACGTTGGCAGGCAGCCGGCTGGTGGCTACCGCCCCTCACAAGTAATTGTTAGGGCAGAACTGGACTTGGGTCTAGGCGGTGGTACTAGGACTAGAGGTAGTCTTTGCTGGAAAGCCGATGTAACTGTAACTGCATGTGTGTGTGTGTGTATGTGTGTGTGTGTGCGGGATGCGGGCGCTGCCCTGGCTGCAATGGGGTCGCTGCCTGGGGACACGCTTGTGTGCGACGCCGTGCTGGACCAGGGGGTGCTGCCGGGCACGGGCAACATCATCAAGGTTGGCAGGGGCATCCACCCATGGATCCCCAGACCGATGGCACAATCGATAGGGCTTTCAGGCATCCAGAGAAGCTAGTGAGAAGCAGGTCGCCAGGGGCGCTCATTCATGCTTGTCCCTGCATATTTGCGCACACACAAACACACACACACACACACACACACATAAACAAGCACACACACACACATACACACTCACACACTCACGCACACGCACACGCATACTCCCACCCCACCCCTGTCCAGAATGAAGCCCTCCACCATGCGCGCGTCAACCCGCATCGCACGATCAACACGCTGTCTGCATCACAGGCGGCAGACGTGGTCGATTTTACAGTCTGTCGGACGCCTTTGATGGCGCATTATACCCCATAGCAGCCACTGGTGATGATGATGATGGATTTTACAGTCTGTGTGACACCAGTTACTATGTCTTAGACCTGTGTCGGCGCTAGCGCTCAACACCTGAACTCACTTTCAGACTGGCTGGCTGCCTAGGTAGACTGGCTGGCTGCTTAGGCCTGGTGGGGGTGAGAGTTAACCCCCACGTGCGTGCACACCCTGGACCTAGTCAGGGCACTAGGCCCCCAGATCCACCCTATGCCACCCAGGTAGTGACAGCAACGCATTCGGAAGCGGTAGCTGTGTACCCGGTGACAGGTGCGCGCGTATGCGCTGGTGGGGTGCGAGACCGGCCTTTTATTACGTCGAGATAAGGCCCGACGCGAGTGTACAACCGATGCACAGGACAGGCAGGCACCGCCCTCTGCCACACCCACATACTGGTAGGCTGGCGCGCTGCATGGCCTTGTGGCCAGGGCGTGGGTGGGTCCGCATTGACAGACGCCGACGGAACAGCCTGGGGGCACTGGCCGCTGGGGCCCTGGTGACCCCTGCGGCCTGCTTTGAGCCACATGCATCGATCCGATGGGAGTGACTCCCTGCGTGGCCCATCCGAGCCACATGCAACGGTCTGGTGGGAGTGGTCCCCCACTCACCACACGCATGCAGCTGCAGCGGCGGTGGTGGCTGCGCGGACGGCAGCGGCAGCATGGGTGTCGGCATCGGCGCCGGGTCCCTCCCAGGGCCATCAGAGCCGCCATCAGACCTGCCATCTGGTCGCTCTGGTGGCTCCTGCAGCTGGTGGCTGAGCGCTGGCGGTGGCCCCTACTCTGCGCTGCCGCGCATTCCACACACCGGAAGCTACGGAGATTGGCTACGGGGATCAGGTCGCGCAGCGCCCTGCATGCGAGCAGTGCAGCATGGGATTGTCATCGGGCAACGGTTGTAAGATGGGAGATGCGGCTGCTGAGCCTGCGCGCCTCCCACCACCACCCCCAGCTAACTGCGGCGGATGGATCTGGGTTCATAGTGACAATGAGATCGTGTCGGGTCGTGGTGTGCTGTGGTATGGCCCCAACACGCTTCGCTGCAACAGTTGGTGTCAGGTCGAGCCAGCTAATCGAGTTTACACCCCCTGGGGACCACCCCCTGGGGGTAACAGTAACAGTAACACGGGGTTTCCAGCTTAGCAGGCTACTCTTCTACTAGAGACACCCGCCGATACTCCAGCACACTTAAGTATTAGAGTACCGCCGGCTCCCGGCCGATAGACTACCGCTCCCGCCGGCTAGACTACCCCAAACAGCGGTCTCTGAGAGACATGTCTGGCAAGGAGCATTAGGAGAGGACCCCCTGGGGGATTGCAATCATAATAGATTTTACATTTTTTACACGTATGCGTTACCTAGAGGACCTCGGGGCGTGATTTAAGGCCTAGACTACACGTCTAGGCGAGCTCTACTTAGAGAGCCCGCAAGGCCACGCAGCGTGCCAGCCTACCAGGGAAACAAACAAACAAAATAAAGTTGCCCTCCTCCCCCCTCGCCTCCCCCCCCACAACTACACAAACGCCAGCTGAATCAATCGAAAGGGGAATAGGGTCGTTGAGGTTGTGGTGAGTGAGCAAGGCAAGGCACGTACATGCCCCCAAAACAGCGACCAGGTGCACTGCAGGTGTGCCGGCAAAATGCCCATTTATGTGCTTGTCGGTCCCGATTAGGACACGGTGGCGCTGAGTCACTGCAATTCAATCCCCAAGCTGCGCAGTGCGCCTGCGCCTGCCTGGCGCGTGCGTGATAAGGAGGACTGACCCCGAAGCTGCGTCAGTGCCGGAATGGCGCCAGCAGCGGCGATGACGGTCTGACGCAGCACGAGCAGTGCATGCTGCTGCCTCCTGCACAACTGAAGAGGAGCGTGGCCCCAGCCGCTGCACCAACGGTGGAAAAACGCCAGCGGAGCGGCGATGTCTGTGTTACCCTGAGGGTTGTAGACAGCCAGGCTGCTGAGTGCACATGCTGCCAGTGTTTGCGTGGCCGCCGGCATGCTGGGCTGAAGCTCGTGCACCAGACCTTCAAGCTCGGCCGTCGATGGGTGTGCCAGCTGGGGGCACGGCAGGTCTTCCACCTGGTGATGCAGGTCAGAGCAGCAGTCGCGCAGGTCAAGCTTGCGGAGCCTGGGGCATGTCTTCAGCGGAGCCAGGCTGGCGACCAATTTGTTTCCAGCTATCCACAACTCCTCGAGCTGGCTGCATGCTGGCAGGGGGGGCAGAGCTGGCACGAGGACACACCCCGGCATCCGCAGGCACCTCAGCTGCACACAGCTGTGCACATCATCGATGCATACCAGGCCGGCACAGTAGCCGACGTCAATCACCTGGAGCGCCGCAGCCAGGCTGCTGCTAATGGCAGGGAAGACCCATGCCACGTACATTTCTAGCGCCTGCGAATGCTCGCACATGTCAGGCGACGCATGGTTGGCATGCACTGCATGCGTGGCCAGTGCAATGCGATAGCTGCATGTGCAGAGGGGCTGGCACGCACACACGTGTTGGCAGGGAAGGTAGTGCATGGCACGAGCAGCCATCGGAGCCTGGCATGCAGCGATACAGCCACTGGAATGATGAGAGTTTTACAATCCACTGGAACAGCTGGTTGCGCTACAGGTCGGGAGATAACAGTACTGCATGGCGTAGCACTGCATCTTCGGCCATGTTATACACGCAAGAGCAAGTGAATACATTCATTTATGCACCTGATTCTGAATCAGTGATTCATATTGCTGCCTCATACCCCACACCTTCCCACGCCCCACACACACCACCAATCCCCACCGCCCAGGACGCATTGCACCAGGACGCATTGTATCGTCATGTTGTCGATGCGAATGCACTGCTTTGGCGTGAGAGCTGCGTGTGCGCGCAGTAGGCGTCTTGGCGTCTTGGCGCGCGCATCGGAAAACCGAGCAACACCTGATGCACGAGCAAGCTGTAGCCGAAGACTGCTTGTATCGATGGCGGCAGCGCCTCTCCTGGCGCTGCAGCGTCCAGCGCCTATAGGTGTGATGCTGTGCTATTGACAGATAATTCTACACCATGCGCGCACCTTGCGACCTGAGGCCGTGGTGGTGCCCGCCACCCCCTTGCTGCCCCCACCCCCACCCCCCCCCCCCCGCTGACTAGGTGCCGCGGAGATGTCGTGGGAGGAGTACGAGGCGCTGCCAGAAGACATGTACAAGGCAGGTGTTTGTTTGTGTGTGTGTCTGTGTGTGTGTGTGTGCGTGTGTGTGTGTGTGCGTTTGTGTGTGTGTGTGTGTGTGTGCGTGTGTGTGTGTGTGTCCTCGTGGGGTTTCTTCTGTTCATTCCTCAGTTTAGTACCAGTGTGCACCCCAAACCCTGAACCCTGAACCCTTAACCATCAACCCTAAACCCTAAACCCCAACGCCCCGAGGGTTTAGGGTTAAGAAACCCTAAACTTTAGAAACTCGAAACCCTAAACCCTCGGGACGTTGGATCGAGGGATCTGCCTCGTGCGACGGTCTGCCAGGGGGTCTCCTCTCTTCTCTGATGGCGTGTGCCGGCCGGCTGGCTAGGCCGACACGTCACCAGTGCTTTCTCGGCAAGGCGGTATACCGCCGTCGGCGGCATGGGAGTACATAATTTAAGGCAGACGGACGGTCGACCGCCGGAAACCGCACGAAACAGGCGGGAATTTGCCCCGAAAAGTGTGAAGTCGATGGCATCCACACTTTCCCGCAAACAAAATCGCTGCCTGCTCAGGCGGTGAGAAATTGATGGACGAGAATCTATCCAAGAAGCACTGCCCCTCACCACAGACATGTATGCATCTTGCCTGCCCGCCCCATGTCCTCCCTCTCACACAAGCATAAACGCGCACCCCAAGAGCGCGCCCATCCATCCACACACACACAAACACACACACACACACACGTGCCAGCGGTTCCGCTAAGAATCTTTAGAAATTATGGCTCAACACGTCGGAGGCGTTTTTTTTTGCGGAGAATGTGAACATGTGAAGTTTCACGCTTTGGGGGTCGAATTTCGCGCAACTTCAACCCGCAGCGCCAGCCCGAAGCGTCCAATCTCAACCCGTTGTTACTGTTTTACGCTTTGCGGGTTGGCTAACGGAAACACTGCCCCGCGCGCAGGCGTGCAGCCCGTGGGGCATGGTGTGCATCGTTGCAGGCACCAACTACATCCCTCTCGGCCTGCCCTCCATCCTCGGCTCGCTGCTGGTGTTCGCCCCGGCCGTGTGGGCGCTGGTCGGAAAGGACACAGCGGAGCGGCGGGTCGCGGTTCTGGAGGAGAGGCTTAGGGAGGCGGACGGGGGCAAGGGGCCTCCAGGGACAGGGCAGCAGTAGCTGCAGCGGGAGCAGGCCCCTCAGGTGTCCCTCAGGGCCAGGGGGGTAGTAGGAGTTGTGGCGGTTGCTTGCAGGCGGGCGGCGGTGCCGGAGGAGCGGCTAAAGGAGGCGGGTGCGGGCGAGGAGCCTCCAGGGCCAGGGCAGCAGCAGCTGCGGCGGGTGCAGGCCTCTCAGGTGCTTCTCAGGGCCAGGGTGGTAGTAGGAGTTGTGGCGGTTGCGTGCAGGCGGGTGGCGGTGCTGCAGGAAAGGCTGAAGGAGGCGGAAGGGAGTGAAGAGCCTCCAGGGCAACGGCGGCAGTAGCTGCAGCGTGAGCAGGTCCCTCGGTGGAGCCTTTCAGGGCGAGGGTGGTAGTCGTGGTGGCGGGTGCGTGCAGGCGGGCCGCGGTGCTGGAGGAGAGGCTAATGCAGGCGGACAGGGGCGAGGAGCCTGCAGGGCCAGGGCAGAAGTAGCTGCGACAGGGTCAGGCGGCTGGCGGTGCTGCAGGAGGGCCGACAGCAGGTGGTGGGACGGGGCAGAAGCGAGGAGCCTGCAGGGCCAGGGCAGCAGTCGCTGTGACCATGCCACCACAGGCGCCGGGCGAATCGCTGCACGCGGGCATTGTACGAGGCGGGCGGGGCAGGCTGCGGGCAAGCACGCCGCACACAAGGTCAACATGGTATGATAGATCTGAGCCAGATTTGAGCCAGATTTGAGCATGGTCATTTGTATTTAAAGAGGAGGCGCACCCTTGGCGCACCACCGCACTGGTCAGCGCAACAGCGAGCCAGTCACCCCTACTGCGTGCCCTACTGCCCATGCTACTGCCCGTGGATTGGGATGAATTGTGGATCAAATCACATCGCACCATCAGAGGTGGTGGATGCAAGTTTGGGGGGGGGGTTCTGGGAGTCGAGGGACCGAAGCGCCGCCCGCCACACACGCGCACACATAATCTGGGTACGCACACAGGGGCGTGAGGGACAAATGGGGTGCGGTGTGCCACACACACACACACACACATACACACACACACACACACACACACACACACTCAACATCCCCCGACACATACAAGCAACACAACGCAACACATACGCACCACACCAGGAGCAGGCCTTGGGTTTTAATTAGGGTTTTGAAAAGTTGGGAGCTCACTCCTGAAATGCAACGCATGCCGCGCACGTGGCCACTCCTCAACCCGTAGCAGCCCCCCCCCCCTGGGGTTGGCTTTAGAAAGAGCATGGAGGGGAGCTCGAAGGGCACTCCGTGAGCATTGAATATGAGCGGCATGCAACCCGAATACGCGAAACTCACTGCGTCTGCGTCAGGGCGCAGTGGAAACGGCACTGGGCACTCCATCAGGCTCAGCGGTCTCCTTCAGGAAGTGAAGGAACCCATCCCCTCTGAGAAGTGCCGCATGGAGCTTGA
The DNA here is from genome assembly GCA_016618255.1 of Chlamydomonas sp. UWO 241. NCBI lineage: Eukaryota > Viridiplantae > Chlorophyta > Chlorophyceae > Chlamydomonadales > Chlamydomonadaceae > Chlamydomonas > Chlamydomonas priscui. The sequence goes on along the minus strand of VFSX01000629.1, from coordinate 4,307 downwards.
AAGCCAGCTGGAGCTGCTCATGCACAAGAGCGACGCCGAGCTTCAGGCAGTGGTGACTGGCGCGCCCAACGACACGTGGCCCGGTTCCAAACCCACAAGGAATGACTGGCTGTGCAAGCTGAGCACGCTCACGACTGGGTACATCAACCTGGTGCAATCGAAGGCCATCAAGATCAGCGACACTCACGTAGCAAAGATGAAGACCATGGTGGACAAGTGCAAGGCACTCAAGGCTGCGATCGTGCTGGACGAGCGCAGGCATGGCGGTGGCAGTGTGAGTACGCATGGCGCCCATGCAGCGCGCGCATGGGCGTTGCGCGAGGCATGCACCCATGCCCCTGGCACACACCCCTGACACAGACCCTGCACGTGTGTGCTCGTGACACCCATTGCATGCATGCGATGCAGGCGCAGGGGCCTGCGCAGACGCAGGCGCAGGCGCAGGCGCAGGCGCAGGCGCAGGCGCCGGGCAGGAACGTGGGCGGCATCGCGGCACAGCTGAACGCCAGCGTGCAGCGAAACTTCATAGAGGTGCACAAGGGCAACGCGCAGGCGCAGGCGCAGGCGCCCCAGGGTGGCGGGCACGGACAGGGTGGCGCCAGCGGTGAGCATGGGCTGGGCACAGCAGCACGCACTGGGGCGGCGTCACGAGAGGGACCCACCCGCGACGCGACACGCGTGCTGCATGCTACTGGCACACTCGCGTGCTCGCGCGGCGGTTCAGATGCATACGGGTCAAGTTGTGGCCGCCTGTCCAGGCGCCCCTGCCGCAGCACCAGAGGCACGGCTGCTCCACTGCTCCACTGGCGGGTTGGCTAACGGAAACACTGACGCACCCCCGGCACGCCGCGCCCCCACACGCACACACACGCCCGCATACATACGCATACATGCACGCACACGCCCGCGCACGCTCACACGCACGCGCACGCACCGGTGCCCTGCAGGCAGCAACGGGCCTGTCAAGCCGTCGCGCCCGACCCCCTTGTCCTTCGGGAGCAACAAGCCGGTCGCCCTGCCAGCGCCAATTAAGCAGGGCTTCTACGGCGCGGGCGCCGGGGGCGGCACGGGCGGCGGGGGCGGCTCGGGCGGCAATGGAGGCGGGGGGCGCGGGGGCGGAGGGCAGGGACTCGGTTGGGGTCACCTCACCAACCAGGGGACACCGGCCGCAGGCGCCGCCGCCGCACCGCCCACTAACCGTGTGCTGTGCGTCGACTGCAAGAAGCTCGTGGCGCGGGACCAGGTCGCTCCAGAGGCGGTGAGTTAGTTTTGGGGTTGCGTAGGGGGGTTGCCGAGGGTTGAGGGTCTTGTGTGGGGAATGATCCCTGGGTCAAGCTGCACGTGAGCAAATTGCTCCATAGGCGGTGAGATGTTTTGCGGTTGGGTGTGGGTTGAGTGGGGGGGTGATATAAGAAGGTTGTGAATGATCCCTGTGCCACGCCGCTCGCGACCGGATCGCCCCAGAGGCGGTGGGTTGGTTTTGGGGTTGCGTATGGGGGGTTACAGAGGGCTGTGAGTTTAGGGTTTAGGGTTTAGTGTTAAGGGCTCAGGGAATGATCCCTGGGGCACACCGCACGCGAGCAGGGTGCTCCAGAGGCGGTGGGTTGTTTGGGGGTTTGGTAGGGGTTGAGTGGGGGGGTTATATTAGAGCGTCATGGATGATCCCTGGGCCATGCCGCGCGCGACCAGGTCGTTCCAGAGGCGGTGGGTTGTTTGGGGGTTGGGTGTGGGTTGAGTGGGGGGTTTATATCAGAGCGTTATGGATGATCCCTGGGCCATGCCGCGCGCGACCAGGTCGTTCCAGAGG
>VFSX01000156.1:371626-389890 GCA_016618255.1 Chlamydomonas sp. UWO 241 | reverse complement strand
CGCCGCCGCGCCCGAGCCCACGCCTGCCTTGCCGCCCGGCCTCGCACTGGCTGCTGCCTTTGCACCGCCCGCTGCTGCTGCCCCGCCCTTTGCGCCCGCTGCCCGCACGCCCTCTTGCGAGAGCCTCTCGCTGCCCGGCCCCGGGCCCGCCGCGCGAGCGCCGCCTGCGCCACCCGCCAAAGCAGCAGTAGCAGCCGCAGCTGCCGCGGCACCCGCAGCAGCAGCGGCAGCACCAGCAGCCTCTGAGGCAGCAGCGGCGGTAGCGGCGGCGTCGGCAGCGGCGGCGGCGGCAGCCGCCTGCGCGGGGTCGGCCACGGCGGCTGCCGCCGCGGCCGCCGCCGCCTTCCCTGCCACGGCAGCTGCAACGGCGGCAGCGGCGGCAGCGGTGGCAGCGGCAGCGGCAACCTGCGCGGGGTCCGCCGCGGCGACCGCGCGCGTAACGTCCTCGTTGATCCCGCGCGCCCCGGCAATCAGGCGCGCATCGTAGCGCACGAGCAGCGGCACGCCCGCGGCGTCGGCAAGTGTGGACGCCCCTCCGTGTCGCCCCTCGGTGCGGCTAGTCACGTCGACCTGCACCAGAGCACCATCATAGCACCGCATCAGAGCACCATCAGACATGGATGTTAAGTACTTAGTACGGGCATAATACGTCGATATATTTTTGAAGTATAAATGGGGCACTAATGGGATGAGCTGATAAATACGCGATAAGTATGGCAAATGCAAAACTGTTCCAAGCATTTCCACAGGCGCGCACGCGCTCAGTCCTCATTCCCCAGCTCCCAGCAAGACTTCCAGCAGTTTGAGGCTCTTACCACAGCGACCGGGGCCCTAGATCCTCAGAAGAGGAGGCCCCTCAGTGTGTGGCGGGGAGGGGGGGTGGGGACTCAGTGGGGGGGCCTCTCACGTAGGGAGCCCCCCTGTAGGGATGCAGGAGGTCATGAGAGGTCCACCATCTCGTCGACGTCGGGCATGAGCGCCGTCCGTCGTTGGGCGGAGCAGTCGATCACAACGATGAATTCGGGTTGGTTGGTGTGGGGGCCACACCAACCGGCCACACAAAAAAAGGCTGTAACTCACGCCCCTCCGCATGGTTTTGAACCATTCTACTTGCATTGGAAAGCCGATAAGGAGGGCTATCCACGCGTATGCTTGGATGTCGAATCCATGCAGAATTGAGGTCTGTGGCGCTCCCCACACTTTTCGGCGTATTTATCGAAATAATTATGCCATACTTATCAAAATGGGTCGTTGATTAATTAATACGCGTACTAATGGTCCCAAACTGCCGTACTTTACATCCCTGCAATCAGATCACCATCAGAGCACCATCAGAGCGCCATCAGAGCACCCCACCAGAGCACCCCATCGGAGCACCATCAGAGCACCCCATCAGAGCACCCTATCAGAGCAGCATCAGAGCTGGGGAGGGAAATGGGGTAACAGGGGTAGGGCAAGAGCAGCGGGACATCCGCGGCATCGGCAAGTGTGGATGCCCCTCCGTGTTGCCCCTCGGTGCGGCTAGTCACGTCGACCTGCACCAGAGCACCATCGGAGCACCCCATCAGAGCACCATCAGAGCACCATCAGAGCACCATCAGAGCACCATCAGATCACCATCAGAGCACCATCAGAGCACCATCAGAGCACCATCAAAGCACCATCAGAGCACCATCAGAGCACCATCAGAGCACCAACCGAATCCACACCAATCCACACCTGCACGCCGACGTACTTGGACAGACGCCCGTCGGGCCCCTTGATCGGTGTGAGCGTGAGCAGGTTCCAGAATTCGGTGCCGTCCCTGCGGCGTTTGTTGATTGAACAGTTTGCGTCCCTCCACTTCGACGGTCAAGTAGATTGGCAAGCGCCACTCGACCTCTTATCCCCTGGAAGATCTTCGGATATTTTTTGGAGGCGTTTCATAATATGTAGCCCTCCTTTTTGCTCTAGGACTACGCGTTCGCAGGCAGGCAGATGGTGGGCTACCGCCCCTTATAAGTTATTGCCAGGGCCAAAACTGGCCTTGGGTCCACGCAGTGGCACTAGGACTAACAGGCGGTCTTTGCTGGAAAGCCGATGTTACTATTACTGTCATAGATTTTGCACGAGCGCCCCCTGTGTTGGTGCCCGTCAGTGATTTTATTTTTGTGATTTTTAATTAATTCTTCCACAGCCAGATTTTGCTTTGACCGCGTTGACCGTTGCCCTCCCGTTGACCGCTTGCCCTCATATGTACTTCACTTGAAAGCTCTTGACGAGCTCTGTCTGGCGGGCTTGTCAGACTACCAATCCACTTACTGGGTTGAATGTGTTCAAGGTCAAGTACAGCCGGAATACAGCCAAATAGCAGTGCAGAGCCCAAAAGGAAATCACTGGTCCCTGTGTTGGTCTCCGAGGTGATGATGAGGGACATCCTAGGGTGCGCAGCAGCAAGCAACTGGCTGGTGGCGACCGCTCCTCGCAAGTGTGATTGTTAAGGCCAGTGATTTCCTTTCCAGGACTGTTTATTTATATGTGTCCACAGCCAATTGACTGGAAGTCCAGCAGAAAGGGAAATCACTGGCCAGGACTAGACCTGGTTCTAGGTGTTGTTACTAGGACTGGAGAGCCGATGCTGCTGTTACGGACAGACCGCCAGGGCTGGCGGTCTGAACCACAGGATTCAGGGCGATTCAAGGCGAAGCCCGCTGACAGCCCACCACCGCCCAACAGGTGTTATACATGCCTTGCCTTTACAAGGTCGAGTTTGCTTATAAGCAAGGCCGTGTATAGAGTCGTATGGTCGGGTGCCCTCGGCGGAGCCACTAATTACTGGTGCCTGCCGGCAGCTGCAGCCCACAAACCTGCGGTAGTTCAGCAGCCGCACGCTGACGGACGCTGCTGCAGCGACAGCGGTGCGTATCTTCTGCACCTCCTTTGAGTCGGTGCCCTCGCCCTGTAGGAAGCGGCTGCGGTGGTGGGCGGGTTGGGGATGGAGGATGCGGTTGTGTGTTGAGAGCGATGCATGGCTCATGCACGCATGCATGCTCAGTATGCATGCGTCCTGCCAAGCTCACCAGTTGTGCCCCAGCACGTCATCGGGGCCGTAGCCAGTCATCTCGTAGAAGCTGCGAAGCGTGTGTTGTTGCGGTGTTGTCAATGTGCACGTCGGCGCCCGTGTTTCCCAATGCGCTGTCCCCCCCTCCCATTGGGTCCCCAAAGTACCATCCAATGTACCACCCAACGCACCCTTCGCTGGCAAACACGAGCGGCATGTTTGGTAGGCTGGCATCAGCCACAACGAACGTATGGCGTAATTTGCTGAGAGTCTGCGTAAGCACCGCATCTGGGCTTCTTGTGCCAGTGCCCTGTGGATGTGAGCAAGCTCAAGGTCAGGGGGGGCTTGAGCTTTGAGGCGGCAACAGGGTCCAACTGTTTGTGATGATGAGCTCACCTTCCAGGGAGTTGCAGGGGCCATGTCTGTCTAAGTGGCGTTAATGACAAGCTGCATCACGATGTGAGTACCAATAATATCCTGATATCAAAAAAAATGTGTGGGAAATGTGCACATCATCTAAATTAGTCCAATCCGATCCTGTCCAATCATCCCCTCCCCCTCCTCTGTCATCATCACCTTGAGGCATCACCTGGCAGCACTAGTTGCTGGTGGTGGGATGCAGGGCAACTCCCAAGTGCGATGAGTTCAGCTGCGCATGCGAGAGACGACGACGTCTCAGTGGATGAAATCGCCTTTCCTCCACCCCCTACCATGCATGAAAACAATATACAGTATTCGCTGCTCGACGATGTGGCAGCTGACGATGTGGCAGCTCCAAGCTCGAGGCAAGGCTCGCCCTCTCGCATGAATCGCTTGTTCAGCGCCGCGAGGTCGATGCTACGCGCGGCATCCAGCGCGCCCGCTGCGGTGGATGAGGTTTGTGCTTACACGATATCTGCAGCCCTTGTCGTCCATGTGCCATGTGCATGCGCCATGAGCCATGAGCCATGAGCCATGAGCCATGCGCCATGCGCCATGCGTACTGCACGCAGACACACACGCGCGCATGCACACACACGAGTATATGAGCACACACATGCGTGCACACACACACACACACACACACACACACACACACATACACACACACACAGCGCCATCAAAGGCGTCCGACGGACTGTACAATCGACCACCACACACACACCCACACACACACGCACCCCCCCACACGCAAGCACGCAGGAGGCGGGCAGCGGCGCCGACGGGCTACGCGCCCGCCTCCCCGCCCCGTTCACACCGGCTGAGGCGGCGCAGCAGCAGCAGCGCACAGTCAGCACAAACAGCCGTGCAGCGCGACAGCGGCCCGTTAACCACCACGCGGCGGGGGGGCACAGCACGGCGCACAGCGCGCACAGCGCGTGGCAGCACGCGGTGGCAAAGGTGTGTGTGTGGGGGGCGTGTATGTGGGGGGTGGGCGGGGGGGCGTGTGTGTGTGTGTATGCGTGCGGGTGCGTGTGTGTGTGTGTGTGTGTGTGTGCGCGCACATGCATGTCTGTGTGCGTGCGTGCAATGTAAGCACACGCACATAAGCACACTTACTTACACGCACACACACACACACAGGCGATGCTTGTGAGGTTGTTCCAGAAGGAGCCAAACGTGGGCATCGACATCGCGCACTCACGTGCGCACACACACGCACGCATGCACTCTCACAAACACACATGCCCACACTTCTACATACACACACACACACACACACACACACACACACAGGAGATGCTTGTGAGGTCGTTCAGGAAGCACGCGCCAGGTGGGAGGAACGTGTGTGTGTGTGTGTGCGTGTGTGTGTGTGCATGCGTGTGTGTGTGTGTGTGCGCGCACGTGTGTTTGTGCATGTGTGTGCGTGTTCATGTTGTGCATGCATGCGTGCGTGTGTGTGTGTGTGTGTGTTTTGTGCTTTGCCATGTGCATGCGGCCTCCCTCAGTGACCCCCCCACCCCCCCAGGGCGGCCCCAAAGCGGCCAAACTGCAAACCCTAAAGTTTTCTTATTTTTTTTCTCAGCCGTGAGGAGGTCAAACGCAGCGTTCCCGACGTAATTTGCTTGCTGATATGTTCATATTGACGCATGCGCGCACCCATCCATCTATCCGCCATCCACCCATCTACCATAGCGCCGCTTTGCCATGCCGGCACTTTTGTAACAGCCCGAATTAATTTCGAATCTGGCGCCTTGCCGCGGGACGTTCCCCAACCTCCTCCCGATTCGACGTCACTTCGGGCTTTTTTCCTTTTTTGAGGTTGTCTTTATGAAATCGACCTGGCCGGCGCTTTCTCGGAATCCATTTATTGGCAAGGCAAAGCGACACTATATATATACCGTCCGGGCGTTTAGCCTTTGCGTATAATTATCGTTTTTTGCCCCCCTGCAGAGCTAAGAAACTAAAATAAAACGTCGAAAATCGCGATGTGGGGCGTCATAACGACAAAAACGACAAAAACGACCCCCGCAATCGCATTAAACAACCATAGTTTCGACCCCCCCCCCATGAAGGCAAACAATATGGATGGTATACGCCATGCAAACCATAAGCGTTGTCATCGCGTTGTTCCCGAACCGAGGGGTCGCCAACTAAGATTATCGCAATGCTGAGGCCGCTCAGTGATTCCCCCCACCTCAAGCCGGGGGGGAATTATGCCTAGAATCCTTCCCAGGGGCCACTGCCTGCACGTCGAATCCCAAAGAGAGTCGAGTCCCAAACGTCGAATCTCAAACGTCGAATCCCAAAGAGAGTCGAGTCCCAAAGAGAGTCGAGTCCCAAGGACAGTCGAGTCCCAAACGTCGAATCCCAAAGAGAGTCGAGTCCCAACGACAGTCGAGTCCCAAACGTCGAATCCCAAAGAGAGTTGAGTCCCAAAGAGAGTCGAGTCCCAAAGACAGTCGAGTCCCAAACGTCGACTCCCAAACGTCAAACCCCAGAGAAACGTCGAATCCCAAAGAAACGTCGAACCTCACATTCCCCCCTCGGGGGATGTCCAGACAGCGGTCAGGCGTCGGGCGCAGCTTTTTTGTGTACCTGCCCCACACCCTGCTCACACCCCACCTCAGCTGTCACCCGGGAGGCACCCCCCCTTGGTTTTAAGAACGTGAATAATCTGAAGGGGTTATATAAGATTTGCACCTTCATTTTGGGGTCAATCGGAGGTGGGGAATTTGCGCGCCTGACAGCACTACAGAGAAACGTCGAATCCCAAAGAAACGTCGAACCCCACATTCCCCACCGGGAATGAGCCAGGGTATCAATGTCAAAAGGAGGGCGCTGAACCCAAGAAACTCACATCCACACTCTCCACACTTCCCAACAACCCACACTCCCCACACTCCATCCACACTTCCCACAGGCATGGGCCGGGGAATCGACGTCAAGAGGGAGGGAGGCGGAACCAAAAACACCCACCCCAAACTTCCCATCCTTCCCACACCTCCCACACTTTCCACACTTCCCACTCTTCCCACACCCGCCCCACGCAGGCATGGGCCAGGGAATCGACACCAAGAGGGAGGGCAGCGGAACCAAAACAACCCACCCCAAACTTCCCTTACTTCCCACACTTCCCACACTTCCCACACCCTCCCCACGCAGGCATGGGCCAGGGAATCGATGTCAAGAGGGAGGGGGGCAAGCGCGAAGCGGACCTCAAGAGCGCGGTCTCGGCACACGTCAAGATCACTGTGGTGCGTCGGTGTGCGTGGGTATGGGTGTGGGTGCGGGTGTGGGTGTGGGCGTGTGTGTGTGTGCGTGAACGTGTGTGTGTGTGTGTGTGTGTGTGCGTGTGTATGTGCGTTTGTGCATCAATCGACTCATCATGAGTCGTCCAAGCGATCATCAGCATGCCCCCCCCCCCCCCTCAGGTGGACTCCTGTGCCCCCCGAGTCGAGGTCCAACCCAATGAATGTACGAGTGGATCAATTGATTTACTCATTATTGATGGTCATGTGTCGATGAATCAATCAACTGTGTTGCGCTGCTCACTCGCGGCCACGCCTCGCTCCCCCCCTCCCCTGAAAAGGTGGACTACTGCGCCAACCAAGTCAAGGCCCACAACCCCAATGGACTCACTCACTCAATGAATCCGTCCATATATTCACCAACCAATCAACTCATCATCATCAATCAATAAACTCATTATCAATCGACCCAAAGCAATCAGTATTGCCCCCCCCCCCCCCCCCACACACACACACACAGGTGGACCACTGTGCCAGCCAGGTCAAGGTCCACAACCCAATGAATGCATTCATCAATCAATTGATGTACTTATCATCACATGTCGATCAGTCAACCGAATGTGCCGCGCTACTCACTCGCGCTCACGCCTCCCTCCCTCCTTCCCTCCCCTGAAAAGGTGGACTACTGCGCCAGCCAAGTCAAGGTCCACAATCCAATGGTCAACGCGGACCTGGGTTCATTCCTCGCGCGCCCGCGCCCCGAGTGGTCCAAGGTCCGCTGGATCAACCTGCGAGGGCTCAGCTGGTGCGTGGTGTTTTATAGGGCATGAAACTGGGTTGAAACAGGTCTCTCCTGGTCTGTCCCATGACATTAATACGGCTCCCGTCCTGTGCGTGAGTGGTGTGGTGGGCGGTCCAGGGTCTGCTGGATCAACTTGCAAGGCCTCAGCTGGTGAGCCTTAACCCCTGATACTAGAACTTGGGAGAGCCCTCTTAAACCACCCACAAACCTGAAAACCCCAAAATGAATCCAGCAATCTCGCTGAATTCTCTCGAGAACAAAACAAGAATCGTCGGTAGGTGAGGGCCCCGCCAACGTCCAGTGGACCAACCTGGCGCGGCCACAGTCGGTGTGTAGTGTTTTATAAAGGTTGAAACTGGGTTGAAACAGGTGTCTCCTGCGTGTTTCCCATGACATTACTACGGCTCCCGTCCTGTGCGTGAGTGGTGCGGTGGGCGGTCCAAAGGTCCGCTGGATCCAACTGCGAGGCCTCAGCTGGTGTGTGGCGTTTTATAGAGCTTGAAACTGGGTTGAAACAGGTATCTCCTGCGCATGTCTCTCCCATGACATTAACACGGCTCCCGTCCTGTGCGTGAGTGGTGTGGTGGGTGGTCCCAAGGTCCGCTGGATCGAACCTGCGAGGCCTCAGCCGGTGAGCCTAAAACCTGAACCCTAAACCTCAAACCCAAAACCCTGAACCCCGACACATACATATGTTGTTGTTGGTTGTTATGGCTCTGTTGTTGTTGGCTCTGTTGTTGTTGGTTATGGTTGTTGGTTATGATTGTTGGTTATGGTTGTTTTGGTTGTTGGTTATGGTTGTTGGTTATGGTTGTTGGTTATGGTTGTTGTTGGTTGTTGTTGGTGGTTGTTGTTGGTGGTGGTTATGGCTATGTTGTTGGTTACATAACCAACAAGAGAAAACCACTCTACTCATATGCTGGCAAGCCAGTATTTCCGTTAGCCGCCCCACTCCCCGCAAACGTGCCTTTCCGGGGTGGGAGGATTGGCCGGTTTGCGCCGGCGCTGCGGGGTGAGGTTGCGCGGATTTCGACCCGAAATTTAGGGATAAGTGTTTTTTTTTTCAAAGAAAAAGGCCTCTGGCGGGGTGAGATTGAGGAAGTGGGCACGAGGCCCGGGGTGAGCCGCCACTTCCCCAAGATACCGTACGGCACCTGGGCCTTCGCGAAAAATGATTGTTTTTTACGCCCCCGCGAGTTCGCGGGGGCGTTGTTCACGCGTTCACGCAGTTACAGTTACATCGGCTTTCCAGCAAAGACTACCTCTAGTCCTAGTACCACCGCCTAGACCCAAGTCCAGTTCTGGCCCTAACAATTACTTGTGAGGGGCGGTAGCCACCAGCCGGCTGCCTGCCAACGTGTAGTCCCAGAGCAAAAAGGAGAGCTATTGTGCGACGCCTCCAAAATAGGTCCTAACTGCTTCTAGGGGATAGGGGGTCAAGTGGCGCTTGCCAATCTACTTGACCGCCGTGGTGGAGGGGCCGGCGCCTGAGGGGCAGCCGGACCGTACACCACGGCTCTCCACCCGACCCTATCCTGAGCACGCTCAAACGCCGTGTCCGAAAAAGTCTTCCAATCAGAACGAGTGCCACTAGTTTTGCCTAGCTGCTGAATCAGTAGCTTAAGAAAATAGTGTCGGGAGGAGGCTGGAGGCCGGCCTTGCTGCCGAGCCACATCCATTGTGCAGTCAAAAGTCGTACGAGGAAGACGAGAAGCCGGCATGCGCATCACATGGCCTAGCCACTGCATTGATCGCTTTGCCACAAGGCTCTCAATTGGCTCAGTGTCGCACGCCTGCCGAATATAAATTAATCTGTGCCGGTCGACCAGGCGCACGCCCAGAATGCGACAAAGGCAGTTAGAGTGGGCAACCTCCAATCAGCCAGCCTGTCGCACGCGCGCGCAAACTAGCGCAGATTTTTCTTGCGTAGCATGTCTTGCGCCTCCGCCACCTGCTGGCCGATCCACCTCTCCCTGTCTCTCTGCACAGCTGCGTCGGCCGCGCGGTTGGCGCGGTTGCGCTCTCGTTTGGCAGCAGCAGACTTGCTCCTGAGCCATGCCGTGTGCACGCGCTGCCGGGCGTCCATGAGCCGGAGGGTGCGCTGCGACAGAGTGAACTGCCAGCCGCGCCGCCGGTGGCTGCCGCGTGGAGCGAGGTGGTTGGTGGCCACCTCGCGAATGGCAGCAGCCATCGCGTCGTACTCCGCCTGGGCATCAGCGCCCTCGGGCGGCACGGCCTCCAGCAGCCCAAAGCGATCGGACAGCTGGAGGTTGAACTCACGACGGACAGCCGGGCGCCGCATTTGTGAAGAGTCCCATGCGCGCCGCTGAGAGCCGCCTGCGGGAGACTCGCATGCGGAGGCGCATGGATACTACCACCATGCGGTGATCGCTGTCCCAGGTTGGGCTCCTACGCACCCTACAGTCTGTCACCGCATGCATGCGGCGGCGCGCGACCAGGATGTAGTCCTTGACGCTGTGCAGGCGGCGCACAGAGCATGCATGCCGTCTGCTCTGTGCAACAGCCATGGGGCTCATGTGGGCGTACTGGTGCTCAGGCCCGTGGGGGTAGAGAGTGTTGGCAGCGCGCGGGCTGCATGCAGTGGCAATGTCGAGGAGCAGGCGACCGTTCCTGCTGGCCACCGCTGGCTCCGTGAGGGGCAGGTGCTTGCCAACGCATTCGTGGTCGGACACCGAGTCCCTCCCCACTGCTGCATTGAAATCACATACCACGATGAGCAGATCGCGCTTGTCGTTGGCCTTGTCCGCGAGCGCCGCTACTCGAAGGTAGAAGTCGCCAGCCTCCTCGTCGCTCGCCGCCTCCGTTGGACTGTAGGCGCTGACGGTGATCATCTGCCCACGGTCGGCTGCAAAGCGGGCCTGGATGAGGCGGTCGGACACCACCTCCCACGAGACGAGTGCCGATGCCCATGCAGGGGACAACAGCAAGCCCAGCCCACGCTGCCGGTGCTCCCCACCCGACCACAGCAGCGTCCACGACGTGTCGCCCGTAGCCACTTGCGCCTCCCCGGAGCCGGTCCTGCGCAGCTCCTGAAGCGCTGCAACACCGACGCTAAGCTTGGCGCAATCTTGCACCAGACTCGCCAGTTTGACCAGTCCCTCGTCCTCTGCAGGACATGTCCGCACGTTGAACGTAGTCACTCTGGTGTTCTGATTGACGACTTGGACGCGTCGCCAGGCGTGCCCCGCTACACGCGGGGACTGGGCAGGAAAAGGCTGCATGCATGGGGTGCCTTGTTTCCCCTTTGCTCGCATCCGCGGCCATCCAGCTCAAGTCCGCGAGGCGTCCATGGCCGTCTGTGATGCCGGGCCGGTATGCCCTCCTTGGGTTGGCTCTACGCTACAGGGTCATTGGACTCGCGTCGTCGACACCTGGATCGCAGCGCGCCCGGGGGGTTGACACACACCCCGAGCGCACCAGTAGAACGTAGAAGCGGTGTGTTGCGCTGTTGGTGGGAAGATTGTCCTCACCCGATTGTTTTCACGCGTGAACAAAAAAGCGAGAATCGCGATTTTCGACGCCGAATCGACTTAAATCGACAAAATAACCTCTGCGGAGCGATTAAACAATGCTTTTTTTGGACTCCCCCGCGCGGAAGGCTCATGCCCTGTACGGCACTTGGATTATTTCTGCTCTAGCATTACGCGTTGGCAGGTAGCCGGCTGGCAGCTACCAGCCCTCACAGCTTAATTGTCGGGCACAGAACTCGGGCTCGGGCCTAGGTGGTGGTGGTGGTGACCAGGACTAGAAGGTAGTCTTTGCCGCCAGAAGTGGATTGTAACAAACTCATCAACGCTCGCAAGGAGCCCATCTGGCGGCTGTGGGTGAGTGGTTTTCACATGCAGGCTGCACTAGGCGTGCCCGAGTGCCCCTGCGGGTGGCGGTGCCGTGATGTGGACGAGCCGCCGGCGACTGCGTGGCGTGCGCACAGCTTCTGGGGGTGCCCGGTGGCGGAGGCGGTGGTGGTGGCGGCTGCTGCTGCCCTCCCTGCTCCTACGCCGGTCATCACGTGCTGCCAGGTGTGGCTGCTGCAGCCTCCCGCTGGGGTGCGTGCTGGTGTGTGGGCGGTGGTGGCAGCGCTCGTGGTGGACGCCATGGAGCGAGGCCGCCGCCACTTGTGGCGCATTACGTGCCCGCGTGATGGTGTGCAGCCCCCTGCTCGCTCGGTGGCGGTTGAGCGGGCGGGGGAGCTGGCGACGATGGATCTGTGGGACGCGCTGGCGTCCTTTGCTGAGGGCGGCGGGATGCCGCGCGGGTGGGCGGGTGTGGTGGGCCCGACCCACCCCTTTGTTGGAGTAGTGGACGGCGGGCTCACTCTGAACAAGACGTCCTAGATCCCTGAGAGGATGGTTTCTTTTGAGGGGAGGTGGCGCCACATGCGTGCGCTGGCGGGTTGTGATGTGGTAGCTGAGCAGAGTGCTGCGGCGGGTGTGCACAACGGCCCCGCTTCAGGTGGGTTGAAGGTGGGCTTTTTGGTCCCTTCATGGTTTTATACCTTGGGCCAGCCATCCGTTTCCTGGAGGGGTTGAGTGTGGAGCCTGCACTGTGGTGCTGCTTGCTTGGTGCCCGCCACCGCGTGTGGGTGGCGCTTCCGTGGGGCATTCCCCCTTTTTCTGTTGGCAGGTCTTCAGGACTGCTTCCTCTAAGTCCTGCTGGAGCTTTGGAACCGAACGCGTGCCCGCCAGAAAGTGGATTGTAAAAACTCATCACATCATCTTTGCTGGAAAGCCGAGGTTGCTGTTACTGTTACCTAAGCGGAAGCACTGTGGTGGGCCCTCTTGACAAAGCTACCCACCCCTCGGTGATGCCCCGCGAGCCGCATACCACCCGGGGCAGGATTTCTCGTTTCCCAGAAAACAACTCGACACGTGGTTGGCGAGGGCGTGGAGGAGCGTGCGTTGGGAAGGTCTCGCCGAGAGACACAAGTAACAGTAACACGGGGTTTCCAGCTAAGCAGGCTACTCTTCTACTAGAGAAACCCGCCGATACTCCAGCACACAAGTACTAGAGTACCGCCGGCTCCCGGCCGATAGACTACCGCTCCCGCCGGCTAGACTACCCCAAACAACGGTCTCTGAGAGATATGTCTGGCAAGGAGCATATAGGAGAGGACCTTCCTCAGGGTCACAGTAGTGGCCTTGTGGCCAGTCAAGCCGGCAGAGCCGACTGGCGCTGACTGGAACGGTCCCCGCCTGGCAGTGCATGGCTGTCCAGCTCTCGTTTGCATGGGGCTCAGCCGGCGCCCCATGCCTCATGCATGGCCAGGTCCCACCCTCCAGGGGTGCATGGACGACAGAGTTGTCATGGAGGCTGCCTGAAGACCTTCCAACGCCAGTCACCGGCAGACGAGCGACCCCGAGGATGAGCGCGGTGACGAACGCTGCGATTGGTGAAGCGGATTTACTCTGTGTTGCCTCGGCGGTCGCCACCGCTGAAGCCGTGATGGTAGCCCGCCTCCACGGGCAGCCATCTTGACCAATGTCCAGCATGCATTGACGGGCGCCAGCTCCTCCGCTCGTCGATCAACTCGTCGAGATCGGTGCCGCATGGCGTCCTGCATGAGACACAAGGAGTAATTGTTTATTTCAAAGGCGTCCTAGGGACTGTGAAATCAACCACACACACACACACACACACACACACCACACACACACACACGCATGCACTCGCACACACACATGCACTATCACACACACACACACGCTCACGCACACACACACACACATACATAGGGACTGCATCCAGCAGCTCGCGCTGGCGTTTGACTTCCACCCCCTGGCGGTTGAGGACTGCGTGCACGTTCCGCAGCGCACAAAGGTGTGTTGGTGTGGGTGAGGATGTGGGTGCGTGCTTGCGCATGTGTGTGTGTGTGTGTGTGTGTGTGTGTGTGTATTTGTGTATGTGTGTATGTAAAGTGCCTTTCAAACACACAAACACACCTAACTACATCTCCACACATGTACCCCCCCACACACACATACAAAATCACACACACACGCACATGCTCACGCACACACACACACACACGCACACACACACACAGGCCGACTTCCACGGCTCCAACACAGTCTTCTGCTGCCTCACCACCGTCAGGTGTGTGTGTGTGTGTATGTACGTGCGTGTGTGTGTATGTAGGCGGGTGTGCAAGTGTGTGTGTGTGTATGTTTGTGTGTGCAGGCGGTTCTGCAAGTGTGTGTGTGTGTATGTGTGTGCGTGTGTGCGTGTGTGTGTGTGTGTGTGAAAGATGAGCTATTCAACCTCTGTGTTTGCGCACGTTTTGCGCCAACTGGGTGCAAAAGGCCGGTTCTGTGTTGCGTGGCGGAACACATGCGTGCATGTTACACATCCTTGGGCACACGTCTCCAATTGCAACACCGCCAAATGATGCCCAGGCAGAACCCCTGCATAGTTAAAGCGCTCCTAGTAGGGGTGTCATTAAGGAAACCGAACATGTGCCGTTTGCCCTCGCAACATTAGAGGGAACACGCAGAATCGCCCCCGCAGCAGGCGATATTTCGCGGGACAGTGTGAAATTTGTTTGAGTTATACACTTTTTTGAGCGAAATTACTGCAGTTCGCCCCCGCAGCTTCCCCTTAATTTCCCGGATTGCCCCCGCCGCGGGGGCTGCAGGAACGCTCCGGACAACACTGGCTCCTAGTGCAACGTCTGTCAGTCAGAGTTGACCACCATATGGCAATGCATCATTGTTACGGTGTGTCACACGGACTGTGCAATCCGCAATCGCCATCATTCGTCCACACTCCCCTGACAATCTCCCACTCTCTCGCAGCGTCTACAATGGGGAGCAGCCACCACCGACACCATCCAGCAACGCAGGGCAGCAGTCTCTCTTTCACCCTCAGTAAGGGTGAGAGAAAGATGGGTCCTCTGGTCGTGATGGTTGCTCAACCATCACAATCACGACCAGAGGACCCATCTTTCTCTCACCCTCAGAGCACTTGCCACCCGTAATGCATCTCCCTCGCCCTCTCACCCTCTCTCACGATGTCACACTCACCCTCTCTCAGCGTTTACAACGGAGAGCAGCCACCACCGGCACCCTCCACCAATAGAGGCCAGCAGACGAACAGCAGTCTCAGAATACCAATCACTCCCAGGGATCCTTGGGAAGGATCCAGCAATTAATTATTATTCCGCTTGTTCCCGTTTTTTTCCGGCACAAATATTTTTCCCGCTTTTCCCGGCACAATTGTTTTTTTCCCCGAGCGGAAAGCGGAAAGGCGGAAAAGCCTAGAAAGCAATTAATAATAATTCCGCTCAAATTCCGCTCCGAGCGGTTTACTGCCATAACAAGGATCACTGATCACTCCCCGTCTGCCGGCCATCACAAAACTCTACCCACTACTCGACGTTTGATGCACAACGGTGGAGGTCTAGGAGGCGCGATCCCGCGGGCCTGTGAACCCCACGGCCGTGCCCTTATGGGGAGGAGTCAGATCTGGGGGCCGAGTGCCCTGTCTAGGTCCAGCCCCGACCCACTAGCCCCCCACCACTAGTAGCCAGGCACCCGTCTGTAGTCGAATACGCTGCCGGTAGGTGCGTCACCCGTGACTGTAAAAAACATCACCATCATCATCATCATCAGCCTGGCTAGTGATGCCATCCAGAGTCATGTATGTAACGATCTCTCCCTCTCTCTCCCTCTCTCTTTCTTTCCCTCCCTTTATCTCTCCCCCTCTCTCTCTCTCCCTCTCCCTCTCTCTCTCCCTCTCTCCCTCTCTCTCTCTCTCCCTTTCTCCCTCTCTCCCTCTCTCCCTCTCTCCCCTCTCCCTCTCTCCCTCTCTCCTCTCTCCCTCTCTCCCTCTCTCCCTCTCTCCACTCTCTCCCTCTCTCCTCTTCTCTCCCTCTCTCCCTCTCTCCCTCTCTCCCTCTCTCCCTCTCTCTGTGTGCACACACCTGTGCCTTAACCAGTGCCTGACACGCAGGGTCAGCCAGCCGCTGAGGCATGGATCTCCCTTTCCCCCAGTGTGTGTGTGTGTGTGTTCACACCCAGTCCACACCTGCGCCTTCACCAGTGCCTGATACGCAGGGTCAGCCAGCCGCTGAGGCCTGGATCTCCCTCTTCCCCAGTGCGTGTGTGTGTGTGTGTGTGTGTCCACACCCAGTCCACACCTGCGTCTTAACCAGCGCCTGATACGCAGGGTCGGCCAGCCGCTGCCGCCATCACAAAACTCTACCCAGCCACCAGTGCCCACCTTCGCGTGTGAAGCCATCCCTACCAAAATCCCAACGTCTGATCCGCGCCATGGAATGCGGTCATAACGTCTGAGACGGTCCGGGTTGCGCCTCAGGCGGTGGTGGGCGCCTGAGGCTGTCGGGTGGCACCTGAGGCGGTTTGGATAACGCCTGATGCGACGCCTGAGGTGATCAGGGGTGCGCCTCAGGCGGCGCCTCAGGCGGTCGGAGCGCCTGAGGCGCCGCCTGATCCGCACCATGGAATGGGACGCCTGAGGCGCCGCCTCAGGCGTTGTGAACGTGGTAGGGCATACCCGCCGCCGGGCAATGGGACCTTGAACAACCGTTGCCCTACCGGAGCCCTACCGGTGCCTACCAACCAAGCCACCCTGCCCACCGCGCTGCCCCTTCTGCCGGCCATCACACAGCTCTACTCAGCCACCAGAACACCCATCGCTCCCACCCTCTTCTCACCCTCTCACCCACTCTCCCTCATCCTCTCTCAGCATCTAAAACGGGGAGCAGCCACCACCGACGCCATCCAGCAACGGAGGGCAGCAGTCTCAGTCTCGGATCACCCACCACCCTCCCTCGCCCTCTCCGCCCTCCCCACCCTCCAGCCTCATCACCTTCCTCCACCCTCACTCTCACCCTCTCGCCCTCTCGAAACCTCTTGCCCTCTCGCCCTCCCACAGCGTGTACAATGGCGAGCAGCCACCACAAACGCCATACAGCAGCAGAGGGCAGGGGTCTCTCTGTAACCCTTAGGCTTTCATCACTGACTCATCACCAGCAGAAAACACGCGTCTCTTACTCCTCTCTCGCCCTCGCCCTCTCGCCGTCTCTCAGCGTCCACAACGGCGAGCAGCCACCAGCAGCGCCATCCAGCAACGGAGGGCAGGGGTCTGTGTTACCCTGAGGCCACCCATCACCAGCGAAACACGCATCTCATACCCTCTCTCGCCCTCGCCCTCCCACAGCGTCTACTGTGGCGATCAGCCACTACCAACGCCACCATCCAGCAACGGAGGGCAGGGGTCCCTCTGTTACCCTTAGGTCACTCATCACCAGCAGACCACGCGTCTCTTACCCCTCTCTCGCCCTTGCCCCCTCGCCCTCCCACAGCGTCTACAATGGCCATCAGCCACTACCAACGCCACCATCCAGCAACGGAGGGCAGGAGTCTTTGTAAACCTAAGACCATTCATCACCAGCGGAACACGCGCCTCTTACCCCACTCTCACCCTCGCCCCCTCGCCCTCCCACAGTGTCTACAATGGCGATCAGCCACTACCAACGCCACCATCCAGCAACGGAGGGCAGGGCCTTTGTTAACCTAAGGCCACTCATCACCAGCGGAACACAGCCTCTTACCCCGCTCTCGCCCTCGCCCCCTTGCCCTCTCCCAGCGTCCACAACGGCGAGCAGCCACCACCAACGCCATCCAGCAACGATGATCCAGGGGTCAGGCCAGGGGTCTCTCTGTTTCCCTTAGGCCACTCATCTACAAGCAGAACACGCCTCTCTAACCCTCTCTCTCTTTTGCCCTCTCGCAGCGTCGACAATGGGGAGAAGCCACCACCAACGCCATCCAGCAACGATGATCCAGGGGTCAGGCCAGGGATCTTCCTGTTCCCCGTAGGCCACCCATCACCAGCGGAACACGCATCTCTTACCCTCTCTCGCCCTCGCCCTCCTACAGCGTCTACAACGGCGAGCAGCCACCACCAACGCCATCAAAGCACCTGTCTCTGTCTCATCCTCAGAGCACTCACCACTATCATAGATGGCACCATCTCACCCACTCTCCCTCTTTCACCCTCTCACCCCCTCGCCCCCTCACCCTCTCTCAGTGTCTACAACGGCGAGCAGCCACCACCAACGCCATCCAGCAACGGAGGACGCGGGCCGACAGGGCACTCTATTGACGACGCGCTCAATGGTACGCGCAAACACAAAGAGAGAGAGAGAGAGAGACAGAGGGAAAGGAAAGGGACGGAGAGAAAGAGAGGGAGAGAAAGGGAGGGAGAGAAAGGGAGGGAGGGAGAGAAAGGGAGGGAGGGAGGGAGGGAGGGAGGGAGGGAGGGAGGGAGGGAGGAGGGAGGGAGGGAGGGAGGGAGGAGGGAGGAGGAGGAGGGGAGGGAGGCGAGGGAGGGACGGGAGGGAGGGAGGGAGGAAACGCGCGTGCGCGCACGCGAGAGAGAGAGGGAGAAAGAGAGAGGGGGGGGAGAAAGAGAGAGGGAAAGAAAGAGGGAGAGAAAAAATCGAGAAAACAATCCGTTTCTGTACCCACCGCACGGGCAGCCTGGATCGCGGCTCACACCTCTGCTAAAGCTCCTCGATTTCCACACTTCTCACACAAAAACGCATCGCGCTCTTTGCTCTGGCGTGACGCGTAGGTCCCGCCAAACAACCCTTCCGTGTGACGCATGCAATGCGGATGCATGCCATGCATCCGCTTCACGCCTACCTGCACCAACGACGCACACACACACACACACACACAGCTGCGATGGGGCGTGGCGGTGGGGCA
>VFSX01000156.1:351626-366626 GCA_016618255.1 Chlamydomonas sp. UWO 241 | reverse complement strand
GGGGCCGTCATGGGCCTCGCGGAGCGCCATGCAACAGTCGCACCCAATCCCCTGCCGCGCCGCTGGGGTGAGCCAGCCCCCCGCGACGCCTCCTACCGATCTTCAACACCTGTGGCATGAACTTGACGAGGGTCCGGGTCCCGTGCCGTGCCGCGTTGCCGGGGTCGCCATGCTGGGCGACACCAAACTTTCGGCATGTTTTGCGGCGTCGCCTCTGGACCACATCCACTTTTGACGGGTGCTTTTTAGTTGCCGCCAATCTCATTTAGACGCATGCTTCTTGGGGGGGGGGGTGTGGCTTGGAGAGATGCGGATGACGGTGAAATGCGGAACGAAATCGTTTGGGGCCAAACGTTACACGTCACGGTAACGTTTGACCCCAAACGGTTTCGCTCCGCATTTCACCGTCTCTCCAAGCCACGGCCCCCCACGGAGCATGCGTCTAAATGAGATTGGCGGCAACTAAAAAGCACCCGTCAAAAGTGGATTTGGTCAGCCAGGGAAGCCACAAGAAATTCCCAAAGTTTGGTGTCGCCCTGGGGCAGGCACAGGTTGGGTGGGGATGGCCTGTGTTCGTGCTGAAAAAAAACCGTGGGCGTGGGGCCTCCCCCCCCAAACTTTGACTGCATTTACAGCTGCCTAGCCGTTGATTGTTGACCGTCAAATGTGTCATTTTCAAGCTCTTGGCGAGCGCTATCTGATGCTTTTGTCAGAACATCAAGAAACTTGGTTGGTTGAGCTGTGTTTTAGGTCACCGTGTTTGGACATCGCGGAATTGGAAATCTCAAAACCCTGTTGACTCTTGCATCATCATGCCCAATTCTGCCCCCCCCCCCTTTTCTTCTGGCAGGAGACACCTTTTTGGCGGAACGCGAAAATGTGAAATCACCGCTTCGTCCTTCACCTCCCCTCCCTCCCCTTCCACCACCACCACCGCCACCACTGCCGGAGGCACCGTTTTTTTGTGGCGAAAAAATGAAATCACCGCTACTTTCTTCACCTCCCCCCTCCCCTCCCACCACCACCACCACCACCACCACCGCCGCAGATGAACCTCATCATCGACGCGATCGTGGACCTCGCGTACCCGGTCGTCGACGCTTTCCAGGTTGGTAGCTGGTTGGAAGGTTGGTTGGGAGGCTGTGCGGTTGGCTGGGCGGTTGGCTGGGCGATTTGTTGGTTGGGTTGGTTGGTGGGTGGTTGGGCGGTTGGGCGGTTGAGCAGATGCATGCGTGCCCGGTCGTCGACGCGTTCCAGGTCGGTGTCTGGAGTGGTAGTTGGTTGGGAGGTTGGGCAGTTGGTTGGGCAGTTGGGCGGTTGGGCGGTTGGGTAGTTGGGCAGTTGGATGGTTGGGCGGTTGGGCGGTGGACTGGATGCATGCGTACCCGGTCGTCGATGCGTTCCAAGTTGGTGGTTGGTTGATCGGGCGGGTGATGTTACATCCAGGGACTGCGTGATGGGGCGATGCACCACCGCTGTATGCGTGCGCACACCATGCCCCTCACCACCCAACCACGCCTGCCTGTGCGCCTGTACCTGTGATTGCAGGACCGTCTGCAGGTGTTTGATTTCCGCGTGATGCAGGCGACGTACCACCACTGCACGCGTGCACGCACCACATGCTTCTCACCACATGCTTCTCACCACATGCTTCTCACCATGCCTGCTGTTTGCCTGCGTGTCTGTCCGCAACCGCAGGACCGTCTGCAGGTGTTTGAGGACCACGCGATGCAGGCAACGTACTACCACTGCATGCATGCGCGCACCATGCTCCCCACCAACCATCCATGCATGCCTGCTGTCGCGTGCCAGCCTGTGCGCCTGCTCATGTGATTGCAGGACCGCCTGCAGGTGTTTTGAGGACACTGCATGATGCAGGCGACGTACCACCACTTCACGCGTGCCTGTACGCATGTGTGCGCCTGTGTGCATGCGTGCGCCTGTGTGCGCCTGTGTGCGCCTGTGTGCGCCTGCGTGCGCACTCCCCATGCGTCCCACCACCCAGCCATGCCTGTGCACCTGTACCTGCAATTTTGCAGGACCGCCTGCAGGCGTTTGAGGACCGCGTGACGCAGGCGACGTACCACCGCTTCACGCACCACATGCTTCTCACCACATGCTACTCACCAACCATGCCTGCTGTTTGCCTGCGTGTCTGTCTGAACCGCAGGACCGCCTGCAGGTGTTTGAGGACCGCGTGATGCAGGCGACGTACTACCGCGAGAACAAGGCCGCGTACACGCGCGACCTGCACATCATGCAGGCGAGCAAAAGGGTTTGGGGTTTAGGGTTGCATGGTACATGGTAGATATTTCGCCGGTTGCCTGTGATGGTCGTAGATATCACAACAGAAGGGAACAAGGCCGCGTACACGCGCGACCTGCACATCATGCAGGCGAGCAAAGGGGTTTAGGGTTTGCGTGTGGTGGATGGCGATGCGTGCTTTCTACAGTCTGTTGGACACACCCGTAGGTGGTGGATTTTGCGTCGCTTTGTGTACTGGATGAGTAGAGAACAAGGCCGCGTATGCGCGCGACCTGCACATCATGCAGGCAAGCAAAGCAGTGCCGTTTATGGCATATATGTAGCTGCCACATAAATTTATGTAATATATTTATATATGTCAGCAGCTATATCTGCTGACGTCTGAGCTTGATTCTACCACAGACATCGCATCAGTTTATGGGAGGGAGAACACGTACACGCGCGGCCTGCACATCATGCACGCAAGGGCATGCATGCGGTGGATCGCGATGGATGCTACCGTCTCTGCTGAGCACGCCGCAGTGATTGCAATCAGTGGTGGATTTCCGGTAGATTTTGCGTCATTATTTTTACTAGATGAGTAGAGAACAAGGCCGCGTACACGCGTGACCTGCACATCATGCAGGCAAGCAAAGCAGTGCTATCTGGCAGCTACATATGTCAGCAGCTATGATGATGATGGCTATTACAGTCTGTGGTATCTGCTGACATCTGAACTTGATTCTGCTACAGATGCCACATCAGTTTATGAAAGGGAGAACACGTACATGCGCGACCTGCACATCATGCAGGCGAGCAAACGGGTTTGGGTTTTATGGTTGCGTGTGGTAGAAATCGCAGGCGACGGTTGCATGTGATCAATCGTAGATGTCACACCAGATCTGAGAACAAGGCCACGTACACGCGCGACCTAGGCACGACACGTGCGACCTTGACACGACACGCGCGACCTTCTACACATCATGCGGGAAAGCAGTGCGATCCGAAAGCATTGCTGCCCGAAAGCAGTGCTATCCGAAACTGTCTCTGCGCCGCCACAGTGTCAGCAGCTATATCTGCAGCTTTCTTGACTCTACTCTACCACAGACGTCGCATCAGTTTTCGTTTAGTCTTCAGCTCCGACCAGAGGGGGATCAAGGCCGCGTTCACGCGTGGCCTGCACCGGTGCACAGCATCCGTCCAATATAACCGCTGACACATGCGTATGCAGGGCGACCTCGCTGCGCTCAAGCGCACGCTGCTGCCCACCAGCTCCCCCACACTCGGCACAGGCCCTCCCTACTATTATGAGTCATCCTCAAGAGGCAGACGCTCAACTGACTGCACAATGACGCCCGGCTTGATGTTGCTGCCGCCCCCTTTGCTGCACTCAAACACGCACGGCGACCTCGCTGCCCTCAAGCGCACGCTGCTGCCGACCAACCCGCTCGTCGGAGCGCTGACTGGACAGACACCAATGTGCAGCAGCAGGAAGCCATCCCTGGACCTTCCATCCTCCACCCTTTACCCTTGAGGGGTTTGGAAATCCTGAACCCTCCACCCTGAACCCTGGTGTATGCAAGCAGGGCGACCATGCCACACTCACACGCTGCTGCCGGCCAGCTCACTCGTTGGCAGCAGGCCTCCTCAGCTACCGATTATGTGCCGTCGAGAGGCGCTCTCGTCACCGCAGAATCACCCACGCACTCAGGGCGACCTTGCTGCTCTCAACCGCACGCTGCTGCCGGCCTGCTCGCTCGTTGCCAACAGGCCTCCTTAGCTACCAATGATGTGCCATCACAGGCGCTCTCCTCACCACGAAATCACGCCCATGCACACAGGGCGACCTTGCTGCTCTCAAGCGCACGCTGCTGCCCGCCAGGCCTCCTACTATTATGAGTCATCCTCAAGAGGCGGACGCTCAACTGACTGCACATTAACGCCCGGCTTGATGTTGCTGCCGCCCCCTTTGCTGCACTCAAACACACAGGGCGACTTTGCTGCACTCAAGCGCACGCTGCTGCCCACCAGCTCGCTCGTCAGGGCGCTGACCGGACACTCGACTGGACAGCAGCAGGACGCCATCCCTTGAAACCTTTACCCTTACCCTAAACCCTTCGTCCCGAACACGAATGTGTGCACATGCAGGGCGATCTCGCTCCACTCATATGAGTGCTGACTCATGCACGCAGGGTGACCTCGCTGCACTAAAGCGCACGCTGCTGCCGACCAGCTCGCTCGTGGGGGCGCTGACCGGACACTCGACTGTACAACAGGACGCGTGCATCTCGCCGCTCACGGTCACGTACCTGGGGGATGTGCAGGTGTGTTCTGGACGGGACGCTGTTCTGTGCTAATAGCTGTTCTAGATAGCTTTCTAGCACTTGTCAGAAGCTTTCCAACGCACATCGAATCGTTGAAGTCCATGCGGCGCTGAGGGAGATATGGCTGCTTTAGTGTGCTGGCGTGCATCACGACGCTTACGTTCAAGTCCCTGGGGGGGGCGTGCAGGTGTGTTCTGGACAGACAGCTTGTTCTGGGCAGGTAGCTGTTCTGGATAACTATCTAGCTCTCGTCTCGAAGTCTGTGGTGCGCTGAGGGAGGTATGGCTGATTTTGGTGGTTTTCTATTGAACCCCTAGGTGGATAGAAAACTGGAGTTTCTGTCGAATGCGACTTTCCAAGTGTGAAGTGAGATTTACAGAAGCCGCTTATGGTTCTAGCACCCTAAGATTCCTATCCGTCTTCTTGGGTCACTAGCACCGCTCCTTTTCTCAGTCAGTTTGCGGCTTCACGTTCCGTTGGCAGCCTTCTGGATACCACCCACCCTGCTGAAAGGTGGTCTACATTGTGCATTTTCAAGGAGTTGGACTTATACGTTATGTTTTTCAGAGTTGGAGAGTTGAAAAGAGTGGTGCTTAGCTGCAGATTCCGGCCGCTCGACGTTGGTCGTGGATGGTGACTGCCATGCCTTAAGGCAAGTCACCATCTGCGGCCGGTGGAGGTCTGGCTCTGCCCCGAGCCGTGACCTCCGTGGTCACGCGTGACTGTAATCAATCGAACACTACTTAAAGCCTGAGACAGATTGGTGTGTGCCGACGTGCAGACGGGCGCGTGCAGCCCACGGCCACGTTAGGGGGACGGCCAAGTGTTGGGGGCGGGCAGGTGTGGGGGGAGTGTGGGGTGTGGAGTTTGTGTTCTGGATAGCTCGTGCCAGTGGCTTTGCAACGCAAGTCGAATCGTTTTTTTAAATGTATTCGAGCCCCACACCCGCCGCCTCACACCTCCCCCACACTTCCAGGAACACCTGTCCACACTGCTCGAGGAGATCGACGACCTACAGTCCAGTCCCAGTCCAGATCGCTCACGTTTTTTTTTTCAAGCTCAACCCCCTACACCCGCCCCCACACTTCCAGGACCACCTGTCCACACTGCTCGAGGAGATCGACGGCCTGCAGGCGCAGCGCGGCTCACTCATTCTTTCTCCCCTTTTAATTTATTTATTTATTTTGTTGCAATGATTTTGTTCACAGTCCCCACACCCCCACCAAATGCGCGTTCAGACGGCAGATGTGGGTTCAGGTAGTTGGATCACTCTGGCGACCCTGAAAATTGGCAGGGGTGTAGTTCAGATCCCAACAAAGGGCTAGCAAAAAATATCTCGATGGTCGTATTTTTCTATTATTTTTAAATCGCCACACAAGTGTGGACACCCAAAACAGTGTTTTTTGGGGTGCAACACCCCCTCCCAAGCTCCTCATGCAGTAAAACTCGCCGGGCGCATCCCCAGGACACCCCCGATGACGCCTAGACTATCGGGGGGCGCCGGGGACCGCTGCATGGGCGTAGCACTCCATGCAGCATGCAGACGCGCGCCCATGCGGCACCCACGAAAATCACGCCCACGGACCTGCCGCCGCGGATCCGGTCCCCATTTAATATACGGAATATGCCATGCAAAAATTGCGAAGGTTCTATTTTTAGATTTTGCCCTTTGTGTTCAGCTCTATCTGCGCTCTAAGCAGTCCGGCGTCGTGCTCCGGGCCTCCAAGGAAGCCCCACCCGCCTCAGGCTCCATTAGGGTGCTACGCAGCCGCATCCGAGCGGCGGAGGGGGGCCTGAGGCAAGGTACGTGGCCGTGTTGCATGTTGTCGGGGTTGAACGCCCAAACAACGATCGACGCCCTAGGGGCAGCACACACACTCACGGCGCATCAAACCTCTCTAGTGCCATTACTAATCGTATGGCATCTTGCATTGCCTCGCGCAGCACCAGAGGCTGCAGGCACGACCCTGCCCAAACCACCCAAACACGTCACCACCTGGACACCCCCGGAAGCCTCCCCGGTCGCTGTTTGGGGGCACGCATGGCGTTTGGAGGTCACCCACTAGACATTTTCAGCTGGAGGGAGGCCTCGGTGCATTGACACCTCGGCACCACGCCACATTCAAGTTTTGACACCCCCAACCGCGACTGTGCCCACTCCCCGGGGCCTCCTGCAGGCTCTATATATCGTCTGAAGTCCATATACATTGAGCCGGGGTCCTTGGAGAGCCCCGGGGCGCGGGTAGACGCCTTCTACCCTTAGCTGTCACTGCCAACACCTATTCTTGCGCCCCTCGTGCATGCCCGCCCCCTCTCGAGGCGCGGGATCGATAGCCGGGGACACCGGCTACACACAGGTCGCGAATTCAGCCAAAACCATGCAGTGTGTGCGGCGGGAGAGCATCTGCCGTGTAGGGTACGTACCTCCCAGTCAGGGGAGGCGAGGGGACTGTGGATTTGGTTGCAATGATTTTGTTGTAATAATATTTTCACAAACACACACACACACACACACACACACACTCCCAGGACCACCTGTCCACACTGCTCAAGGAAATTGACGGCCTCCAGGCGCAGTGCGGCACACCCCCTTTATTATTTTTATGTTTTGATGTTTTTCTTAATCATGTTTTATGTTTTTATCCACGCAGGTTGATGGTCAGTTGCATGAGGCTCAGTGTGGTTTCAGAAAAAGCAGAGGCACTGTTGATGCGATTTTTACTCTGCGCTCGCTGAGCGCGGCACATGCCGAGTACAAACAATGCATGGCTGTGGCATTTGTCGACTATTCTAAAGCTTACGATTGCATAAACCGTGCGGCACTGTGGAGAGTCCTTAGATTATATAGTGTTCATCCGCACATTATTGATCTGTTGGAGGATCTTCACACCAACACCGCAGCTGCCGTGCGGCTGGCTGGGAAAATCGGGCACGAATTCCCCGTGTCGTCTGGTGTGCGACAGGGGTGCGTCATTGCTCCTGTGTTGTTCAATGTTTTTATTGACCACATAGTGAAAAAGGCGCTAGACATGATGCCAGAGGGGGCTGGCGTGTCAGTCGTGACCCGAGCCGGCGGCTCTGTGTTGTCGTCGTCGGTTGAGCGCATAGTAATGCTGATGTATGCCGACGATTTATGTTTGTTCTCGCATGACCCAGCTCAGTTGGCGCTTATGCTGAAAATCCTTGACAAAGTGTCCTCTAGCTTTGGCATGCAAATCAACGCCGCCAAGACAGAAGTGATGATTTTGCCAGCAGATTTTGACGCGGATCTGCCCACGTTTGCGCTGACTGGTGGTGAAGTGAAGACCGTCTCTGCATTTAAGTATCTAGGGAGTTGGATAACCCAGAGTGGTGGTGTGGAAAAGGAGATCGGTGTGCGTGTCGGTCGCGCGCTGGGCGTGTTTGCGTCTTTTGATAAGATTTGGGCCAGCAAGAAGATGCAAGTGCAGTCTAAGATGCGGGTTTACAACACTTTCGTGCTGCCCCACTTTCTGTACGGCTGCGAAACATGGGCCCCTACTAAAACACAACTGACTCGATTGGAGGTTGCCCACTCTAACTGCCTTCGTCGCATTCTGGGTGTGCGCCTGGTCGACCGGCACAGATTAACTTATATTCGGCAGGCGTGCGACACTGAGCCAATTGAGAGCCTTGTGGCAAAGCGATCAATGCAGTGGCTAGGCCATGTGATGCGCATGCCGGCTTCTCGTCTTCCTCGTACGACTTTTGACTGCACAATGGATGTGGCTCGGCAGCAAGGCCGGCCTCCAGCCTCCTCCCGACACTATTTTCTTAAGCTACTGATTCAGCAGCTAGGCGAAACTAGTGGCACTCGTTCTGATTGGAAGACTTTTTCGGACACGGCGTTTGAGCGTGCTCAGGATAGGGTCGGGTGGAGAGCCGTGGTGTACGGTCCGGCTGCCCCTCAGGCGCCGGCCCCTCCACCACGGCGGTCAAGTAGATTGGCAAGCGCCACTTGACCCCCTATCCCCTAGAAGCAGTTAGGACCTATTTTGGAGGCGTCGCACAATAGCTCTCCTTTTTGCTCTGGGACTACACGTTGGCAGGCAGCCGGCTGGTGGCTACCGCCCCTCACAAGTAATTGTTAGGGCCAGAACTGGACTTGGGTCTAGGCGGTGGTACTAGGACTAGAGGTAGTCTTTGCTGGAAAGCCGATGTAACTGTAACTGTAACTGTTTTTATCTTATCATCATTCCCACACCTCCCCACACTCCCAGGACCACCTGTCCACACTGCTCGAGGAGATAGACGGCCTGCAGGCGCAGTGCGGCTCGCTCACGTAATTTCCTTTTTTTTTCTTTTTCCGAGCTCAATCTTCACACCTGCCCTTACACTTTCAGGACCACCTGTCCACGCTGCTCGTGGAGATCAACGGACGGCCGGCAGCCGCAGTACGGCTCACTCAAGCATTTTTTATATATTATTTTTATTGATTTATTTTCGAGCTCAACCCCCACACCCGCCCCCACACTTCCAGGACCACCTGTCCACACTGCTCGAAGAGATCGACGGCCTGCAATCGCAGTGCGGCTCACTCATTATTTCTCCCTTTTTTAATGATTTCGTTGCAATGATTTTGTTGTTATGATATTTCCACAAATACACACACACACACACACACACACTTTCAGGACCACCTGTCTACACTGCTCGAGGAGATTGACGGCCTCCAGGCGCAGTGCGGCTCGCTCACCGACCTCATCTTCAACCTGATCGCCCACGGGCAGAACTCGTCGATGCGAACGCTGTCCGTCGTCTCGACTGTTTTCCTGCCGCTCAGCTTTCTGGCGGGCGTGTACGGTGCATTTGTGTGTGTGTGTGTGTGTGTTTGTGTGTACACGTGTGAATGTGTGTGTGTGAGAGTGTGTGTGTGTGATCGTCGATGCGAACGCTGTCCGTCGTGTCGACTGTGTTCCTGCCGCTCAGCTTTCTGGCGGGCGTGTACGGTGCGTGTGTGTGTGTGTGTGTGTGTGCGTGTGTGTGTGTTTTGCTGCCGCTCGGCTCTGCAGCATGCGCGTGTGTGTGTGTGTGTGAGTGTGTGTGTGCTCGTCCATGCGAACGCTGTCCGTCGTGTCGACTGTGTTCCTGCCGCTCAGCTTTCTGGCGGGTGTGAACGGTGAGTGTGTGTGAATGTGTGTATGCCTGTGCGCATGTGTGTGTCTGCCTCTGCACCTGTGCCTGTGTGTGTAATCCTCGATGCAAACACTGTACGTCCGTCGTCTCGACTGTGTTCCTGCCGTTCAGCTTTTTGGCGGGCGTGTACGGTGTGTTTGTTCGTGTGTGTGCGTCTGCGCTTGTGTCTGTCTGTGTGTCTGTCTGTGTGTGTGTGTGTGTGTGTGTGTGTGTGCTCGTCCATGCGAACGCCGTGCGTCGTCTCGACTGTGTTCCTGCAGCTGAGCTTTCTGGCGGGCGTGTACGGTGCGTTTGTGAGTGCGTGTGTGTGTGTGTGTGTGTGTGTGAGTGTGTGTGTGTGTGCGTGCGTGCGTGTGTCTGCGCTTGTGGGTGTGGGTGTCTGTGTGAGTGTGTGTGTGTGTGTGCGCGTGTGAGTGTGTGTATGTGTGTGTGTGTGTGTGTGCGTGCGTGTGTGTGTGTTTGTGCGCGTGTGTGTGTGTTCGCTCCCAATTTGCCTGTTCCCGAATGCCCCAACCTCGTCGCCCAAAAACCAACCACCAACCACCACCACCAACCAACTTACAATCAATCGCCAACCACCAGCCACCCACCCACCCACCAACCACCAACCAACCACCGCCCGCCCGCTGCAGGCACCAACTTCGTCTGGGTCCCAGAGCTTCAGTGGCACCTGGGCTACCTCTACTTCTGGTGCCTGTGCATCGGCTGCGCAGCCACATTCATGGTCGTCCTGTGGCGCACGGGCATGCTGAGCCAGTAGGGCCCGGGAGGAAGGGAGCCCCCTACCGCGATCGCCATTTTTTGGTTGTGGAGGTGCAAGTCCAGAGGGATCCAGAGCTGTGCACGTTAAGGCGCGGCCACGGTCATGGTCGTCCTGTGGCGCACGGGCGTGGGAGGGAGGGAGTCCCAGCAGGGAGGGAGCCCCCGACCGCATCGCCCATTGGTGGTTGTGGAGGTTCAACTCCAGAGGGATCCAGAGCTGTGCACGTGACTGCGCAGCCACGTTCATGGTCGTCCTGTGGCGCACCGGCATGCTGAGCCAGTAGGGCGTGGGAGGGAGGGAGAGCCTGTTCGGTCCCTAATTATGCGCTACCTCGACACGTCTGGTGGCTGTTTCGCCGTTGGCCTGGGGCGCACGTGCATGCTGAGCCAGTACGGCCTGCCCCTACCACAGCCCCATGGCCTGATCCGCGCAAGTGAATGCGGTCACGACGCCCGAGAAGGTCGGGGTGCTCCTCAGGCGGAGGCGGTTGGGATGACGCCTGAGGCGGCGCCTGAGGCGATCAGGGGTGAGCGCCAGGCGGCGCCTCAGGCGGTCGGCGCGCCTGTGGTGCCGCCTGATCCGCGCAAGTGAATGCGCCGCCTGAAGCGCCGCCTCAGGAATTGGGAATGTGGTAGGGCAGACCTACTTGTTGAGGTGCATACCCCTCCCCGTTTATTTCTCCCCTCCTCACTACATGTTGGAGGTCTGGCGCTTTCGCAGACTTGCGGGCGCTCCTTGTCGAGTATACCCGATTGACGTCGCGTCCTGCACATCCCACTGGTGAGAGCACTTCTCGGAATGCTAATTCTATGTATGCTTTATTATGTCGGTTGTCTTATTGTCGGTTGTTTGTATTGACCAGGCCGTAACGACCCTGGGGCCTCCGGGCGCGAACATGGAAATCTGCAAGACCTGTCACGCTACTTCACACACACACACACAAGCACACACACGCACACATAGTCGGAGTTCACATAAGCATTGTGGGGGACAAGTGCCACACACACACACACACACACACACCGCTACTTCTAGTGCCTGCACATATTGCATCAGGTGCGCCACGGCGTTCATGGTCGTCCTGTCGCGCATGGGCATACTGAGCCAGTAGATCAAAGGGAGAGATGAGCAGCTCCCTCGATCCCACGCCCCAAGGGTGCGTACTGTAAACTGTGAACTGAAAACAGAGGGAGAGCCTAGGATTTCGACCCATGTCCACTTCCTCAACTCGGCTCGGGCCAGCGCCGTTCCTGCGTCCTGTACGCAATACCCCGTCCCCCCCTGAGGAGGGCGGGGAGATTAGCGGGCGCCCCGGTGCGCGGTGCAGGCGACGCGCAGCTCCACAGATCGTAAGCCGCTTGCTGTATGTCACAAACGTCCGCCGTCCGCCTCTTCCCTGAGTGTGGGTCCCAAGTGACACCAACGGCCGCGCATGATCGATCTCTCGAGAGAAGAGCAAACGCCCCTAGCGCGTCCCAGTTGTGCTGCACACCCACGCGGCTACGGACTGAAGGGGGAGATGAGCGGTTGCCCTGGCATGCCCTGCAAGCGAAGAAGCCCCACAGTTCGCATGCCGCTTGCTGCATGACACAAATGTCCGCCGCGCGCGGGAGCGATCCTGCGAGAGGAGAGCAAACGCCCCACGGGCGTCCCATTTGCGTTGTACACCCGCGTGGCGACAGCTGGAGTTCCAGGGGGGGGGAGACGAGCGGTTGCCCTGGTGCGAGCTGCAGGCAACGCGCAGCTTCTCATGCTATTCTTTAGAGTGACAAATCTCAAGAGATACACGGCCACCCACAAGCGGGGGCGAGTGTGGTGCCTAGATTGTGGCGCTTGCTTTGCGCCAATTTTTAGCTTCGACTTTTGGTGGACCTTGCGCCTGCGGTCTCCCCCGCCCCAGGTTTGGAACTGATTGTGTGACCGCCGGCAGTGGATTTCAAGCTCTCACCCACTTGCTCTCAAAGGCGCGCGGCCCTGAGTTCGTGCACCAGCCCCAACAAACACACGTGCACAACACACGCACGCGTACGCGCACAACACAACACACGCTCGAGCATAAAAAACAACGCACAACTGCGACGAAGACTACCGCCGCGCGGCGCGCCGCCCCGCCTTGGTCTTTGGCACCGGGTTGCGCTGCTTGTTGCGCACGTCGAATCCGCCTCCGCCGGCCGTGACGGTGCTAACGAGCTCCACGCTGTCCTGCGTCTTGTCGGCGCCTGCCATCTCACCCGTTTCTTCCGACACGATGATCCCTGAGATCTTGACCTGTGTGTGTGTGTGGCCATGCAGGAGGCATGGGGCGCCGGCTGAGCCCCATGCAAACGAGAGCTGGACAGCCATGCACTGCCAGGCGGGGACCGTTCCAGTCAGCGCCAGTCGGCTCTGCCGGCTTGACTGGCCACAAGGCCACTACTGTGACCTTGAGGAAGGTCCTCTCCTATATGCTGCTTGCCAGACATGTCTCTCAGAGACCGCTGTTTGGGGTAGTCTAGCCGGCGGGAGCGGTGGTCTATCGGCCGGGAAGCCGGCGGTACTCTAGTACTTAAGTGTGCTGGAGTATCGGCGGGTGTCTCTAGTAGAAGAGTAGCCTGCTTAGCTGGAAACCCCGTGTTACTGTTACTGTGTGTG
Source organism: Chlamydomonas sp. UWO 241 (assembly GCA_016618255.1). Lineage (NCBI taxonomy): Eukaryota > Viridiplantae > Chlorophyta > Chlorophyceae > Chlamydomonadales > Chlamydomonadaceae > Chlamydomonas > Chlamydomonas priscui. The sequence goes on along the minus strand of VFSX01000156.1, from coordinate 353,510 downwards.
TGTGCGCGTGTGTGTGTGTGTGTGTGTGTGTGTGCGTGTGTGTGTGTGTGCGTGCCAGGAGCGCCAACCATCTCTCGCATGTTTCTTCCGACATGATGATCCAGGAGATCTTGACCTGTGTGCGTGTGTGTGTGTGTGTGTGTGTGCGTGCGCGTGTGTGTCAGGAGCGCCGGCCATCTCTCGCCCGTTTCTTTTGACACGATGATCCAGGAGATCTTGACCTGTGTGCGTGTGTGCGTGTGTGTGTGTGTGTGTGTGTGCGTGTAATTCACACACACAGTGAGTGCATCGGGAGCGCCCGCCATCGATTTCACATGTTTCTGAAGTGTGCGCCCCTCCCTCTCTGCCTCCCACCTCCCCCCCTCCCTCCTTCTCTCTGCCCCTCTCCTCCCCTCCCCTCCCCTCCCCTCGTTCAGGGTCTAGGGTTTAGGGTTTAGGGTTCAGGGTTTAGGGTTTAGTCCCCTCCCCTCCCCTCCTCTCCACTCAGTGACTGACCTTAAACCGGTCTGCTCTCACAAACGGCACCGAGATGGACAGCACGCACTCTTCCGCCTGCGACGTGTGTGTGTGTGTGTGTATGTGTGTGTGCCCTGGTGTGTGTGTGTGTGCGTGTGTGTGTGTGTGTTTGTGTCAGCGACAGCGACAGCAAGAGAGAGATGGACAGCACGCACTCTTCTGCCTGCAGCACGTGTGTGTGTGTGTGTGTGTGGTGACAGAGAGAGAGAGCGTACGCTTGTTCGGCTTGTGTGTGTGTGTGTGTGTGCGTGTGTGCGTGTGTGCGTGTGTGTGTGTGCGTGTGTGCGTGTGTGTGCGTGTGTGCGTGTGTGCGCGAGTGTGTGTGTGTGTGTGACGGCGATAGCAAGCGCGAGATGGACAGCACGCACGCTTCCGCCTGCGGCACGTGTGTGTGTGTGTGTGTGTGTGTGTGGTCGATAAACCAGTCCATCAGACGCCTTTGGTGGAGCAGTGTGTGTGTGTGTGTGTGTGTGCGTGTGTGTGTGCGCATGTGTGTGCACATGTGTGTGTGTGTGTGTCTGTGTGTGCGCGTGTGTGTGCGTGTGTGCGTGTGTGCGCGTGTGTGTGTGTGACGGCGATAGCAAGCGCGAGATGGACAGCACGCACTCTTCCGCCTGCGGCACGTGTGTGTGTGTGTGTGTGTGGTCGATAAACCAGTCCATCAGACGCCTTTGGTGGAGCAGTGTGTGTGTGTGTGTGTGTGTGTGTGTGCGTGTGTGTGTGCGCATGTGTGTGCACATGTGTGTGTGTGTGTGTGTCTGTGTGTGCGCGTGTGTGTGCGTGTGTGCGTGTGTGCGCGTGTGTGTGTGTGTGTGTGACGGCGATAGCAAGCGCGAGATGGACAGCACGCACGCTTCCGCCTGCGGCACGTGTGTGTGTGTGTGTGTGTGTGTGTGGTCGATAAACCAGTCCATCAGACGCCTTTGGTGGAGCAGTGTGTGTGTGTGTGTGTGCGTGTGTGTGTGCGCATGTGTGTGCACATGTGTGTGTGTGTGTCTGTGTGTGCGCGTGTGTGTGCGTGTGTGCGTGTGTGCGCGTGTGTGTGTGTGACGGCGATAGCAAGCGCGAGATGGACAGCACGCACTCTTCCGCCTGCGGCACGTGTGTGTGTGTGTGTGTGTGTGTGGTCGATAAACCAGTCCATCAGACGCCTTTGGTGGAGCAGTGTGTGTGTGTGTGTGTGTGTGTGTGCGTGTGTGTGTGCGCATGTGTGTGCACATGTGTGTGTGTGTGTGTCTGTGTGTGCGCGTGTGTGCGTGTGTGCGTGTGTGCGCGTGTGTGTGTGTGTGACGGCGATAGCAAGCGCGAGATGGACAGCACGCACTCTTCCGCCTGCGGCACGTGTGTGTGTGTGTGTGTGTGTGTGTG
>VFSX01000156.1:343430-350131 GCA_016618255.1 Chlamydomonas sp. UWO 241 | reverse complement strand
GTGTGTGTGTGTGTGTGTGTGTGCGTGTGTGTGTGCGCATGTGTGTGCACATGTGTGTGTGTGTGTGTCTGTGTGTGCGCGTGTGTGTGCGTGTGTGCGTGTGTGCGCGTGTGTGTGTGTGTGTGTGACGGCGATAGCAAGCGCGAGATGGACAGCACGCACTCTTCCGCCTGCGGCACGTGTGTGTGTGTGTGTGTGTGTGTGTGGGCGATAAACCAGTCCATCAGACGCCTTTGGTGGAGTAGTGTGTGTGTGTGTGTGTGTGTGCGTGTGTGTGTGCGCATGTGTGTGCACATGTGTGTGTGTGTGTGTCTGTGTGTGCGCGTGTGTGTGCGTGTGTGCGTGTGTGCGCGGTGTGGTGTGTGTGTGTTGTGACGGCGATAGCGAAGGCGCGAGATGGACAGGCACGCACTCTTCGTCGCTGCGGCACGTGTGTGTGTGTGTGTGTGTGTGTGGTCGATAAACCAGTCCATCAGACGCCTTTGGTGGAGTAGTGTGTGTGTGTGTGTGTGTGTGCGTGTGTGTGTGCGCATGTGTGTGCACATGTGTGTGTGTGTGTGTCTGTGTGTGCGCGTGTGTGTGCGTGTGTGCGTGTGTGCGCGTGTGTGTGTGTGTGTGACGGCGATAGCAAGCGAGAGAATGACAGCACGCACTCTTCCGCCTGCGGCACGTGTGTGTGTGTGTGTGTGTGTGTGTGGTCGATAAACCAGTCCATCAGACGCCTTTGGTGGAGCAGTGTGTGTGTGTGTGTGTGTGTGCGTGTGTGTGTGCGCATGTGTGTGCACATGTGTGTGTGTGTGTGTCTGTGTGTGCGCGTGTGTGTGCGTGTGTGCGTGTGTGCGCGTGTGTGTGTGTGTGTGTGACGGCGATAGCAAGCGCGAGATGGACAGCACGCACTCTTCCGCCTGCGGCACGTGTGTGTGTGTGTGTGTGTGTGGTCGATGAACCAGTCCATCAGACGCCTTTGGTGGAGCAGTGTGTGTGTGTGTGTGTGTGTGTGCGTGTGTGTGTGCGCATGTGTGTGCACATGTGTGTGTGTGTGTGTCTGTGTGTGCGCGTGTGTGTGCGTGTGTGCGTGTGTGCGCGTGTGTGTGTGTGTGTGACGGCGATAGCAAGCGCAAGATGGACAGCACGCACTCTTCCGCCTGCGGCACGTGTGTGTGTGTGTGTGTGTGTGTGTGGTCGATAAACCAGTCCATCAGACGCCTTTGGTGGAGTAGTGTGTGTGTGTGTGTGTGTGTGCGTGTGTGTGTGCGCATGTGTGTGCACATGTGTGTGTGTGTGTGTCTGTGTGTGCGCGTGTGTGTGCGTGTGTGCGTGTGTGCGCGTGTGTGTGTGTGACGGCGATAGCAAGCGCGAGATGGACAGCACGCACTCTTCCGCCTGCGGCACGTGTGTGTGTGTGTGTGTGTGTGTGGTCGATAAACCAGTCCAACAGACGCCTTTGGTGGAGCAGTGTGTGTGTGTGTGTGTGTGTGTCCGAGGTGAGAGGGTGACAGTGTTCGCGTGCGGCGTGTGTGTGTGTGTGTGTGTGTGTGTATGTGTGTGTCGGGGGATGGGGGGTGGGGTTGGGTGATGGTTAAGGGTGTAGGGTTTAAGGTCGAGTCACACACCTGTGACACATATGCTACGTGGAGGTAGAGCTGCGTGGTGTGGACCGCGGGCTGGTGCCCCCCCCCTCTCCCCCTTGAGAGTTTGGGGTTTGGGGTTAGGGTGTTCAAGGCTCAGGGTCTAGGGGGTTGCAATATTCAGGGCATAGTTACACACCTGCAAAACATACACCACGTGGAGATTCAGCTGCGTGTTGTGGACCGCGCGCTGGTGCCCCCTCTTAAAGAGTCAGGGGTGAGGGGTTAAAACCCCTAAACTTTAGTTGGGGGTGGGGGTTTTGGGGTTTTAGGATTAGGTCATGTCGCGCACCTTTGACACATTCACCACGTTAAAGCTGCGTGCCCGTCTTAGGGGCCGGGGGTTGAGGGTTCAGGGTTAGCGTCACAACATACATGTACCTGTGAAACATACACCACGTGGAGGTGGAGCTGCGTGTTGTGAACTGCTGTCTGGTGCCCCCCCCCCTCCCCCCCTTGAGAGTTTGGGGTTTGGGGTAATGGGGTTCAGGGTTTAGGGTCTAGGGGTGTGTTGCAGTATTCAGGGCATAGTTACACACCTGTGACACGTAAACCACGTGGAGGTAGAGCTGCGTGTTGTGCACCGCAGGCTGGTGCCCCTCGATCGTCGACTCCTCGCACGTGCACCCAGACACGCAGCTGAGCTTTGCCGCGGCCATGGTCTCGTAGGATTTCACGTGCGCGATCTGGACCATGACCAGGTCGGCGATTTTGGATCCCTGTGCACAAGGAGTCAGAGTGTCAGAGCGTCAGAGAGAGAAAGAGAGGGAGAAAAGAGAAAGAGAGAGAGGGGGGGGGGGGAGAGGAAGGGGAGAGAGAGATAAGAGAGATAGGCAAAAGATAAAGAGAGATTGAGTGTCAGAGAGAGGGAGAGAGAAAAGAGAGAAGAAAGAGAGAGAGGAGAGGGAGGGAGAGACGGCAAGCAGTTGACCTTTGCTGCGGCCATGGTCTCGTAGGACTTGACGTGCGCGATCTGGACCATGACCAGATCAGCGATTTTGAGCCCTGCACACAAAACATGAGAGCGTTAAAGAGAGGCTCTCCGTTAAGGCCGAGGCCCCCGTTAAAGAGAGGCTCTCCTTAAAGAGAGAGAAGAGGGAGAGAGAGAGAGAGAAAGGAGAGACAGAGAAAAAGAGAGAAGAGATACAGAGAGGGAGAGAGATACAGAGAGAGGGGCAGAGAGGGAGAGGAGAGAGGGAAAGAGGTAGACGAGGCGAGAAAAAAATATGAATATAGTATCAGAGAGAGAGAGAGGGACGAGCGAGAGCGAGAGCGAGAGAGGGAGGGGGAAAGAGAAGGGAGAGGGACACAGAGGGAGGGAGGGCACGCAGTTGAGCTATGCCGCGGCCATGATTTTGTACGATTTCACGTGCACGATCTGAACCATGACTAGATCGGCGATTTTGGAGTGCTCTGCACACAGTGTCAGGGTGGCATGGCGTCAGAGAGAGATAGAAGAGAGGGAGAGGGAGAAGAGAGACAGAGAGAGACTGGCTGTAAAATCCATCATCATCATCAACTAGCCCTCTTGCCCTTGCTGCCCTCGCCCATCGCGTGCGCGTCTTGACTGTAACACCACCATCATTATCATCATCATCATCATCATCATCATCGACAGTGAAGTCCATCACCATCACCATCACCAACTTGCCTTTTTGCCCTTGCTGCCCATCGCCCATCGGGTGCGCGTCTTGACTGCAAAACCACCACCATCATCACCATCATCATCATCATCGACAGTGAAATCCATCACCATCATCACCATCATCTTGCCTTTTTGCCCTTGCTGCCCTCGCCCATCGTGGTGTGCGTCTTGTCTGAAAAAACACCACCATTATCATCGACAGTAAAATTCAGCATCATCATCATCAACTTGCCTTCTTGCCCTTGCTGCCCTCGCCCATCGCCGAGTTCGCCATTGTGTTGATCGTCAGCTGGAGCTCCGCACCGCGGACCTGTGTGCGTGTGTGCGTGTGTGTGTGTGTGTGTGTGTGTGTGTGTGCGTCTGTGTGTGTATGTGTGGCGAGTGAGTGAGTGAGTGAGAGAGTGAGAGAGGGGGAGGGACGGAGGGGGGGGGTGAGTGAGTGGGGAGAGGGAAGGAGAGAGAGAGTGAGAGAGAGAGAGAGAGAGAAACGCGGGGGACGGAAGGGGGGGGGAGAGCGAGAGGGAGAGAGAGAGGGGTGGGGTGGGGTGAATTAGTGGGGGAGAGGGAGGGAGAGAGAGAGGGGAAAGAGCGAGAGAGCGAGAGCGAGAGCGAGAGCAATGGAGAGCAAGGCAGTTGTATTGAGCGTGAGCTGGAGCTCCGCACCGCACACCTGTGTGTGTGTGTGTGTGTGTGTGTGTGTGCATGCATGTGTGTGGTCGATTTTACAGTCCGTCGTGTGTGTGCGTGTGTGTGTGTGTGTGTGCGTGTGCGTGTGTGTGTGGAGCAAGTGGGTGAGAGAGGTAGAGAGACAGCGAGAGGGAGGAACGATGGGGGGGGGGCAGTGAGTGGGGAGATTGAGGGTGAGAGAGAGGGACGAAGAGAGAGAAAGAAAGAGAGAGAGAGAGAGAGAGAGAGCAAGGGAAAGCAAGGCGGTCGTATTGATTGTGAGCTGGAGTTCAACGCCGTGGACCTGTGTGTGTGTGTGCGTGTGTGTGTGTATGTGTGCGTGTGTGTGTGCGTGCGTGTGTGTGTGTGTGTGTGCATGTGTGCATGTGTGTGCGTGTGTGCGTGTGCGTGCGTGTGTGTATGTGTGTGTGTGTGTGCATGTGTGTGTGCGTGTGCAAGTGTGCGTGTGCATGTGTGTGTGTGTGTGCCTGGGGAGCGAGTGAGTGAGATAGCAGAGAGACAGAGAGGGGGAGGGACGTAGAAGGGGGAAAGCGAGAGGGAGAGCGAGAGGGGTGGGTGGGTGGGTGAGTGGAGAGTGAGGGAGGGGACGGAGCGAGCGTGCGAGTGAGAGAGAGAGAGACAGAGAAGGGGAGGGGAGAGAGACGAGGAGCAAGCGAGGGAGCGTGGGAGCCGTGGAGCGAGAGCGCGAGCAAGCGAGGGATTGAGGGAGGGGGGGGAGCGAGTGAGAGAAGGAAGGGGCCAGGGAGTGAGTGAAGGAGAAAGGGAGGAGGAGAGATTGTGAGCTAAAGACCTGCCCCGCGTACCTAGATAGACTGTACACACACACATAGCAGGGTGTGACACACACACACACAGACGCACATACACTTGCCCAACACGCAGACCCGTCCCTCGGCTCCCTCTCCTCCTCCGCCTCCCCGTCCGACGACCTAGACATGACGAGCGATGGCGGCAGCGGTGGAGGGTCGGACCCCCCCCCCCACACACACACACACCGTGCTGATGTAGCCCCACTTCTCCGCGCGCCCGTTTGAGTCGTCAGCCCATTCGAACGACTTATTCTTGGTGGCAATCGACTGAAGATGGGGAAGAGGTGTACGTGTGTGTGTGTGTGTGAGTGTGTGTGTGCTCATTCAAACAGCTTGTTCTTTGAGGCGATCAACTGTAGGTAGGGAAGAGGTGTGTGTGTGTGTGTGCCCATTCAAACAATTTGTTCTTGGTGGCAATCGGCTCGGCTGAAGGTGGGGAACATGTGTGTGTGTGCGTGCGTGCGTGCGTGTGTGTGCGTGGGCAAGGGGGGGGGGGTACTGCAACGAATGTCTCTCTTTCTCTCTGCGCGTGTGCGTGTGTGTGGAGGGCAGCCCGTTTGAGTCGTCGGCCCATCCAAACGATTTGTTCTTGCTCGTGATCGACTGAATGTGTGTGTGTGTGTGTACGTGTGTGCGTGTGTGTGTTGTGTGGGTGTGTGGGTGTGTGTGGAGGGCAGCCCATTTGAGTCGTCGGCCCATCCAAACGACTTGTTCTTGATAACGATTGATTGAAGATGGGGAAGAGGTGTATGTGTGTGTGTGTATGTGTGTGTCTTGAGCGTGGGGCGGGAGATGGATTGCGATGCCGGCAGTGTGCGTGTGTGTGTGTGTGTTTGTGTGTGCGTGTGTGTGTGTGTGCGTGTGTGTTTTTGTTTGTGTGTGCACGTGTGTGTGTGTGTGTGTGTGTGTGTGTGTGTGCAGTCTATCTAGGTCTGCCTATCAGATTTCTCTGTTACCATCTCTCTCTCTCTCTCTCAGTGCAGCTGCACGCATGTGTGTGTGTGCGTGTATGCGTGTGTGTAGAAGGGGGAGGGAAGTTTTGAACCCCCCCACCCCACCCCCCCACACACCACACGCGCACCACGCACGGACACACACACACACACACGCACACGCATACACACACACACACACACACACACACACATACATACACACACGCACACGCGTTTGCCACCACGCACGGACCTTGAAATTACCCCCAATGCAGCAGCGGTCGTGCTGCGCCGCAATGATTGTACCCCCCCCACACACACACATGTTGATTACTTTATGTTTTCGGTTACTTTCAATTAGGTACCCCCACCTTGAAATTATCCCCGATAAAGCAGCGGTCATGCTGCGCAGCATGATTTCCGGCCACCATAGGCAGGCTCGGAATGTCCTCCCCCAACACGGCGTCTGGCGCCCCTCCTCCTGTGTGAATGTGTGTGTGTGTGTGTGTGCGTGTGTGTGTGTGCATGCATGTGTGCAAGTGTGTTTGTGTGTGTGTGTGCACGTGTGCGTGTGTGTGTGTGTGTGCGCTTGTGTGTGTGTGTGTGTGTGTGTGTATGTGTGTGTTTGTGTGCGTGTGGCACACAAGACACACACACACACACACACACACAGACGCCTTCCCACCACAACACGCACACACACACACACACACACATTTGCACGCACACACGGGTAGTACAAGCAAATACAGGCGTCCGACGCCTGCAAAATCACACCAATAGCCACACACACGTGCGCACACACACACACACACACACACACACCTCCAGCGTCACCCCCCCCTCACACACACACATGCAAGCACACTCACCCCCCCGCAAGCACACACACACGCACATGCGCACCCCACACACACGCACACACCTCCGCCTCCGGCGTCGCAATCCATCTCTCGTCCAACGCTCGAGGCACACACACACACACACACACGCACGC
>VFSX01000156.1:320930-333430 GCA_016618255.1 Chlamydomonas sp. UWO 241 | reverse complement strand
GTGTGTGCTGCCCCAGGGATCATCGCACATACACTCAACCTACACACACACACACACACACGCACACACACCGGGAGGGTTCCTTCCTGCCCCCCCGGCATTGCACACACACACACACACACACAAACACACACGTCGTACACACCTGCCCCGGATACGCGTCCTCTAGATAATTGAACAAGTTATCGGGCCACGAGTGGCCGTCGTGCGCGCCATGAGGCATGCAGTGTGCTCCCAGCACACTGCGCCATGCAAGCACCATGCACGCCACCCAAAACAAAAACGGTGCAGTGTGAAGACCATGTGTGAAAGACACGCACGCACACAGAGGCGTACACACACACACACATGAAACACACACATGCACACACACCTGCCCTGGATATGCGTCCTCAAGATGGTTGAATAAGTAATCGGGCCACGAGTGGCCGTCGCGCGCGCCGTGAAGGCCAGCGGTCACGCTACCGCCGACGGCAGTTACGTGAATATTCTTGCCTGTGCGTGTGTGTGTGGGGGGGGGGGGACTGAGTGTGTGTGTGTGTGTGCGCGTGTGTGTGTGTGCGTGTGTGCTTGTGTGTGTGTTTTCGTGTGTATGCGTCTGCGTGCGCGGGTGTCTTCACCCATGGTCTTCACACTGCACCGGTTTTGTTTTGAGTGGTGTGCTTGCACCACTGCTTGCATGCATGGTGCATGGCGCGCGCGTCTGCATGCATGGCGCGGTGTGCTGGGGCGCACACTGCGTGCACTGCGCAGTGCTGCGTGCCGCGTGTTCGTGTGCATGCGCACGTGTATCCTCTCCCCGCACCGTCTCTCAGCCGCTGCAGGACCGCCTTCAGCCTGCGTTTGCTCCCTAGGTAGCCCAGCCCCCGCTCGCGCTGGTCCATGCTCAGCATGTACTCGTAACCCTCGCCACGCGAGTACCCAGGTATCCCCGCCAAAGTGCGCGACGACGATGTGGAGGAGTCGAGGGCCTGCGAGCGGGGCTTGCGGGTTCCACTTGCTGCACCTTCGCTCATCCCCTGTGAGTTCGCTGCCGCCCCACGCATGACACTAGTGCCTCGAGCCGCACTCACCGAACCCGCCTGTGCAGCGGCCAGCACGCTGGCAAGGAGCAGGAGCCAGGGCCCGCCCATGTTTATTTAACTGCTGCTCAGTCCCTCAACGCATGGAATCCTCGTCCACGTCATACATCTGATGTAGGAAGTTGAGCAGTAGTACCGTGTGTGTGCAGTGAGAGGGCACTTTGGCGCTGGAGGCGGGCGGCAGGTCCACACATGAATAAAAAATGAATAAATAAATAAAGCGGTGCACACAGCAGTTGCAGTGGCCAGCGGCTGGCGTTGGTGTCCCATCGGCACGCCCGAAATGCTGCGGGGGGGGGGGCGGGGGACACGGGTCGCGCCGACCGCCGCCTGCGTCTGTTCAGCTCCGCACTGCCGCACACCGACTGTGACTGCCCCACGCCCCACGGCGCCGGTCCCGTTCAGGCTCCTGTTCTGCTTCCCCGTGGTCGCAGGGCACTGTGTGGGGCATACGGCCCAAACAACGATTGCAGTGGGCGCATGCGGGTACGACTCGACCGCGCCCGTCGCCGGTCGAGAAGCAGAAAGGTGTCCAGGTATTTACAAGACATGTTGATCCACTCACGCATTAATTCTCGGTCGTGGCTGCGGGGCGGGCAGAGCTGTCGCATGCTCGGGTTGAAGCCCAATGCGCGGCTGTGAGCGCACGCGCAAATGTCGGTCGGTCCCAGCCTCAGCTTTCACCGCCAACGCTGCTGCTGCTGTATTGCTGCCTTCGAGGATCAACTGGTCCCTGCAGCCTCATTAGAGGGATGCTGAAGTTTGTACCGGGAGAAAAAGAGAGAGGGTTACATCCAGCCAGCCAGCCCTGGGGCTGTCGCGTATACGGTCGTCAGAAGCTGCCCAGTAGAGCGATGGGAGCAACGTGCCCTTGGCGGCCGACCAGCGCGCGGCTGATGGTCTGGCGGATGCATGCACAACCGGTTCTTGCACCGCGCCAGGCAGCGGCAGCAGCCATGGTTGCCTGGTACGTGTGTACTGGGGGTGGGAGTGGGATGGGATAAGCGCGCCGGTACGTGGTACAGGCCGTGGTATGCGGGGGCAGTGCAGAATGCGGGGTCGCCAGAACTGGTCGGATAACCCCCACACTTTCACAGCCCAACTCCCTCGTTTCGCGACGAGCTTTACATCGAAGCAGTGTTCTAGAAACCCCGTTTTGTGTGGCAAGTAAAAGGCGTATAGTGCTGCCCCCGATCGCGCACTGCAGTACGTGCCCCCACGTCCTGACCGAGACCACGCACCAGGCAACCCTGGCGGCAGGAGCGCCATTATCATGTGGTGTGGTGCCAGGCAACCCGCCTCACAAGGCAGCTCCCTGCATCCCCGAGGGTGCCTGCTGTAACGTGTGTTCACTGTAAACGGTGCCCCGCGCCCGCGTGGCACTGATCCCCGGGGAGGCGCATGCACGACGGCCAATCTCATCTAAAGCCGCAGTCAGGTCGCGTTGCAATGTTTAAGGGCTCGTTTGTAATGAATCATAGCCGTTAGAGCAGCGGCGCAGCCTCTCGCACCCTTGGATGCCCCAACCAATTGCAAGTCGTGTTCAGGGGCTGGAAGCCCGCCGCACGAGGCAGCTCCCCCAATCCCACGCCCCGAGGGGGCGTATTGTAAACTGTTAATGATGGTAGCTAGCCTCGTTAGGCCGCTCCCTCGGTTCCACGCCCCGAGGGTGCGTACTGTTAAGTGTTAATGATGGTAGCTAGCCTCGTTAGGCAGCTCCCTCAACCCCACGCCCCGAGGGTGCGTACTGTAAACTATTAAAAATGAGCTGGTGTTTAGGAGGGAGGCATGTGGCGCGCAGGCGAGGTCGCCCTCGGTCCAAGCCACCAGAATCGGCATCCGCATCGACAGAGACGACTTGGCAGTTCCCCGCGGTCGATTCGGCGTTGACGGGTTGGCGGATCAGTCGCAGAGAAGGCGCCGCTCTTGACGAGGGCCCCGTGGCCCTACCACATTCACAATGCCTGAGGCGGCTCCTGAGGCGTCCCATTCCATGGCGCGGATCAGGCGGCGCCTCAGGCGCTCCGACCGTTATCCAAACCACCTCAGGCGCCACACCGACCGCCTCAGGCGCCCAACACCGCCTGAGGCGCACCCCGGACCGTCTCAGACGTTATGACCGCATTCCATGGCGCGGATCAGACGTTGGGATTTTGGTAGGGAGGCGCGCCAGTTCTGACACGGCGGTGCAGCCTCATCTGCATGCCGTGATTTCCTTTTCATGATTTTGAATTAATTAGTCAACAGCCGTATTTTGCTTTGACCGCGTTGACCGTTGGCCCCCTGTTGACCGTTTGCCCTCAAAATATAGGTCATTTGATAGCTCTTGAGAAGCTCTGTCTGGCGGGCTCGTCAGACTACCAATCCACTGAATGGATTGAGCTGTGTTGAAGGTCAAAGTACAGCCAGAATACAGCCAAATGGCTGTGGAGAGTCGAAAATAAAATCACCGAATCTCATCTGCAGACCATGCAGTCCACCAGGGCTGCGAGGGGCGTCACGGTCAGATCAGACACGGCGCGGCATCCGTGCAGTTGAAGGCACTTCATGCCCACCATGGCTGTCAGGGGCGTTAGATCAGATACGGCGCTGAACTCCACGTCGAGATTCACCAGCTTCACCATGGCTGCCAGAGACGTCAGGTCGGACAAGAGGATGCAGCGGGTCATAGTGAGCTCCTCCATGTTCACCATGGCTGCGAGGGGCGCCAGGTCAGATACCATCTGACAATCGCTTATGTCAAGGAGCTGCAGCTTCGCCATGGCCCCGAGAGGCGCCAGATCAGACACGGCATAGCAGTTGAATACGTTAAGTGTCTGCAGGTTTACCAGGGCTGCGAGGGGCGTCAGATCGGAGACACCGGAGCATTGCCACATGTCGAGCATCTGCAGGTTCACCAGGGCCCCGAGGGGTGCCAGATCAGACACACGCACGCAGCCGGATATATCAAGGCTGTGCAGCTTCACCATGCTTGCGAGGGGCGCCAGATCAGACACACGGTTGCAGTGGCGCAGGCTGAGGCCCTGAAGCTTCACCAGGGCTCCGAGGGGCGCCACATCAGACAAAGCGCTGCACATCATCACCTCCAAGCGCAGCAGCTGCGTCCCGGCTGCCATAGCGGTGATGTCGACGAGTTCTGTCTTATCATGTGCATGCAGTACCAGCTCCTCCAGCTTGCTGCACGCTGACAGCAGCGCAGGCATCTGTTCCGGCAGCGCGGTAGCGCTGGCTCGAGGCCTCATGCTCAGCTGGGTGAGCCAGGGCGCGGCGCTGGCAATGGCCTGGTAGTCTGCGGCGTCCTTGAGCGTCAGACCACCCTGCACGGAGGCAAGGCGCGTGTGCTGTGGCGGTGGACGAGGGCACCATGCATGCGGGCGCCATGCGCGCACCCATGCATGCACGCACGCTGCAGTGGAGCAGGGACTGAGGCACACGCATGCACGTGCACGCCATGAATGCACTGTAGGGGTCATGGGGTGCATGGGGTACCTCACCAGTGGGATCAGGCGCAGCGACTGCAGCCGAGGGATGACGACGCCAGGCTCAGGCGGCTCCGCCAGCATGCCACGCAAGCACGCAATGGTATACAGCGACAGCGTGTGCACGCCAGACAGGCGAGCGCATGTGGCTGGGGAGAGCAATGGCTCGCAGCGGATGTCCGGCCGCTCCAGGCAGCCGGTCTGCCCATCCACAGCGTCTCGCATGATCTTGCAGCACAAGCGCAGGGCGCGCTTGTCGTCGGTGTCGAGGTGAGGCCACAGAGCGCGGAGCATCTCGATGTCATACAGGAGGACGCCACCAGCGTCCTCGTCCTCGTGTTGCATTCCTCCGCTGTGTTTAGCTGTAGCTGTAGCTTAGCTGTATAGCTGCGTAGCTGTGTAGCTTAGCTGTGTAAGTGATGGTCCAGTAGCTAAGAGTTAGGACAGCTACAACACACACACGCACACACACACACACATATGATGATGAGAGTTTTACAATCCACTTCTGGCGGTCACACGTACGGTTCCAAAGCTCCAGTGGGACTTAGAGAATCAAGGCTCAAGGCCCACAAAAGGTCAAGCTACAAGTAGCCCACGGTAACGCCATCCACACTTGGTGGCGGGCGCCAAGCAAGCAGCACCACTGTGCAGGCTGCACACCCAGCCCCTCAAATGGCCAGAGGGCGGACCCAAGGTATAAAACCATGAAGGGACCAAAAAGCCCTCCCCCAGACCACCGGAAGCGGGGCTAGTAGCACACCCGCCGCAGCACTCTACTCAGCGACCACACCGCACCCGCCACCGCACGCGTGTGGCGCCACCTCCCCTTCAAAAACACCCCCAGAGGGAATGCCATCTAGCAAGCAGGTGCAGGCACCCGCTCGCCGTCAACGACGAGGCGCGCGCGGTGGAACTGCGCCCGCTTCCCCGCAGCCTTGGCGGCGAGGAAAGCGGGCCACAGCGCCCGGTGCTGCGCCTCCTCGCGGTCACTGAGGACGTCATATGTGTGTGTATGTAGGGTGTAAAACACACACACACACACACACACACAGTGATGATGATGAATTTTTTATGATGAGAGTTTTACAATCCACTGCCGGCGGCTGTGTTCGACACACCCGCACACCCCAAAATTACAGCACGTCGGCCGCGGCCGTCGGTGCCCCACCGCCCGGCACTGCTGCCGGGGAGCAGGAGGGGACGGGGTGGGTGGGTGCACGCCGGGCGCTGCCGCGCCTGTTGAGCTCTGCCTCAGTGACCGCCCCACGCTATGAGTCCAGTCTCCTTCGGGCTCCTGGTCTGCATCCTTGCGCTAGGAGCAGCGGCAGACGGGCGCAGCCACTCCAGGATGCACAGTCTGTCACGCACGCGTGCGAAAACTCTGCTGATGCCCCCACTTCCCCATCCACCTCATCCCCAGCACAGCCCCCGGGTCGGGTGAACCATCGGCGTGGGCCTCGGCTGCGGCCTGGGTGTCAACGGGGCATGACCATAGTGGTTTGAGAGCAGCTGCGCTGCAGCTGCTACTGTGGCGGCGGCAGCGGCGGCAGCGGCGGTGGCCTCAGCGCAGGGTCTCTCTCTCTCTCTCTCTCTCTCTCTCTCTCTCTCTCTCCGCTCTCTCGCCGCGCGCCGACCTCGTGACCCGAGCGGCCGCGCGACAGAGCGACCAAGGAAGAGGAGCGAAACCAATCTGCAAGGGCAAGTAGGGTCTGTGGCCTCGCGATGCCGGGAATATCTGCGCGGCCAATGTCATGTAGAGGGCGGGGGGGGGGGGGGGCATTTGGCATCACGGGGGGAGTCAACTAAAGTCAGTTCAGGATCAAGACGAATACACATGCAACAGAGGGGGGGTCTTTCGTCATTGGGGATGTGAACACTCTGCACGAGCAGCGCTGTGAAGGAGCAGCTTCCTGGTGGAAGATGAAGAGGTGGGGAGGTGCCTTGGTGAGGCGGAGGGAACGGGTGGCATCCTGAGAAAAAAGAGGGCTCATGCAACGCAGAAACAGGGAGAGGGTGCAAGCCTGCGGCTGCGAGCAGTGAACAAAGCCCCGTAGCTGGTCATCACCCGGGGCGGCCTCTCCCAGTGACCTTCCCCCCCCAGGGCGGCCAAAAAGCGGCCAAACAGCAAACCTTAAACTTTCCGTTTTTTTGTCTCGGCCGTGAGGGGGTCAAACGCAGCGCTCCCGCTGTAGTTTGCTTGCCGATCTTCCCGCATAGACGCCTTAGCCGTGGGAGACTGTGCGGTGGAGAGACGGCAAAATGCGGGGCGAAACGGCCAAGAACATGGTGTTTTTTCAACAACGTCACCATCGTTCCAAGCCCGCGGAGGAAAGAGCGAAGGGGCCTGGGGCGCAAGAGTGGGAGGGGGGGGCAGTGTTCTCTGGGAAGGATTTTAGTAATTAGTTTTTGCCGGCTCCAGCAACTTTGACCGCTCACACCAGGCAAAACACACAATGGGTATTCATGCAACGCATGCCGTTGTGCTGCTCTCGGCAACAGCTTTCCAACGCACCGCTCCACGCCCTCTCCCACTACGTGTGGGGTGGTTTTCTGGGCAATGGGGAATCCGCCCCGGTGCGGTATGCGGCTCGCAGGGGAATCACCGGGGGGGGGGGGGCGGCGTGCTGGCGCTGGTGGCGGGCAGCAGGTCCGCACCTGGAGTGGAAGGCACCGCCTACTTATTTGCGCATCTGGCGGCAGCTGTTGGCAGCTGTACGCATTTCGACGGACACACCCCATTGCTCACAATTGGGGAGCTGAGCACAGCCCCCCGCCTGCCCCCTCCCCCTCCACTGTCACAATCAATCGGTGCCACCCAAACCCTGCTACTAGTAGCGCGATAGGGATCGCCCGCTGGTGCTCACCATCGGTTGTGTGTGAAACTTTCTTATTGCGCGGGGTGTGTGTGTGTCTGCTGGTCTTCTCTCTGACGGCTGAGATTTGGCGTGATGGTGATGCCGATGGGGCAGGGACGCGGCGCGTTGTGTCAGGAATTGGGGCTGCATGCATGCATCACTCACGCGTCACCCAGTGCATGGCCTGAGCTCGCTAGCATGTGCAGTGGCTGCGGCCAGCGGCTGGCGGGGCTCGCCCGCCTCTGTACGGCGGCCGGCCGTCGGTGCCTCATCACCCACACAAGGCACGCTGGCACTCCTGCTGCCACGGGCGGGGAAGCGGGGGCACCGTTGCGCCACGCCTGGCAGCTCTGCATTGCATCGCCCGTCAGCTCTGCATTGCATCGCCCGTCAGCTCTGCGTTGCCGCGCCCGTCAGCTCTGCAATGCCCCACATCTCCCGCGATGACGGCCCCGTTCGAGCTCCCCGTCCCCGTGGTCTGAAACTCCGTGGTCGCGGGCGCAGACAGCCAGACAAATTCCTTGCCGCCTATTCATGCTGCTGCAGTCTTATTCTTGACATTGATGATGAGGATGAGTTTACATAGAGATCTAGAGAAAGAGAGACCGGGGGTTGGAGAGGGGATTACAGGCAGGCAAACCAGCCCTGGGGCGTTCGTGTCTCCGATCGTCACATGCTGCCTAGCAGTGCGCTGGGAGCAGCGCGCCCTTTGCGGCCAACCAGCGCGTGGCTGTTAGTGTGCCCGATGCATGCGCAACCGGTTGTTGCACCGTGCCAGGCAGCCGCAGCAACGCCCCTCATGTGTTGTGTGTTGTCCGGTGGCCCGCCTCATAAGGCAGCTCCCCCAATCCCACGCCCGGAGGGTGCGTACTGTAAACTGAAAACGGCCAGCTGTAAACTATTGCGCTGTTTGTATACAGTTTCCTGTTTAATCGTAGATCTTTAGATCGTAGATGAGCAGAAAACGACTGTCGGGCGAGAGACCAATTAACAGAGAAGTCAAAATCGGTGCCATTTTGCCTCTCGTCTTGTCTCTTCGCCTCGTCCTACTCCGACTCAGTGAGCCTCGTCCTACTCCAACTCGGTGAGCCTTAGTAGAACGGCTAAAGCAGAAACAACGTGTGAACCCCCACCCACCCCCACCCACCCCTTCAAGCAATAATGCTAGACAGGTACCCGCAGTCCCCTCCATCTCTCACGCGTGCGTGGTGATGCCAGCGCCAACGTAATTCCCCCCTTCTCATGCAGCCATACTACTGTGCCCCGTGCCAGGCAGCCCGCCTCATGAGGCAGCTCCCTCAATCCCACGCCCTGAGGGTGCGCACTGTAAACTGCAACCTGTGGCCCCGCCCGCGTGGCACTCATCCTCAGGGTGGCACAAAGGCCGATCTCATAGCCGCAGTTGTGGCTCGTTGCAATGCCAGAGGGAGATGTTGTTGTTAATCATAGCCGCTACTAGTTGAGCCTGTGGATGCCCCAACCAAGCACACTGTTGTGTGACGCAGAGCCACGCCTCAAAATGTCCTGGCGTTTAGGGTCTGGCAGCCGGCCTCCCCTAGGAGCTGCAGCTCCTAGCCAGCTGGCAGCTTGCCTCGCGAGGCAGCCCTGATTCCTGAGCGTACATACTGTTAACTTGAAACTGGTCTTGACGGGAGATGTGTGTGGCGCACAGGCGAGGCAGCCCTCAGCCAAAGCTGCGCATGCCACAGAGCCGGCGTCCGCATCGACAGAGACTACTTGGCAGTTCCCCGCGGTCGATTCGACGGTGATGGGTTAGCAGATCAGCCGCAGAGAAGCCGCCGCTCCTGACGAGGGCCCCGAGGGGCACTAGATCAGGTGCAGTCTTATCACCAGACATCGCAGGCCACCAGGGCTGCGAGGGGCGCCCGATCAGACACGGCTAGGCATCCTCGCAGGTCAAGTCTCTCCAGGCCCACAAGGGTTGCCAGGGGCGTCAGATCAGAAACGGCGATGCACCCCAGCATGTCAAGTTCTCGCAGGTTCACCATGGCTAACAGGGGCGTCAGATCAGACAAGGCGTTGCAGAACCCCACGTATAGAAAACGTATGTCCACCATGGTTGCGAGGGGCGCCAGATCCGACACCATCTGGCAATCGCCGATGTCGAGGATCTGCAGCTTCACCATGGCCCCGAGAGGCGCCAGATCAGACACGGCGTAGCAGCTGGACACGTTGAGTGTCAGCAGGTTCACCATGGCTGCAAGGGGCGCCAGATTGGACACGCCTTCGCAGTGGCTGATGGAAAGAGTCTGCATGTTCACCAAGACTGCGAGGGGCGTCAGATTGTACACAGCGGTGCATTGCCGCATGTGGAGCTTCTGCAGCTTCACCAGGGCTCCAAGGGGCGCCAGGTCAGACACACAGACGCAGTAGCTCATGTCGAGAGTCTGCAGGCTCACCATGGATGCGAGGGGCGCCAGATCAGACACTCTCTCGCAGTAGCTCAAGTTGAGGCTCTGCAGCTTCACCATGGACGCGAGGGGCGACAGATCAGACACGCCTCTGCAGTTGCTGATGATGAGTGTCTGCATGTTGACCAGAGCTCCGAGGGGCGCCAGATCAAACACTCGCTCGCAGTAGATCATGTCGAGGCACTGCAGGTTCACCATGGATGCGAGGGGCGCCAGATCAGACACGCCTTTGCAGTGGCCGAGCATAAGCTGCTGCAGGTTCACCATGCCTGCGAGGGGCGCCAGATCAGACACACGGCTGCAGGCGCTCAAGTTGAGACTCTGTAGCTTCACCATGGATCCGCGGGGCGCCAGATCAAATACACGGCAGCAGCTCATGTTGAGACTCTGTAGCTCCACTATGGATCCGAAGGGCGCCAGATCAGACACAAGGCAGGAGTTGCTGATGATCAGTGTCTGCAGGTTCACCATGACCGCGGGGGGCGCCAGGTCGGAAACAGCGTGGCACCTCCTCATCTCCAGGTGCTGCAGCTGCGTCCCGGCTGCCAGTACGGTGATGTCGACGAGTTGCAAGCCTTTATATGGAAGCAGTGCCAGGCCCTCCAGCTTGCTGCACGCTGACAGCAGCGCAGCCATGTGCCGAGGCAGACCAGTAGCGCCAGCCGGGGGCCTCACGCTCAGTTGGGTGAGCCAGGGCGCAGCGCTGGCGATGGCCTGGTAGTCTGCGGCGTCCTCCAGCTTCAAACAATCCTGCACGGAGGCAAGGTGCATGTGCGGTGTTGCTCGGTGGTGGACGCGGGCACCATGCGGGTCCTGCGGCCACCATTGCAGAGCGCCATCCACGCACGCTCCGAGTGAAGCAAGGATCAGGGCGCATGCTGCGAAGCACGCTATGCATGCATGGCGTCCGTCGCTCTCACCTCAGCTAAGATCAGGCGCAGCGACTGCAGCCGAGGGAAGAAGGCGCCAGACTCCAGCATCCCACGCAGGCACGCCATCGAGCGCAGCGTAAGTGTGTGCACACCAGACAGGCGAGCGCATGTGGCGGGTCGAGAGAGACTGGCACTGGCGCGAAGTCCTTCTCCGGTTGCTCCACGCAGTCGGCCTGCGCATCCAAGGCGTCTCGCATGGCCGTGCAGCACAGCCGCAGGGCGCTTGTCGTCGGTGCCGAGGCGGGGCCACAGCGCGCGCAGCACCTTGATATTATAAAGCGGAGCGCCAGAAGCGACCTCGTTCTCGTGCTGCATGACGAATGAGAAGGCAGCTGTGTTTGGTGAGGGGAGGGTTTGTGGTGGGCGGGTCGGGTTACGCTTTTGGATGGCGGGCGGCGGATGCAACAGTTACTCCTTCACGACCTCTGCCGTCATTATCGCGTTTCCAGTCAGAACCAGTCGTGAAAATTACAGCTACCTCGCTGCCGGAAACCCGTCACAAGCCGGGACAGGGCGCTGGTCACAGACCCAAGGCCCATCGACGCCGGCGCCGCGGCGACGCAAGCACACGCGCACGATGCGCCATTGACGCGAGGGCGAATAGAATTGAACGTGAGTTGCAACGGCATGGGTGCTGGTGCGTCGAGGAGAGAACGCGCGCATGGTGGGCTGTGCCGCGATGTGCAGAACAGCGGCGCGTATGCGTCCGCACGGCGCAAAATACGCGTCAGGATGCAGCGCGGGAGCAGCTGGGCGCGAATGGGAAGGGGGGGGCGGGGCAGGCGGTTGTACATGGGGTAATTTCTGCCACGGGCTTGTCCGCATGTGCGCATGGCAGCATGGAGCTCATGCTGGGGGCACACGCAGCACGCGTGCATCATGCTGCTGTGGCTGCTCTGTGGAGCACGGCCTCGGGCACGCGAGGGGGGGGGGGGGTGCGACGCGCATGGCATGGGCGCGATGGGCCGCACACACACACGCCTGCACACACACACACACACACACACACACACACACACACGCACGCCTGCGTGCACAAACACACACGCACACACACACACGACATGCGCGCGTGCCAGCACCGCAAGCACACACCCCTCTGCCACTGCTGCACACACCC
The DNA here is from genome assembly GCA_016618255.1 of Chlamydomonas sp. UWO 241. NCBI lineage: Eukaryota > Viridiplantae > Chlorophyta > Chlorophyceae > Chlamydomonadales > Chlamydomonadaceae > Chlamydomonas > Chlamydomonas priscui. Next base: position 321,527 of record VFSX01000156.1, on the reverse strand, counting down.
AGCATCGAGGATGGCGGGATGGCGGGTCACGGCGGACCGCCGCAGCCTGCTGCTGCTAGCCTTTGCCCTGCTGGGATGTCTGGTGCTAGCAAGAGGTGAGTACGCGCGAGCGTGTGTGCGTGTGTGTGCGCGGTCGCCCCTCACGTCTGTGTGCGTATGTGTGCGTTTGTGTGTGTATCTGCGTCTGTGCCTGTGTGTGTGTGTGGTTGGGATGACAGCAGCACTACTGGTGGAGGGCACCTGTCACAGGGCACAAGTGGGCGCATGGCCAGCCATCTCCCCTTCTCCCCCCTCGCGAACGCGCACGCGTGCACGCCCATGCGCATTGCCAGCATGAGAGAGGTTGGCAGCACTTCCCCAGGGGGACACAATGCACACCTGGAACTGGGGTGCACAACATGGCAAGGGGGCCCGCGCTTGTGCACTCAGTCGCCAGCCACACAGATACATGCAAGCGCGTACGCACACACACACACGCACGCACACACACACACAAACAAACAAAACATACACCCACAAAACAAACACACACACACACACACACACACGCAGCCCAGGGGCCAAACTCGCAGTTCCCAGGTGCGTGCGGTGCGCCAC
>VFSX01000156.1:295930-315930 GCA_016618255.1 Chlamydomonas sp. UWO 241 | reverse complement strand
TGTAAACGCATTCGTCATGGCAATTGTCTGTGCGTTGTTGGTAGTCCACAGGGATACTAGCCACGCGATTCAGGCACTGGTCGGTCACCAGTTGTTCGAAAGACATCCCAGTGCACGGGTCAGACCTCGTAACAGTTGCCGGGGTGTATTGCCTTAAGTAGTGCAGGCATTGCCGGTGCATGCGGACAGCCTCATGAAACGCTTGGTTGGTTGGTTGGTAGTCTATCGGCCGGGAGCCGGCGGTCCTCTAATCCACATGGGTGGGCTGGAGTGTCGGCGGGTGATCTCTAGTAGAAGAGGTGCCTGCTTGTCCGGAAACCCCGCGTTACTTGTTACTTGTTGCTTGCGTTGGTGGTATTGGTGTGTGAGATGGTGGGGGGGGGCATGCGCGAGGGATTGTTAGCTCTCATCATATGAAGCACCATCACGAAGGGAGCCGTGTGGTGGGTGTGCTGAGTCCCTGCTTCCCTTGCGCCTGCTGCTTGAACACTGAGAGTGTAGTGGACAGCCACTCATCAACATGGCCTCATCATCATGGGGCCCTGGGGGAGCGTGCGTCGCCCTGTCAAATTGCTCAAAATGCAGCCCCATACTCCATCCCCCCCCTCAGACTGCTGACACGGAACCGTCACGACCCCGCCCCCACCCCGCAGGCGGCAGCTCCGGCATCGGCCCCTTTGCGTGCCTTACGTTCGGTCCTTCTGCGGTCAACTCCACCGGCTTTGGCACCCCAGTCGGCTCCGTGGAGACGTACGAGACCTTCACAAACCCGGCGCTCGCGGCGCTCACGTTCACCGATTGGGCCATGCAGTGCACTGACACGCTGCGCTTCACGTCGACGTGCGCGCCCACGTACACGCTCCGTCCGCCGTGCCCACCCCCGCCGTCGCCGCCGCCGCCGCGCCCGCCCTCGCCACTGCCGCCGGCGCCGCCGCCGCCGCCGCCGCCGTGCCAGGTCAGTGGTTGGTTGGGGTCAGTGGGGCTGGGTGGGACATACCGTAGTGATCCACGTACCTCACGTTACGTGTAGTTCACGTCGGCCAAAATGGCCTCCAACAGCCTTCTCGTCATACAGTGTTCACGTCAGCCGTCAGCGCCGACACCCTTCATGTCACCCACTTCACGCCACACAAAAAAAACGCGCAAAAAAACAAGACATCCTCTGCGTCCCCCTGCGCAGATGTTGTCAATTTGGTCACAGTTGCCAAGTTTTTTTAGCATAAAGCATGTAGTCATCCTGTGCGTGGGTGGCAGATCTGCATGGCACATGCAGTTGTGCGCGCATGCATGCATGCACAAGCTTTTAGTGCCCATGCAGCACAATGTTGGCCTGAACATAGCCAGGCATGGCAAGTACGTCCGTGAAAGACAGCACACGAAATTTAGCGCCATTTGTGGCGGAGTGGAGTGCCGACGCGATGAGACGAAGCGTGGTCCACCCCTCACGCAGCGCTGGCTCCTCCTCACGTGGAGGATAATTCGCCGTAGGCTAGGTCGTGTGTGAGCAAAGGGATCAGGCCTAGGCAAAACGACGGGGCAGGTCGTCGTCGTTTGCATAACACAACGGGAGCGCCTAGACCCTGAGTAAAAACACAAGACCCAAAAAGCTACAGCCAGCGAGGCGATCACACACAGCCCCCCAGCACAGTCCCCCGTCGTGACGAACCGCAAAGGCTACTACGCACGGTTATGAGAGCCAAGTGCGGGAATACGAGCCCATGTCCACACTCGACAAACACTGAGGCGGCACGCCCCTAACTCGTTCCCACCTCAACTCCTCCGCCACCCCCGGGGACCCACACGGCCCGGAGTGCCTCAGCACCATCCCTCTCCCTCCCCCTGACAAAAGTAGCATTGCCCCCCGCTGGAGGGTTGCATCGCGTGAGCGGATCCTGCAAAGGAGCAAAACGAGAGCCACAAAAAGTCAGGGATGATGATGAGTTCGTTACAATCCACTTCTGGCGGTCACACGTGCGGTTCCAAAGCTCCAGTGGGACTTAGATGAAGCAGTCCTGAAGACCTGCCAACAGAAAAAGGGGGGGTGCCCCACGGCAACGCCATCCACACACGGCGGCGGGCGCCAAGCAAGCAGCACCACAGTGCAGGCTCCACACTCAACCCCTCCAGTGGATGAAGGGCGGGCCCAAGGTATAAAACCATAAAGGGACAAAAAAAAGCCCACCCTCAAAACACTGGAAGCGGAGCAGGTGCGCACACCCACCACAGCACTCTACCCAGCAGCCACAACTCAGGGACCCTCAAGCCAGAACACCCCGGTCCGCAAGGAGTAACCCGGGGGGTACACACATATAGTTAGGCTCCCCCCCACACAAAAGCACTGGACATGGTTGGATACTCGCATAGCCCGCCGATTAGGCAGGAAGCACCGCCACACACCCCGGGGTGTGTGGGCAATCAAGACAAACCCCTCTCTCGTAGGAGAGGGCGTGGCCAAGACGTGGCCCATAACAAAGGAATGAAAAGCCGGGCTGCAACCTCTAGCGTTCAAGGGGATTTCTAACTGGGATTTCAACCAGCACACAGGACTTGGAACCTGCCACCCTTAACCTGGCTCTGGGCACATGCCCACCCCTTTGTGTTGCACCGAGCACGACTTTGAGGTTGTCGCAGGCCCCCCCTTTTGGGGGGAGGCACAGAAGGACTCGGTGAGGGGCACATCCTAACTTCAATTAGTTTGGGGAAAACGGAAAGGCAGAAAAAACAGGACAGGGGGGGCATGTGGGGGGGCCCCCCCTGAACAGGCCGAGCCTGCATCAACAGAACATAATTAGTATAGGAAGGGCAAAAACTGGGCCGGGTATCCCGGCCCACCCGCGGAAGGGCGGGGGGGGTGGAGGTGGGTGAGGGAGAGTAGGGAGGCTCATCATGCTACAAGGGCCGCCCATGCGGACCGCACCCAGCCTAGACATCGTGACGCGCGACTTTCTCGTGAGCCCATGCGTGGGTTTTCCCGTGGTCGGCGACACCCCAGGGGTCATGCTTGCCCCCCTGACCAAATCACCACACGTCACGTCGTTTCGGCCAGATATGGGGCGGCAACGGCCGCCACCCCTGGCAATGACAAAAAAACTCCCACCTCTCCCCTGCCCTGACCCAGAGCACGGGTCAGGGCAGGTGGATGCGCCCCACACCTACAGAGTAGCAGGCATGGGTGGCCGGTTCAGGACCGTGCGCTGCCCCTCCCCATTGGGCAGGCAGCCGAAAAAGGGGTGGTTGCCAGGGAGCACCCCCCATGGGGCCGGAAACAGGCCGACCCCAACAAAATCCTGGAGGAGGCTCCAGAACTCCGCCACAGCGCGGCGTTCCGCCACTATCACCGCCGCCGCGTCCCCGGCTGGAGTGCGGCCCAGGCCGGCCGATTGTGGCCCCAAGACGGCTGCCCACATGCGGCGGCGCCCACGCTCCATGGCGTCGACAGCCGCCGCGCACACCACCGCCCAAGCCCCCGCGTGCAGCCCGCTGGCCACCACCGCTGCTGGGGGGGGGCGCAGTAGCCAAACATCCGCCCGAGAGGGCCCGTCGGCCACTGGGAGCCCCAGGCCAAGGCGGAGCTCCGCGGCAACCGACGCTGCCACGGGGCAGGACCAAAAATAGTGCTCCCGCGCCTGCAGCGCCTGGGCTGCTCTGGGCGCGGCCGGCGACGGGGCCCAGCCGCACGGGCAGTGCCCCCCCGAGGGGGGGGCGACGTCGTGGCCACCCGCGTACCGCACGCCGTGGGCGGCCAACCGCCAGTAGGTTTCCTTGGACTGGTTGACCCACAGCACGCGCCAGAGGCCCTTCATGGCCCTCGCTAGCGCAGCCATCTCCACTACCCGCTCCGCTGCGTCGGCTGGCCCCGCGGCGTCGCCCTCAAAGGCGCTGTCGACAAACTCCCCCTGCCAACCCGCGCGCATCCGCCGTGACGGGGCTAGCAGCTGCCGGGTGACCCGCCCCACCCGCAGCGCCGGGTGGTCAGCCAGGCTGATTGGCGCCGACATGCCATCGGCAGGCGCCCGCCAGCCGAGCGAGTCGACCACCTCGCGGGTGGCGTCACGTGCGTCGGCAGCAGCGTCCCCGCCGCCTGCCATCGCGCCTGCCCGGCACAGCTCCGGGATCGCCGCCATCAGCATCAGGGCGGCCTGCACGCTGACCCCCGTCCTGGCCGCGACCGCCGTGCCGAGGGTCGTGGCGCCGCCCAAAGCAGCGGGGCAGAGCCCTGTGGCGACGACCGCCGCGATCGCACCCGATTGGGAGTCCGCAATCATGTGCGCGATGATCACCTGGCGAGGGGAGGGGGGGGCTGGGGCAACTGTGAGTGGCACGGGTCACCCTTCCGGGCGCGACCCCGAGGGGCGGTCGATGTGCAAGTGCGGGTTGCCCCAGAGCGGGAGGTGCTGCCACATGGGGGCCCGTGCAAAGTGCAGCGGCCTCATGGGCTCGATCTCGCCCAATGCGCGCAGCCCAACCGCCATCCGGCGCAGCGGGCCTGCGGGGAGGTCGTGTGCACCGGGGAGGTGGAGGCAGGGGGCGAGGCGACCCGCCTCTGGGTCAGCCCCTGGCTGGGTGGCGGAGAGCAGGGCCAGGACGGGCGGGACGTGCGGGCACAACACCCGCAGGATATCTGCACCCATATCCATCCAAACCGGCGTAGGGGACGGCGCGTCGCGTAGCAGCACTTCCTCCACGGTGGGCTCCGGTGAGCCAGCCGCACGGGGGCGACGGAGGCTGCGCTGGGTGCGCGGGCGGGTTGCGTCCGTGTCGCCGACCGCACACCTGATGAACCGGCTTGCCTGGTGCGCGTGCCGAGCCTGCAAGTGCTCGGCAAGGGGGATGAGGCCAAAGCCACCTGCGGCAGGGGGGCCGCTGAGGAGGCACGTGTGGAGGCCCGGCACGCGGGGCATGGTGGAGGCTCCGAGGCCGGGGGGGGCGTCACCTGCGTCCACCAGCCAGCGTGCCCAGCTGTGGGCGACAGAGAGGACAACAGGCGGCGGGTCAAAGTGCTCAGCAAGGTGCAGCAGTTTGGACATGCCGTACGTGTGCGAGGCCGTGGCCCGCCCAAAGGCGGACAAACCTGCGGTCGAGGCTCTGGTGAGGGCGGCCCGCAGGACCCCCAGCGGCGCGCCCCACGTCGGGTCGTCGAGCAGGGCGGCCTCGTTGGTGGGGCGCGAGCCGCCCCCCGGCCCGCCTGACCAGAGTGGGCCGCCAAGCGCCGTGACGGTGCCGGACACCTTGAGCCCCTGAATCAGCACGGGCTCTCCGATGGGGTGCGCACTCCCGACTGGGGCGAGGACTGACTTCTTCTCGTTGAGGTGCTGGCCAGAGGCGCGCGCGAAGACGGCCATGTGGCGCAGGAAGCACTGGACGTCCTCCGGCGAACGCGACCGGAGCAGGACGTGGGTGTCATCAGCGTATTGATCGCCGAGCAGCCGGCGGCCCTCCCAGCCCGCCGGCACCAGGCCCACCACGGGGCATGTGCACAGCCAGGCGTTGAGGGCCCAGGCGATGAACAGGTAGAGGACAGGGGCGAGCGGGCACGCTTGCCGCACACCCGCGTGGGAGCGGTACGATGACGACGTGAAGCCGTTGACCATCGCCGCTGCTCTCGTGTCGAGCAGGACTGTCTTGGCCCAGCCGATGAGGCCTGGGCCGGCGCCCACCGCCTCCATGACCGCCAGGAGGAAGGGCCGCGAGACGGTGTCGTAGGCCTTCCTGAAGTCAAGGCACGCGAGCGTTGCCGTTGCGGGCAGGCCGTGCTGCTCCCCACACAGGCGCAGCCAGGCAGGGAGGAGCTGGAGCATGGCGAGGTTGTCGCCGATGAGGCGCCCAGAGAGGAACGCCGTCTGCTCGGGGGGGATGGAGCGGGAAAGCAACGGCGCCAGCCGCGCCGCCAGCACCTTGCCCATCAGCCGGTAGTCGGTGTTGAGGAGGGTGATTGGCCTGTAGTAGGGGCAGGGACTCGTGAGTTGGCCCCGCACTTCACACTTCACACTTTTCTCCGAGATTACAGAGTTCACGCCGGTCGCCAGGTCTGACCCTGCTTCACGTTACAGTTCACGTCACCCTGACGTGAACTGTAACGTGAAGTACATGGATCACTACGGTAGTGTGTGGTCAACGGGGGCTGCCGCCACTACCAGCTGCCCACCCAACCCACATACACACGCACAGACAGTCACACTCGCACACTCACACTCGCACACTCACATCGCACACTCCTCCCAAACACACCCACCCCAGGTGCTCATTTCCGTCGAGTACCAGCCCCGCAGCCCCCTCGTCCCCATTGACCTCGACTTCTGCATCGCGTTTGCGTCGTCCGTCGGTGCGCGCTACGGCCTGTCTCCCGGCCTGTCCCCGTGGGCGTGCCTCCTGTTTGGTCGCACCACGAGTAATGCGACGGGTTTTGGGACGGCGGTCGGCGTGTTTGACGCGTACGCGCGCTTCCAGTCCCCACAGCTCAACAGCCAGACGTTTGTCGAGTTTGGGATGGCGTGCGGCGACGTGCTGCGCTTCGACTCTAACTGTGCGCCGCCCGACAGCGCTTTTGCGCCGTGCAGCCCGCCCCCGCTGCCCCCGTCTCCCGTCCCTCCTCCCCCCCACCCCTCCGCCCCCCCCGCCGCTGCCGCCCCGCCACGCCCGCCGCCCCGCGTCCGCCGCCCCCGCAGCCCCGCCCCCCACCTCCCCCTGGGTGCCAGCTCTTTATCTGGATGATCCGTCAGGGCGGTGGCATCAACCAGGACACGTGCTCTCGCTTTGCGTTCTCCGCATCGGTCACGTACGGCATGGACCCTGGGATCGGCCCCTTTGCGTGCCTCTCCTTCAACCCCTTCATGGCCAACGCAACAGCGTTTGGCACGCCGCGCGGCGCGCTCTCCGTGTACAACAAGTTCCAGACGCCCGCGCTCGCCGCGCTGACGGCGCAGAAGTTTGGCCTCGGGTGCGGTGACATTCTCGGGTTTGACTCCAACTGCGCGCCAGAGTGGGTCTTCACGCAGCCGTGCCCGCCCCCGCCGCCGCCTCCCCCCTCCGCCCCCCCTCCGCCTCCCCCACCACCGCTGCCGCCTCCTCCGCGCCCCCGCCCCCAGCCCCCCTCCTCCGAGCCCCCTCCCCCTGCTCCCCCCCCTCCCGACTACCCCTGGCCGCTGTGCGAGTGCCAGAAGGACCCCAACGCCAGCTCCGTGTTTGTGTCGCGCCCGACCGTCCAGATGGCGCCCGACGGCAACATCCTGTACTGCATGGCGCTGCAGCTGACCGGTTGCGCGATCCCCAACCCGTGCTGCTTCCAAGACATCTACAAAGTCGAGTTCAACGCGCAGCCGTACTGCTTTGGGTCGGTCGCGTACGTCACCATCAACGGGCAAGCCCAGGCGGCAGCGTTCCAGCAGCGCCCCTACAACTCACTCAAGATCAACCGCATCAACGTGGACAACACCGAGGCGCCCTTCACAGAGCTGTGCGTCGCGCTCAAGCCAAACTCCCCGTGCACGACGATGGAGCAGATGTGCGGAGGGCAGCTGTGCACGTATGCGGTCTTCGACACGCCATTCCAGAACGAGAACAAGTGCTGCCCAGTGAGGAGCTGGGCCGACGCGGTCGTCGGGTGACAGGCCTGGGCTCCGTCCTCATCTCTGTGTGATGCCCAGCAAAGGGATTCTGTTCAGCGCTTGCAGCCGCAGGCTCGCGCTCTCTTCCCTTTGCGGCATCGCACGCGCCCTCTTTCTCTCTTGGGGTGCCATCCCCCACACCCCACCTTCAAGGCCCCCCCCACCCTTCATCTTCCACCAAGAAGCTGATCCTGCACAGCGCTGCTCGCGCAGGGTATATCAGATGGATTTGCCTGGGTGGTGGAGAGGTCCTTGGGGGACGGCTGAAAGCCCACAGCATGGTGGTGCTGGTCCACATGCACACACCCCGTGGCACACATGCCCCACATTTGCTCCTATACAAACCCAATGATTGAAGATTCGACTCCACCTCCCCCCCTCCCCCCAATGCAGTTTTTTACCCTTTATTTATACATCCGTCTCGACCCTGATCTGACCCTGCCCCCTGTGACTTTGATTGACTCCCCCAGTGAGTGCAATACCATTCGCCCCTACAAGACATTGGACACACGGACATTCCTGTAATCGCGAGGCCGCAGACCCTGCTTGTCCCTGCAAACTGGATTCGCTCATCTCTCTCGCTCGCTTGGTCGCGCTCGCGATCGGGTCACGAGGCTTGTGTGCGGCGAGAGAGCTTTGGAATGAGCCCCTGAGCTAATGCCCATCGCCGCTGTCAATGCTGCCGCTGCCACAGCCATAGCGCAGCAGTTCTCAAACCACCATTCTCACAACCCGTCGACGCCCAGGCCGCGGCCGAGGCCCACGCCAATGATTCACCCGACCGAGGGGGTTGTGCTGGGGATGAGATGGACGGGGAATTGGGGGCATCAGCAGAGTTTGCGCGTGCGAGCGTGACAGGCTGTGCATCCTGGAGGGGCCGCGCCCGTTTTTTTTTTTACCGATTTTACATGTGCGCGCCCAGAGGACCTCGGGGCGTGAGTTAAGGCCCAGACTATACGTCCAGGGGAGCTCTACTAGTAGAGCCCGCAAGGCCACGCAGCCGCGCCCGTGGAGTAGCCGCGCCCGTTCACACCCGTCTGCTGCTGCCCCTACCGCAAGGACGCAGACCGATAGCCCAAACGAGACGCGGGTCACTGAGGCAGTGCTGAACAGGCGCGGCGCCCCCCCCACACCTTGCATTCCCCGGCTCCAAACTGCGGCCGCTGTCGGTGCCCCTGCCGGGTGATGGGCACTGACGGCGGCCGTCGTACAGAGGAGGGCAAACCCCGCCAGCGCCAAGGCTCTTGCCACTGCACCTGCGAGCGAGCACGAGTGTTGGGAAGGAACAGTGACTCAGAGCAGCCTTCCTGCCATGACTTGCCTCTGCAGCTGCATGCTGCAATCTTGCGTGTGCAGGTGTGTCAAACACAGCTGTGTGTGTGTGTGTGTGCCGCGGCCGCGGTGACAGGGCACGGAGGCGCTGCTGTGGGCATGTTTTTGTTAGCACAAAAGTTGGCACAAGCACCACTTTGTGTGTGTGCGTGTGTGTGTGTGTATGTGTATGTGTGTCAGTGATGCAGAAATTGTTTTGGCGTAATGGTGGTTTTATGACGCGCGAAGGCCCCAGGCGGGCCTGCCGGCCCGGCGCTTCTACGTAGGCTGTGGCGCGATTCCACGCGGCCATTTTCCCGGACCCCCGCCGTCCAAAATGTTCTTGTTGGTAGAACGACAGTATATGTTTTATGCTGCTCTCTCATTTCTCTTTCTTTCCTTATTTCTTGCTTAGTTCTCTCACTTTGTCTTTTCCCTGTGCCTCACAAACATCACAACCACAAACCCACACAAAGCGTGTCGATTTTCGGTGTAAATCAGAGGTGCCCCTGATGCAAATCTGCATGTACACTTCACCCCCAAGCCTGCGCCGCTCTCTGCACATGCGTGAGTGGCTCAGCGTGGATCAGCACACACAATCTGCCCCTACAGCAGACAAGTAGCTAACTTGGGCGTAGCATGATGTGAGGCGCCCCCTCCCCCTCCCCCCTACTGGCGCGCGTGAATGCAAGCAGCGCAATCCAGAGCCACGTTGGATTAACACACACAATCTGTCCTTAAAGCAGACAAGTAGCTTACTTGGGCGTAGCATGACGTGAGGCGCCCCCTCCCCCCTACCAGGGTTACCACCAACGGGCCAACGGTGCCAACGGCCAACGCCAACGGTGCCAACGCCAACGGCAAACAAAACGTTGGCTCTGCCAACGGCACGGCCAACGGTGACACCATGATGCTCATATCAAGGAAATGAGCATGCGACAGAGTAGTGAGGGTGATACTTGTGTGGGAAACACTCAGGGCTGAGCACAACCCACACGCAACACCCTTGAGCACTGGATGCTTTCCTGCGCGCCGGGGGTAAGCTGGTGGGCTCAGTGCCCTCAAAGTATATGTGCTGCACTTTCAGCGTTTCATGAGCTGCACAGACACCGCACATCGCCTGTAACGGCTGGCAGCGAGCGACTTTTCCGATTCCACACTTTTCTCGCTTCCGAGCGCGTTTTCCGCCCCGTTGGCCCGTTGGCGTTGGAACCGTTGGCCCAGCCAATGGTCAACGCCAACGGTGGGGACCGGTGGCCGTTTCCGGTGACCCTGCCCCCTACTGGCTCGCGTGCAAGCAGCGGAAGCCAGAGCCACATTGGAATTCTGAATTTGATGGCATCCTTCATAATGTTGGTTTTAGGCTATGTAAGCAGTCTGGAGGAGGCAAAACAACTGAGCACGCACGCCCAGACGAGCTGTCGCACGTGGCGTGTTTGCATGCGTGTTTGCATGCATGCAGTGGGCGCCGGGGCGCAGCCCCCGCAGGCGATATAAAAACCAGTGATGCATTGTGTTTTATACTAGAGAATGGCATGATATGCTGCAGCAGAGCCAGGCATGGGGGCTGTAACACTTGAATCAAGCAGAAGTGTGACCAACCACCTCGCCTCTTCCATCTCCGCCCCCCTCCACCGATCATTGCGTGATCCGAGCGCTGGTCGGATCCGATGCTCGCCGCCCAATGCGCCCTACGCGCAAGGCGCCTGGGGGCGCCGCGCTATGCGCAAGGCAAAACGCGGCTTCGCCACGTCCCGCCGCGCTACGCGCGGGTCCCGCCAAACGACCCGAAATTATGCAAAAGCATGCGCGTATAGCACTTTCTGCATCACTGGTGTGTGTGTGTGTGTTTGTGTGTTTACACCCTGTGTGTGTGTGTGTGTGTGCGTGTGCGTGTGTGTGTGCGTGCGTGTGTGTGCGTGTGTGTGTGTGTGTATACACGTGTGTGTGTGTGTGTGTGTGTGTGTGTGTGTGCAGCTGTCCGAACCCATCCTGCACTGCACGGCCACTTCCAACGTCTCCCCACCCCACAGCTGGACCCGGGTGGCACGATACGGAATATGAAAACGAATACGGAGTATGATACGATACGGAGTACGGGTTTCAAATGGGGGAATACGGTCGGGGAATACGGTGCTGCAGTTGAGGCGCCACACACGTGCGTGAGCACGCGCATCACCGTGGTGTCCACATGCGTGCACCACACCACCGCCACTTGTCTTGTACTAGTGGCCCCACCCTATGTGACTCAGAACTGGCCAAGGGCCAAGGTCTCGGGCGCCGTGCACGTGGTCTGAGTTGAACGGCCACCTCATCATATTCCTTGACCTTCGTCGTCTAGTCCCGTGGGGTGTGGCCCTACGGCACCTCACGAAACGCACCTATTTTCATCATCCCCACCCTAAACCCCAACGAACACTCCCCTAACGATCACTCCCCCCCAACGAACACTCCCCCCCAGACAAAGTCAAAACGTTACCCTCTGATTTCTACACGTTAACCGAAACGGATTGTACAGGTTAGAGCAGCTCCGAACTGCTCTCGTCAAGCTGATGTCGATTCCACTCGGAATTATTCAAAACTGGGAAGTGTGGGGGATTGGTTCATGTATCTTTTACCAGGGGCCCCTGCTTTTACTCCGCGTCGTACTCCGTATCGTACTTTTGCGTATTATGGATACGGAATACGGAGAAAAAATACAGTAGTGGCAGCTGGCAATGCAGCACGAGGACGAGGCAGCAGGCGCTCCGCTTGATGACATCGAGGTGCTGCGCGCTCTGTGGCCCCATCTCGACGGGGACGACAAGCACGCCCTGCGCTTTTGCTGCACCGCCATGCGCGCTATGGATGCGCAGGCTGTCTGCCTGGAGGAGCCGCGGTGGAGCCCTGTGGCGCCCTCCTCGGCGCATGTGCTCGCCCCCGCCTCATGCGCTCACCTGTCTGCCTGTCACACGCTGACGCTGTGTTCAATCGAGTGCCTGCATGGGATGCTGGTGCAGCCCGAGCCTGGCGTTGGCTTCCCCCGCTTGCAGTCGCTGCGCCTGATCCTGGGAGAGGTGAGAGCGACGGATGCAGCGAAAGTGTCCCGCCATGGGGGAACCCATACCATCGGGTCAAGACCATGCATACTATGCATGCATGCATGCATGCATGGCGTGCACTTGCGCATGCATGCATGCATGCACATCCCTGCTCCACTTGGAGCGTGCGTGGATGGCGCCCCATGGTGCCCGCGTCCACAGCCACCACTGAGCAACACCGCACATGCGCCTTGTCTCCGTGCAGGGTGGTTTGACGCTCGAGGACGCCGCAGACCACCAGGCCATCGTCGCGCCCTTGCTCACACAGCTGAGCATGAGGCCTCCAGCCAGCGCTACCGCTCTGCCGCAGCAGATGGCTGCGCTGCTGTCAGCGTGCAGCAAGCTTGAGGAGCTGGTACTGCATGCATATCATGCGGAAATCGTCGACATCACGGCACTGGCAGCCGGAACGCAGCTGCAGCGCTTGGAGATGACGAGTTCTGCTGTTTCTGATCTGGCGCCCCTCGGAGCCCTGGTGAAGCTCCAGAGCCTCGACCTGCGCCACTGCAGCCGTGTGTCTGACCTGGCGCCGCTCGGACACCTGGTGAAGCTGCAGAGCCTCGACATCAGCTGCTGCGATGGTGTGTCTGATGTGGCGTCTCTCGGAACCCTGGTGGGCCTGGTGAGCCTCAAAATTGGCGGCTTCGAGTCGAGTCTTGCTGGCCATGGCGAGGTGCCCTGCGGAGGTGTGTCTGATCTGTCGTCCCTTGCATCCATGGTGAAGCTTCAGAGCCTCGACCTGAGCTACTGCGTGCGAGTGTCTGACCTGGCGCCCCTTGGAGCCCTGACGGACATGCAGAACCTTCTCATGTGGAAATGCACCGCTTTGTCCGATCTGGCACCCCTCTCAGCCATGGTGAACCTAGACCTCTGCAGCACCTCTCCATCGGCCACTGTGAAGACGTGTCTTATCTGGCGCCCCTCGCAGTCCTGGTGCGCCTGCTGACACTCAACAAACTGTAAAACTGCTACGCCGTGTCGGATCTGGCGCCTCTCGGGGCCATGCTGAAGCTGCAGAGCCTTGACATAAGCGATTGCCAGATGGTGTCGGATCTGGCGCCACTCGCAGCGCTGATGGACATGCGGTCGCTCACCATGTGCGCCTGCCTAAGTGTGTCTGATCTGTCGCCCCTCGCAGCCTTGGTGAAGATGCAGAGCCTCGACATCAGCGGGTGCCAGATGTGTGATCTGGCGCCCCTCCGAGCCATGGTGAACCTGCAGAGCCTGCTGGCGTGGGGATGCGACACTGATCTGGCGCCCCTGGCAGCCATGGCGAACCTGCAGCATCTCTTTTGAAGCGCCGTGTCTGATCTGACGCCCCTCACAGCCATGGTGAACCTAGAACAGCTTCAAGTGTATGGATGCACCGCCGTGTCTGACCTGACGCCCCTCGCAGCCCAGGTGGACTGCAAAGTGGTCCACCAGGGCCACATCACACGACCCTACCAAAATCCCAACGTCTGATCCGCGCCATGGAATGCGGTCATAACGTCTGAGACGGTCCGGGGTGCGCCTCGGGTTGTGGTGGGCGGCTGAGGCGGTTGGAATGGCATCTGAGGCGGTTTGGATAACGCCTGAGGCGACGCCTGAGGCGATCGTGGGTGCGCCTCAGGCGGCGCCTCAGGCGGTCGGAGCGCCTGAGGCGCCGCCTGATCCGCGCCATGGAATCGGACGCCTCAGGCGCCGCCTCAGGCTTTGTGAATGTGGTAGGGCCTGAGGCCCTCGTTATGAGCAGCACCTGCCCCGTCAACATCGAATGGACCGCGGGGACTTGCAACTGCCAACTCCGTCGATGCGAGCGCCGCCTCTGTGGCAGCTTTGACCGAGGGCTGCCTCGCCTGTGCGCCACGCACATCCCCCGTCAGCACCACTTTAAAGTTTACAGTGTGCACCCTCAGGATTCAGGGCTGCCTCGTGAGGCGGGCTGCCGGAACCATAACACCAGTACTGTGGCTCTGCATCAGCGGTGCCATTAGCACCCCCGCAGCCCCCGCAGAACCCGCTGCGGGGGCAAACCGGGATAATTGAGGGGAAACTGCGGGGGGCGACTCGCGGGAATTTCGCTCTGAAAAGTGTGAAATTTGATGCTTTCCACACTTTCCGCGAAACAACGCCTTCTTGGCACCTTCTTGGTTTCCTTAATAACACCACTGCTCTGCATCAAACAACGGTGTGCTTGGTTGAGGCTTCCAAGGGTCTAACCAGCAACGACTATGATTAACAGCTATGATGAACACCCACAGATCTCTTTGGCATTGCACCGAGACACAACTGTGGCTATGAGATTGGCCTTTGTGCCACCCTGAGGACCTGGGCGCCGGCCACAGTTGACAGTTTTCAGGTTGACAGTGCGCACCCTCAGGGCGTGTGATTGAGGGAGCTGCCTCGTGAGGCGGGCTGCTGGCACAGTATCCATGCTTTGGGCATTGCTGCATGAGAAGGGAGGGACTTAAGTTGCGCCGACATCACCACGCACGCGTGAGAGATTGGGGGAGACTGCGGGTACATGTCTAGCATCGTTGCTTGAAGGGGGTGGGGGTTCTCACGCTGAACACACCACAACAGTTTACAGTTTGCCGTTTTCATTTTACAGTACGCACCCTCCGGGCGTGGGATTGGGGGAGCTGCCTTATGAGGAGGGCTCCCGGCCAGTGTTTTTGGTGAGAGTATTCTGAATTGATTTCCTGCAGCCGGAAAATTTGAAATTCACACTTTTCACACTTTTGGGGCACTAAATCCTGCTTTGGATATTACGCACTTCGGGTTGTATATATTGGCAGACCGTTCCTCTCGCGCGGTGGCAGACCAGATCCCCCTGCCTACGAGAACGTTTTACTGCAGCCTCCTTCCACGCTGGAACGGCCTCGGAGCTGTGGCTCTTGGGAAGGATTGGGGGGTTCATTATTTCACGCCCACGGCCCGGAGTGCGAGAGCCAAGAGGCCCCTGGCGGGGGTCCGGGGGCAGCGCCCCCGGCCGCTTGGAGCATTTTTTAGTAGAGCACTGTTCATTCAAATGGCACAGGATTTACTTGGAAACTTGCTCAGCATTGTTCAGACCCGTGCGCACCTGCACGATGTAGCTGAATCACGCGCGGGTTGGGCCCTCATCCTCCGAGGTGTGCCCATCTGGCAGGCTGGCGCGCTGCGTGGCCTTGCGGGCTCTCTAAGTAGAGCTCCCCTAGACGTGTAGTCTAGGCCTTAAATCACGCCCTGGGGTCCTCCGGGCGCGAACGTGTAGAACCTGTAAACCCCGAGATGTGCCCAGATCGTTTCCCTAGGGTTTCAGCTGCGAGTTAGCCGCCAAGGGCGCGTTACTCACAGCGCTCTAGGCAGCGTGTGACAATCGGAGGCACGACAGCCCCAGGGCTGGTTTGCCTGCCTGCAATCCCCTCTCCAACCCTCTGTCTCTCTTTCTATGGATCTCCATGTAAATTCATCCTCATCATCAATATCTCTCGAATGAGACTGCAGCGGATGAGGGGTGGCCGGCCACACCAGCAGCAGCCTCGCGGGCACGCCAGGCACCGAGGAGGCCCAACCAGGCAGAGTGGCCGGCGGGGTGTGCCCAATTGGGCCGTTGCAACGGTCCACCAGCACAACCGTGCACTGAGAGAGCAGCCGCACCGCCTCCAGGGTCACGCCACAGTGCACCGCCCTGAAGCCGGTGCACGAGACCCCGTACGTCACGGCGGCATGCGCCATGCCAAACGACGACATGGGGAAGCTCGCCACCTTGGTGTACGCAGCCGCCAGCCGCTCGTGGCACACACTGGTGACGCCCTCCAGGGGCAGCAGGCCAGCCGAGACCGGCACCCCCAAGGACACGCCCGCGGCCAACACACAGCCCAGCCACCTGACCAGACGCAGCCTTCCTGCCATAACCTCCCTCTGCGTGCTGCAATTTTGGGGTGTGTGGGTGTGTCAAACACAGCTGTGTGTGTGTGTGTGTGTGGCACGGAGGCGCTGCTGTAGGCCCGTTTTGGATCGCATTGAAGTTATACGAGGGACCATTTTGTGTGTGTGTGTGTGTCCCTTGCCCTTGTTTGGTTTGGTTTGCTAGACGACCACACAGCTGGACACAACACAGCTGCACCCCTACTCATAGCAGACATGCACGAGGACGAGGTCGCTACTGGCGTCGCGCTTTATACAATCGAGGTGCTCCGCGCTCTGTGGCCCCACCTGGACACCGACGACAAGCGCGCGCTGCGCCTGTCCTGCACAGTCATGCGAGACGCTGTGGATGCGCAGACCGACTGCGTGGAGGAGCCGCCATGGGGCCCCTGGGCAACAGTGCTCACCCAAGTCGCATGCGCTCGCCTGTCTGGAGTGCACACGCTGACGCTGCGCTCTATGGCGTGTCTGCGTGACATGCTAGTGGAGCCGCCCGAGCCTTGCGTCGTCTTCCCTCGCCTGCAGTCGCTGCGCCTGATCCTGGCACAGGTAAGAGCGACGGATGCCATGCATGCATGCGCCTCGCATGCGCCTCGCATGCATGCGCCCTATAGTTTCTCCAGCAGAGTTTTTTTTTATCTCTGCTGGAGTTTGCATTGGTGCGCTTGCATGATGCCCGCGTCCACCTCCACCGCTGAGCAACAACACCGCACATGCGCCTCCGTGCAGGGTGGTATGACGCTCGAGGACCCTGCGGACTTCCACGCGATCGCCCGCGCCACGCCCTTCCTCACCCAACTGCGCATAATACCTCCAGCCAGATCCACCGCTCTGCCACAGCAGATGGCTGAGCTGCTGTCACAGTGCAGCAAGCTGGAGGACCTGGCACTTCATGCATATGAGTCGCAACTCGTCGACATCACCGCACTGGCGGCCGGAACGCAGCTGCAGCGGCTGGAGCTACGCAACTTCTTGGCTGTGTCTCATGTGATGCCCCTCGCAACCATGGCAAACCTGCAGAGCCTCAACATGAGCCAGTGCAGCCATGTGTCTTCTCTGTCGCCCCTCGGAGCCATGGTGAAGCTGCAGAGCCTCAACTTGACGCACTGCAGCCGTGTGTCTGATCTGGCACCCCTCGGAGCCCTGGTGAAGCTTCAGAGCCTTGACCTGCGCCACTGCAGCCGTGTGTCTGATCTGATGCCCCTCGCAAGCATGGTGCAGCTGCAGAGCCTCGACATCAGCGGCTGCGACAGTGTGTCTGATCTCGCGCCGCTCGGAGCTCTGGTGAGCCTGCGAAGCCTCAAAATTGGCGGCTGCATGTGGAGGGATGCTATCGGGATCGATGTGACCTCCGGAGGCGTGTCTGATCTGTCGCCCCTTGCATCTATGGTGCAGCTGCAAAGCCTTGACATGACCTACTGCGAGAGAGTGTCTGATCTGGCGCCCCTCGCATCTATGGTGAGCCTGCAGACTCTCGACATGAGCTACTGCAGCCATGTGTCTGATCTGGTGCCCCTCGGGGCCCTGGTGAATCTGCAGAAGCTCAAAATGTGGAAATGTATCGCTGCGTCTGATCTGACGCCCCTCGCAGCCTTGGTGAACCTGCAGAAACTCAACTTGTCCATGTGTCGGATCTGGCGCCGTCCCTACCAAAACCCCAACGTCTGATCCGCGCCATGGAATGCGGTCATAACGTCTGAAACGGTCCGGGGTGCGCCTCAGGCGGTGGTGGGCGCCTGAGGCGGTTGGGGTGGCACCTGAGGTGGTTTGGATAACGCCTGAGGCGATGCCTGAGGCGATCATGGGTGCGCCTCAGGCGGCACCTCAGGCGGTCGGAGCGCCTGAGGCGCCGCCTGATCCGTGCCATGGAATGGGAAGCCTGAGGCACCGCCTCGGGCGTTGTGAATGTGGTAGGGCCGTGTCGGATCTGGCGCCTCTCGGGTCCATGATGCAGCTACAAAGCCATGACATACGAGAGTGTCGGATGCCCTACCACATTCACAACGCCTGAGGCGGCGCCTGAGGCGTCCCATTCCATGGCGCGGATCAGGTGGCGCCTCAGGCGCTCCGACCGCCTGAGGCGTCGCCTGAGGCGCACCCCTGATCGCCTCAGGCGGCGCCTCAGGCGTTATCCAAACCGCCTCAGGTGCCACCCCGATCGCCTCAGGCGCCCATCACCGCCTGAGGCGCACCCCGGACCGTCTCAGGCGTTATGACCGCATTCCATGGCGCGGATCACACGTTGGGATTTTGGGAGGGATGGTGTCTGATCTGGCGCCCCTTGCAGCCCTGGTGGACTGCAACGTCTGGAGATCAGACTCCACCTGATCTGGTTCCCCTCGGGGCCCTCGTCTGAGCGGCGCCTTCTTTGCGGCTGATCTGCCAACCCGTCAACATCGACTCAAGCGGAGACGCCGATTCTGGCGGCTTTGACTGAGGACCATGTCGCCTGCGCGCCACACATGTACATCTCCCAAACACCACCACCTGTGTGCACACCTTTGGGGCACGCTTTGCGGGACACCACAGCGTGGTTGGTTGGGGCAAGGGCCCAGCCAGCAACGGCTAGTATTAATTACAACAGAGCCCTTTGGCAACGGGACCCGACTGCGGCCTCGAGATGGCGTGTGTGCCATCTTGAGGACCAGGGCCTTGCGGCACGGGCCACAGTTCACAGTTTACCAGTACAACTCCAGGGCACGTCTGCCTGTTTACAGTTTACAGTTTATAGTACGCACCCTCGGGGCGTGGGATTGAGGGAGCTGCCTAACGAGGCTAGCTGCCACATGTCTGCCTGCCTGTTACCCTCTTGCTGTTGTATGTATATAGATAGGCATCACAGCGGTGAGCCAAGGTGAAAACAGGCGCAGTTGGCGTAGCCACGCTTAGTCTTCGCGGGGGTCCACTATAGGGCTTCTTTATTTTGAATGTTAGGCCTTTGCGGGGCGTGTTTCAACTGAATTTCGAGCCCCATTTTACTACGTTAATCGAGCCCCATTTACTACGTTATTTACTACGTTAATCGAGCCCCATTTACTACTTACTATATATATATATATACTTTACTTACTTACCTTTACGGCGGCCTTTGCGGGGCCGGAACCCGTTGCTCCGGGTTCGAATATTGAAAAAAACACTGTGCAGCGCGTTTTCGGACTGAATGTCTTCGTTTCGGAGCCTTTCGGACGGCGTTTTCGGACTTTACTAGGCGCCAAAGCTACACGTCGCTATGGTAGGGGGATGCGGGATTCTCTCGCTTGCACCAGCCACGTCCCTCTCTACCCCTGAGAGTTACGCTAGGTGTGTGCCGATGGGTCGTGGCCCTCCTACACGAGTAACACTCGATCCAGTACAGCATGTAGCCAGCGGATGTTATGTATGCTACAGCAGCTGCTGCCGTGTGAGATTACTTCAGCCTGGTGTGCTTCAGCTGCAGCGTCTGCTGGAAGCTCCTGCTGCTTTCCCATCTTCTCCAACAGACATCAGACCTTCGCCCACGCGATGACCACCCCCCTTTTGTGCCAATGCCCATTCCTCATCTGCTGCAATTCAGCAGGTCCCCTAGGAGGAGGTGGGGCAAATCAGCCTACTCTCCCACATCTGTGTGCCAATTTTGCAGGGGACGCCCCCCCCACTTCTTCTCACACTCACCTTCCGGGACACCCCCTGTTGATATGTTAGTAACTCACCCTTGAGGGACGTCCCACCTTGCACAGAGCCTCCGACCCCAGGCTTGGCTGCTCAATTTAGCGTGCCGCCTCTCCGACAGCCACCGACCATGGCGCTGCCCGGCCTGATGCAGCGCGGGAACCTAAACGTGTCACAGATAATCGACTACGCGGCGCGGTGGCACCCAGAGCAGACGGTGGTGTGCAAAACGCCAGAGGGACCCACCGTCATCTCCTCCTACGCTGACATCCACAAGCGCAGCCAGCTGTGTGCGCTGGCGCTGCAGGCGCTGGGGGTGGGGTGAGTGACCTATCGACATTAGAGGGGTTTGGGCTGGGGGGCGCCCATGCGCAAGCGCGTGTCACCCCCCATGCAAGCCATTGCATGCTGCATGCACACACACATACACACACACACACACACACACACACACACACACGCA
>VFSX01000156.1:280930-290930 GCA_016618255.1 Chlamydomonas sp. UWO 241 | reverse complement strand
CCGCTTCCCGGCACGCGCGGCGTGCGTCCTTGCACTCCTGAGTGTACCATATGTTGTGTGGTCGCACCCCCCCGTCCCCGGTCATGGGCCGCACCAAGACCGCACCCACCTCACCCGACGCGTGCAACGCCCGGGCTGCCCGCTCGACCGCGCCCTCGAGGCGGCTGAGCTCCTCATCCACCGTCGGTGCCCCCCGAGCTCCCAAAACGTCCGTCATCATCCCCCCCAGGAGCTGTGCGTACGCCCCCTCGCCCCCCTGTGGCCACCTAAACCTGGCCGGCGTTTCGCTCGGGGCGCCGGCCTGAGCCGCAGGTACCGCAGTAGCGGGCTCATAAGTAAGGGTCAGTACTACTGGTCTGTGGTCAAACCTGCCCCCGCCTAGCCTTGGTGGGTGTTGGTCGTGCACATGTAGGGTAGTGCCCGGCCGTGGTGCCCCCGCGCCACTAAAGGCGAGGTCAGGGGACGCCACAAAGTAGTCGACCAGACTACGTTTTTCCTGCCCCAGTGCGTGGTAGGTGAGGGCCCCATGCTCATCCCCCGGAAGGCGACCATTAAGGATAACCATTCCCATGTCCCGGCATAACTGCAGCAGGCGCTGCCCATGCGCGTTGTGCACGCGGTCAGCCGACTCTCTCGGCCCCACCTGCCCTGCCTGCGCGATGTCGCCCTCACGCACCGCAGGGGCGGGCCCCCCATCCCCCCTGTCCCTATCCCTATCATCCTCCTGCCCTGTGCGTGCGTTGAGGTCGCCCAGCACGAGGACCTCCCCCTTTGCCCGGTACTTAGAGATGCCCTCTACCAGGGCTGTTATGTGTGCCTCTACTGACAGGTTCCCCCCCTCGAGCAGCAGATACTTGGATTTCGCGTGGGGGATGTACGCGGCGCACGCGTACACGTCCCTAGCGCCCGTGATCCTAAACCAGAGCATCCCAAGCTCGGGCACATCCCGAATAACGCTGACCTTCCCCGTAACAGCATGGCTAACATACAGCGCAACCCCCCCACTGTCTGATTTGTGGGGGCGCTGGCTGCATGCGAGGCATTTGAATCCTGGGATGGCAGGTGGGGGCTTACCGGAATGCCCGGTTTCGGTGAACGCCACGACGTCCGCGTTTGCCTGCAGCCACTTGGTGAGGGTGGGGTGATTGTGTAAGAGGTCATGTCCCCTCATAATGTTCCAGTTCATGATCCGCAGGCCGCTCAGCTGGGGGGGAGCGTGGTCACGCCGCAGCCCCCCGGGCCCATGCCCCCTCCCTTGCCCCCGTCACCCGTGCCGTTCCCGCCCTTGTCCCCGCCCCTGTCGTCGCCGCGGCCGCCCGCCGCCGCCGCCGCCGCCGTTGCTGCGACCGCAGCCGCGACCGCCCCCGCCGTCATTCCCGCCCCCGCCCCACCTCCCCGCATTGCCATGCGCCTCTGGCTCTGGTGCTCGGCATACGGCAGGTGTGGGAAGATGGCACAGCCCGGCCGCCTCATGTTCGCCGTGCACCGCGGCAGGAGCATGCGCGCGCGGATGAACGCCGCATGCCCCTCGTTCGCGACCGTGAAGACCACCTTGCTCTTGTGGTCGTTAGCAAACATGACGCGTGCCTGCACCACGGTCACGTGGTGCGGCCCCAGCAGCGTGGTGAGAGCTCGCTCCGTGCCGCGTGCGAGCGCGTGGCGAGCGTCGCTGACACGCTCCCGCACCACCACGGCGAACGTGAGGCCCCCGCCGCTCACAGCCGCTGGCAGCGGTGGCGGGCCCGGCGGCTGCGGCGGCCCAGGCAGCTGCTGCTGTGCTGCCGGCACTGGCTGCGCGACCGTGACTGGCGCGCGCGCCGCCACCGGCACCTGCCGGCCCGCCGCCTCCCCCCCCCGAGCGGCTGCCTCCAGCGCCTGCACCTGCTCCGTCAGCGCAGCCACCTTTGCTGCCATCTCCCTGGACTTACCCTGGTCCACATGGAACTGGGCCAGAGCCAGCACCTCGTGCTTCTCCATGCGCCCCATGCGCTCATCCAGATCGGCCACCCCGTCCTTCGCCACGCTCAGCTCTGGCACAAGGCGGAGGAGGGGCCCAAAGGCCACGTCGGCCTGGGCGAACTTGCCCGTGATGCGCGCGTCCAGGGTCGCCACCGCCGCGATGACCCCCGCCACCCGCGCCTCCGTCTCCGTCACCCGCGCCGCCAGGGCCGCCATGCCCCTGCTGAACTCCTCCCGGATCAGATCCCTCTGCTCCGCAAACTCCTCGCGCAGGAGTTCCCGCATCCCCCTGTGCATCGCCGCGCTGGGGTCGGGCGGTGGGATCCCCATGTGCATCTCATCGTGGTCGGCGGGTGCCCGGACTGGGCTGGACATCGCACTGCTCGGCACCTCCGCGTTGGTCGCCCCACGCGTGCCGCGGCCCGGGGTGAGGAGGCAAGCGCGGGGGGAAGGGGTCCCCGCGACCACCATGACACCCTCCATGCTCTCCTCACCGGCCCCCGCGCCTCCCGCCGCCGCAGCAGCATCCGCAGCAATGGCAGCCATGCCAGCGCCCAGCGCCATCTGTGTGTGTGGTCGACTTTCCAGTCCGCCGGACTCCTATGTTGGCGTGTTAGACGCCCGCGTGTGTGTGTGTGTGTGTGTGTGTGGTCGAACTTTCCAGTCCGCCGGACGCCTATGTTGGCATGTTCGACCCCCATGTGTGTGTGTGCATGTGTGTGTGTGCGTGTGTGTGCGTGTGTGTGTGTGTGCATGCGCGCGCGTGTGCGTGTGTATCTGTGTGTGTGTGTGTGTCCCTTGGCCGCGCCCCACTGCGGCGCCCCACCACCATGCACCACAGAGAACCTCACATCGCCATGCCCCCCCCTTCAGCACCCTTCACTCCCACTGACACGCTCCAAACTACACAGTCCACCTATCCCCCACCTTCACCACCCCACAGTCGACTACCCGCCCACGCTCCACCCCCACATGGAGCTTGCCGTCCCGTGTGCGCGCCATGCAGGCCCATGCACCCCCGCCCCATGCGCCTCCCGCCCATGCGCCCTCACGCGCGCCGACCCCATGCTGGCCCTCCCTCCCCCCCCCCTCCCCCCAGCCTTTCCTCCCTTGCCCCTGCCTCCACCCCCTGCCTACCTACATCATCGCCCCATGGACTTCACAGGCCCATGGAGATGATCCGCCTCACCACCCCCCACGCCCCAGCCTCTCCTCCCTCGCCCCTGCCTCCGCCCCCTGCCTACCTACATCATCGCCCCATGGAGTTCAGAGGCCCATGGAGATGATCCACCGCCCCATCCCTGCGCCCCTGCCTACGTTCATCATCGCCCCATCGAGTTCGTTGGCTCATAGAGATGATCCGCCGCCGCCCCCTATCCCAGGCCCGCCTACGCTCGCCCGTCGCCCCATCGAGGAGCTGATCCGACGTCCTCTAGGCCTGCCTACCCCCAACTATCGCCCCATGGAATTAATCAGCCCATGGGGGGATGATACGCCGCGATTGAGGTTGAATGAAGTTGAAAGTTGAAGTTGGTTGGCCCGAGTGGCACCCCCCCCCCCGCCATGTGATGTACCCCTCTTAGCGCTGATTGGTCCCCCGCTGTAGAACGACATACATGTGCCTTTTGACCTCTGGAACATTGCCAGTACTTTAGTACGGGTAGTGCTGTTGCAGTCGTGTAACATTATGGAATGGAATGGAATGTGTGTGTCAGTGTCTCCACCCAGCAGTGAATCCACACAACACACACACACGCACACACACACACACACTGCAGACTACCCCCATGTCTGCGCCCCCCCTCTCTCCATGTCTCTCTCCCCCCTCCTCTCTCTCTCTGTCTCTCCCCCTCCTTTCTCTCTTGCTTTCTCACCGCTCCCACCACACACACACACACCTCAGCTCGAGCGCATCATTCCCGACTGCCCCAGCGTCAAGGGGATTGTGTTCCTGACCGACCGCCAGAACATGCCTAAGTGCGAGGGCCTGTCGTGCCCAGTGCTGTGCTACGAAGAGCTTCTAGGCGCGCAGGTGTGTGCTGTTGTTTATAGACGGTGGAAACGAGGTGAGGAGACGTTGGAAATGAGAAAAGGATAGAACCATGGTGGAGACAGACGTCGACGATGGGGGCTGTGCTACAGCCTTCTCTCTCTCTGGCACCACTCTCTCCCTCTCTCATCCTCCCTCTCTGTTCCTCCCTCTCTGCCCCCTCCCTTTGTTTTCATCTCTCCCTCTCTCTCCCCATCTGCCTCTCTCCCTCTCTCTCCTCCTTTCTCCCTCTCCCTCTGACACGCCTCTTACCCCCCCCCCCCTCTCCACTCAAAACCGCAGCCGCCCATCCTCGCATCCTGCACCTTCAAGTGGACCCAAATGGACAGGCGTCCTCTGTCTGTTGCTCTCCCTCTCTCTGTTCTCTCTGGCACGCCTCACACCTCCCCCCCTCTCCACTCAACACCGCAGCTGCCCTCCCAACAGGCATCTTCACGCGGGCAGACTTCCTCTCTCTCTGTTGACCCCCCCCTCTCTCTGGCACGCCTCTCACCCCCCCCCCCTCCCCCCCCTCCTTTGCTTTTCTTCCACATAACCGCAGCTTCCCGCCCTCGCATCCTGCACCTTCAAGTGGATCCAAGTGGACAGGCGTCCTCTCTCTGTTGCTCTCCCTCTCTCTGTTCTTTCTGGAACGCCTCACACCTCCCCCCCCCCTCTCTTTTCAAAACCGCAGCTGCCCGCCCTCGCATCCGACACCTTCAAGTGGACTCAAGGCGTCCCCTCTCTGTTGCTCTCCCTCTCTCTGTTCTCTCTGGAACGCCTCTCACCCCACCACCCCTCCCTCTAAAATCCGCAGCTGCCTGCCCTCGCATCCGGCACCTTCAAGTGGACCGAGGTAGACGAGAACTCGGCGTGCGGGCTGTGCTACACGTCCGGCACGACGGGCAATCCGAAGGGGGTGCTGTATACGCACCGATCCAACTTCCTGCACGCGATGGTGCGCGTATAACCGGTGGTTTGCTTTTCGGCGGTTGGAGCCGGATTTGGGCGCCATGGAGCCAGACGACAGTGAAATGGCTCCTGGAAATCAACACAGCACTGCCTGCAACTTACGCCTAATAGGGGACACTGCTACCGAACGGGACACTCCTACCAAGCGACTTATTCAGCCGCACGCCAGGCCAGCTAGGAGAAATACCCCCTGCCATGGGATGTGCTACACCTCCGGCACACCAGGCAACCCGAAGGGCGTGCTCTACTCGCACCGCTCCAACTTCCTGCATGCCATGGTACGCTCGCTGCCACCCAACTCGACCGCAGCCCATGGAGCCCCCCACTGGGAGCCTCTCCTAGCTTTTAAATTGGCTCGAGTGTGCGCATGGTCGGCACGACGGGCAACCCGAAGGGTGTGCTGTACTCGCACCGATCCAACTTCCTGCACGCGATGGTGTGCCTACAACTAACAACTAACAACTAAGAGGTGGCAAATAATAAATAAGAACTTACAAATTTCAACTAACAACGAACTACGAATGGCCAACAAGTAGCTCAGCAAGCCATGCGTGCCACCACCAGCTAGTACAAAACCCACTGCCAGAGAATGTGCTTCACGCGCACACACGCGCACACACGCTCACACACACACAAGCCCACACGCACACACACACACACACACTCACCCCCCCCACACACACACAAGCACACACACACACACACACACACACGCGTGTGCGCGCGCACACGCAAGCACACACACACACACACACGCACACAGGTGCTCACCCAGATGGACAACTGGCCGATGGGCAGCTCAACAGTCGCGCTCGCGATCGTGCCAATGTTCCACGCTAACAGGTGTGTGTGTTCATGTACATGTGCATGTTCGTGTGCGTGTGCGTGTGCGTGTGCGTGTGCATGTGCGTGTGCATGTGCATGTGTGTGCGTGTGTGCGTTGAGTGTGCGATCACAAACTCTGTGTCTCCGTCTCCGTCTCTGCCTCCGCCGCCGCCGCCCCCGCCTCTGTATCTGTCTGTCTCTGTCTCTGTCTCTGTCTCTGTCTCTGTCTCTGTCTCTGTCTCTGTCTCTGTCTCTGTCTCTGTCTCTGTCTCTGTCTCTGTCTCTGTCTCTGTCTCTGTCTCTGTCTCTGTCTCTGTCTCTGTCTCTGTCTCACACTCGATCTCCCGTGACCGCAGCTGGGGTGTGGTGTTTGCGGCTCCAATGGTCGACGCACGCGTCGTGCTTGTCTGCCCCCCCCTCCCCTCCGCACACACGCAAACACACACGCACGTACACACACACACACACACACACCAGGGGTTTCCTTCCCGATCAGCAAACGAAAAAAACATGCTAGAAGGGCGCGCTCCCGATGGTTTTGGGGAAGGCACGTTCGGGAAAACCGACGTGCGGCGGCGACTTTCCGAGAAGAAGTGTGAAGTCGTCGATTTCCGCACTTCTGGAAGCGATTCTCCGGGCTACGGCCCGAAATCCCGACAAAACCGGGAAAAACGAAAGGATGACTGAACCCAAGGAAACCCCTGACACACACACACACACACACCGCAGCTGGGGCATGGTGTTTGCGGCACCGATGGTCGGCGCACGCGTCGTGCTTCCCGGGCCGTGGCTCGACGGCGAGAACGTGTACAACCTGCTGGAGGTGGGTGCAACCCTGTGCGGCACTTGTTATGCTGTGCTGTGCTTCGCTGCACTGTGCTGCGCTGTGATGTGATGCCCTACGCTGCTACTGTGCCGTGCCATGTCACCCCGCATGACGCAAATCTGCCACAGGACTTCAGAGTCGCTACATGTCAACAAGCGTCTCCACTGTGTGCGGGATCAACATGCTCGACCATCCGCCTCCCCTTGTCATCCATCCACACCTCTCCTGCCATCCACGTATCGCCCCGCATGATGCCACAAACCTCCCACCACAAACCTTACAAAGGAATTCCGCGTCACGCTGTCTGCGGGCGTGCCCACCGTGTGGATGAACCCGCTCAACTTCATGGAGGCCCGCGGCGTGTCGCTGTCCACCCCCAAGCTCACTCCGCATCACAAGCAACCCCACCATGAGCCGCATTCTGCATGACACAAACCTCCCGCCACAGGACTTCCGCGCCACGCTGTCGTCTGGCGTCCCGACCGTGTGGATGAACCTGCTCAACTGCATGGAGGCTCGCGGGGTGTCGCCGACCACGTCCAAGCTCGCCCCGCATCACCACTGAGCCCAGAATTCGCCTCACCCGCATGACGCAAACCTCCTACCGCAGGACTTCCGCGTCACGCTGTCCGCGGGCGTCCCGACCGTGTGGATGAACCTGCTCAACTTCATGGAGGCTCGCGGCGTGTCGCCGACCACGCTCAAGCTCATCGCGATCGGGGGATCCGCTGCGAGCCATGCGATGATCGACTCGTTTGAGGTCACGCACAAGGTCACGGTGTCACACCTCTGGGGTGAGTTATAAGGAGTGACCACACATGAGAGGGTGGTTAAACATCGAGGCCACCATCAGAGTGACCGTGGTGGGTTCTGTCTGCCATCAGAGTGACCGTTCTAGGTCACGCACGGCGTCACAGTGTCACACCTGTGGGGTGAGGTGTGACCACGCATGAAGGGCGCCATCAGAGTGACCGTTGTGGGTCATGCCATCAGACTGACCGTTGGAGGACACACACGGCATCACAGTGTGTTACACGCGGGGTGAGTAATAAGGAGTGGCCACGCATCATCAGTGCATCATCAGAGCGACCGTGGTGGGGCTCTGCCGCGAGCCATGCGATGATCGACTCGTTCGAGGTCACGCACGGGGTCACGTTCCATACCTCTGGGGTGAGTGATAAGGAGTGACCACGCATCAGTGGGTGGCTGCACATTGAGGGCGCCATCAGAGGAATGACCTCGACTACGGTATCCGTGTCACCCTGATGGTGGCTTCGATGTGACCGTGGCTGTCGTGCAGGCATGACCGAGATCCCCCCGCTGGGCACGGTCGGCGGGCCCATGGTCTCAGGCCCAGAACAATGCTCTCCCTCTGATACTGTACAATGCCCGACCACGCTTTCGTAGGCATGACCGAGATCTCGCCGCTGGGCACGGTCGGCGGACCCAAGGCGCCCGTGACGCGGTGGCGGCCGGTGAGAGGGGTGCGGTTTGGGGGAGGGGTCTTGGGGGGGGAAAGAGAGGGGCTGTGTGTGGGGTGGGGGTGGGGGGCTGAAGGTGTTTTGTTTTTGGGTGCTGGTGGCGTTGGAAGGTCTTCAGGCAGCCTCCATGACAACTCTGTCGTCCATGCACCCCTGGAGGGTGGGACCTGGCCATGCATGAGGCATGGGGCGCCGGCTGAGCCCCATGCAAACGAGAGCTGGACAGCCATGCACTGCCAGGCGGGGACCGTTCCAGTCAGCGCCAGTCGGCTCTGCCGGCTTGACTGGCCACAAGGCCACTACTGTGACCCTGAGGAAGGTCCTCTCCTATATGCTCCTTGCCAGACATGTCTCTCAGAGACCGCTGTTTGGGGTAGTCTAGCCGGCGGGAGCGGTAGTCTATCGGCCGGGAGCCGGCGGTACTCTAGTACTTAAGTGTGCTGGAGTATCGGCGGGTGTCTCTAGTAGAAGAGTAGCCTGCTTAGCTGGAAACCCCATGTTACTGTTACTGTTACTGCTGGTGGGGGAGGGGGGAGAGTCGCCTCCTTATCCCACTGGAGAACACTTCCTGACCTGGGCGTCCCTCACCGCCCATCCACACACACACACACACACACACAGGAGGACGTGCGCCGGAACAAGATCAAGCAGGGGCGCCCACACATCCTGTGCGACATGCGCGTGGTCGACGACGCGGGCGTGGTGCAGGCGCACGACGGGAAGTCGATGGGACACCTGCAGGTGCGTGCTTCTGTCGGTGTTTAGCGTTTAGGAGGGGGGGTGCGGTGGGAAGCTGACTAGGAAGGTGGGTGTATGGTGCAGACGTACGATGGGAAGTCGATGGGGCACCTGCAGGTGCGTGCTTCTGTCTGTTGTGTTACAGAGGGGGGTGCGGTGGGAAGTTGCCTGGAAGGTGGGGGGGCTGGGTAGCTGTGGTGCAGGCGCACGACGGGAAGTCGATGGGGCACCTGCAGGTGCGTTGTGTGGGGTAGGTCATGGTGGTGGAGGTTGCAAAAGGGACGGTTTGCTAGAGAGAGAAGAGAGCAGAGAAAAGAGAAAAGAGAGAAGAGGCAGAAAGGAAAGAGAGAGGGGAGAGAAGAGTGAGAAGAGGGTGACAGAGTGAGGCGGAGAAGAGTGAGAGCGAGACAAGAGTGAGTACAGAGAGGAAGAGAGAAAGAAGAGAGGAAGTATTTTATTCGTGGGTGCGGCTGACTGTGCAACATGCGCGTGGTCAACGACGCGGTGCAGGCGCACGACGGGAAGTTGATGGGGCACGTGCAGGTCCGCGTTCCTGTCCGTGTTTCTACTTTAGGAGGGGAAGGGGGCGTGCGGTGGGAAGCTACCTAGGAAGGTGGGTGGATGGTGCAGGCGCACTACAGGAAGGCGATGGGGCACCTGCAGGTTCGCGTTCCTGATGGGGGGGAGACCGGGATATTCGACAAGAGAGAAGCGCGAGAGAGAGATAGGAAGAGTGAGGTGGAGAATTGTTCAAGGAGAAGTCGATGGGGCACCTGCAGATGCGTGCTTCTGTCTTTTGGGTTACTGAGGGAGCCATGCGGTGGGAAGTTACGTGGCTAGGATGAGGTGCTGGATGGCTGTGGTGCAGGCGCACGACAGGAAGTCGACGGGGCACCTGCAGGTGCATGCTTCTGTCTGTTGTGTTACAGACGGGGGTGCGGTGGGAAGTTGCCTGGAAGGTGGAGGGCCTGGGTGGCTGTGGTACAGGCGCACGACGGGAAGGCGATGGGGCACTTGCAGGTGCGTGCTTCTGTCTGTCTTTTGGGTTGCGGAGGGGGGCGTGCGGTGGGAAGCTACCTAGGAAGGTGGGTGTATGGTGCAGGCGCACGACGGGAAGGCGATGTGGCACCTGTAGGTGTTTATTTGGTTTTTGAGGGGGGGGGGGGACAG
>VFSX01000156.1:235930-273430 GCA_016618255.1 Chlamydomonas sp. UWO 241 | reverse complement strand
ACACACACACACACACACACGTACGCACGCACACACGTGCAGGTGTCTAAGCTCACGCTGCGCGAGATGTTCAAGGACTTCAAGCCGGCACGGCCGCGGCTGTGATCATCATCATGGACGGTTCTACAGGTTTTACATGTACGCGCCCGAAGGACCCCGGAGCGTGATTCAAGACCTGCTACACGTCTATGGAGGCTCCACCAGCTGCAGGAGAGCCTGTGAGGCCGAGCAGCGCCCCATCCTACCAGGCTCGTGGATGTTACGGTCTGCGACACCCCTGTTCCCCGATTGGATACAGGCCGAGGGGCGGGGCGTGTGTGCGGGCGAGCGAGCAGGCGGCGGCGCTCACCGCCGAGGGTGTGTGCGAGCGGGCGCCAGCAGCCAGCAGCCACAGCAAACGATGGGGATGCAACGCAGGAGCCCGTACGTGATGTATACGACAATTGATCGGACCCGTATCATGACTGGATCAAGCTTGAGCTTAAACTCTGACCATTGTGTTTTTTTTACCGTTTTTATGCGCGCAAATGTACGCTCCGGAGGACCCCGGGGCGTGGGTTAAGGCCTAGACTAAAAGTCTAAGGGGGCTCTACTGGGACAACCCGCAAGGCCACGCAGCGCGCCAGCCTACCATTGACCAATGTAGGAGTCCGCTGTGCTGTGATATTGGCTGCGACCCTCGCGCTGGTCCAGTGGCGGCTGGGTGGTGGTGGGGATCCTGTCCTGTGTCAGATGGGTTCAGAGGTTGAAAGCCCTTCCACCTCTTGGTTGATCCTCGCGTCCAGCTGCAACCCAGCCGTGGTAAGGCCAACTACTCCCGCATCAACGTCGCTGCGTGCGTGCATCCGTCAGTTTGGGTGGAGGGGGGCCTTGGATGTGCTGTGAGCAGCCCACATGTGCATCTGTCGGACTTTCCGGCATTGAGGCAGCTGAACAGTGTGTCCCTGGAGGGGGAGGGGGTACAGTACGTACTCTTGGGGCGTGGGATTACGGGAACTGCCTCGCAAGGTGGGCTACTTGCGCGGGGGGTGAAGGGAGGGGGGGGGGGTAATCGACATGACACGGCGGCCCCCCCCGCCTGACAACCCGCCGCCATCACGGGGGCTGATGAACGCACGGCTGGTAATCGTTGCCATGCCCGCCTTCCTCCCTCCAAGCACGCGGCAATGATGCGCCAGCCATGCATTGTGGCGCATCATGCATGGGGGGCAGCCAGCAGCCGTAACGGTCGAGCGAGGTCCGGGGTGAAGACAGCTGCGGCGCAAACGCGGGCGAGTCGCACGGGTGCAGCCTGTATTTGGCTGCCATGACACCCCTCCCTCCCCCCCTCCACGCACACACCATCCACACACAGTGTTCAGGGGCTACACCGTAACGAACGATTCGTGTGTAGCTGTTTCGGGGCCACCAACGCCTTGCTTTGGGGACGCATCCTTCTCCCTCTCGCATAATGCTGGGTGCTTGAGGCTTCTGGGGGATGTCTGTGACAGGGGACGTTTCCTTGTTTGTGCTGGAACTTGCAGCTGTCTGTCTTCCAGACAGACGAAATCTGTGCATCTGGATTTCGGACAGTCCCACTCTGATACTCGGCTCCCCCCCGCGCCCTGCCCCCACCCACAAGCTCCACTACACTAACCAAACCATGGCGCTGTCCCTCCGATCCTCCCTGGCTTGCGCTGGTCGCGTTAGGGCGTCTGCACCAGTGCGCGTCCCCCATGCGCCTCTGCGCCCCGCCCCCGTGCGCCCCAGCAGGGCCAGGGCAGGTGAGCGCTACATTCATATGGCTTGCATGGCCATGCGATCTGATCAGGGCGGAGAGCGTGCGGGGATGGGGCGAGCGGGAGCCAGTATTTTGTGACAGTGTGTTCAAGCGCGCCTCTGCCCCACGCCGCGAACATACAAGCCGACATGTGCAGCGTTAAGATGGTAGAAGCCATACTACGCGGCAGCTGTCATGCTGAGTCATGTGCGTGCACACGCACATGCACAGAGCGCCCATCGCTCATCGCTCGCGCCGACGACGGTTTTGACGGAGTTCTGGCCACATGGGCTGATAAGGTGGGCATGGCGGTATACACAGGGGATGGATCTGAGAGGGGGGGGATCACCAGGTGGGGGGCCATGCGTGCGCACGCACAAAGCCGGAGCCGGCATGCTGCAGGGGTGCGCGGTGGAGCGGCATGTCTGTGAGCACACACACTGGTGAGGCGCGCATGCGCACAGCTGGGCAGATCTGTCTGTCGGGCGCTCGAGTGCGGGAGGCGCCCGATGAGACACACCGTAGGCTCGCTCCTCCACACGCACCCCAGCGTGTGCACACAAACGCACACACACACACACACGCGCACACACACACACACACAAACCACATGCACACAAGCATACACACACACGCAGTTTGGGAACATCAGGTGGAGAAAAAGCCGATCGCCGTCGCGACCATCACACATTCACCCGATGCCTTCAACACACAACTCTGCAACTCCGTCGAATCTTCGTGGGTTTCGACAAGACCAGGCTCCCCGGAGAGCTCTTAGATGCTTGTTCATACACTCATACATACACACACACTTACACACACACACACACACACACACGAAAAAACGTGTGCGCGCGCACACTTACGCACACACATGCAGTTTGAGAAGGTCGAGAACAAGCCGATCGTTGTCGCGTACATCGTCGGCGTCGTGTCGGCGCTCATCGTGACGGAGTGGCTCATCCACCTGCCGGGGCTCAATGTGGTGGGTACGGGCGCGTGCACGCACACACATACACACACACACGCACACGCTCGTCTTCAGCGAATGGCTCACTCATCCACACCTGCCGGGACTCAATGTGGTGAGGACACACACACACACACACACACACACACACACTGACATCATGACCGAGTGGCTCATCCACCTGCCGGGGCTCAATGTGGTGAGGGCAAACGCATGCACACACACGCACACACACGCAAACACACACATGGGCACACACACACACACACATGCCGGGGCTCAATGTGGTTAGTACAGGGCTCACGTTTGGGAGACGATCAAGCAGGCACGCAGCACGCACAGATGCATACACACACGCACGCACACACACACACATACACGCAGCTCCTCGGCTTCCCCCTCCAGCTCGTGGGTGTGCTGATGACGCCCGTCCTCGTCACGCGCTACGTCTTGGATAAGAAGGACGTAACGGGCGACGTGGTTTCCACCGTGGTGCGTGTGTGTGTGCGTGCACGCGTTTGTGTGTGTGTATGTGTACTGGACAAAGAAGTTTCAGGCGAGTCGACAACGATGAAAAACAGCATTCAACAACGGGGGGGGGGGGGGGCACAGTCCCCACAGCCCCACCAAATGTGCGCGTTCAGACGGCAGATGTGGGTTCTGGTAGTAAAAACACTCCGGCGACCCTGAAAATTGGCAGGGGTTTAGTTCAGATCCCAACAAAGGTGTAGCAAAAAAAAACTCGATGAGCATATTTTCCTATTTTGTTTAAATCGCCACACAAGTGTGGACACCCAAACAGTGTTTCTTGGGGTGCAACACCCCTTCCCGAGCTCCCCATGCAGTAAAACTCGCTGGGCGCGTCCCCAGGACACCCCCGATGATGACCAGACTGTTGGGGGGCGTCGGGGACGTGCGCATGGGCGTACAGCACTCCATGCAGCATGCAGACGCGCGCCCATGCGGCACCCACGCAAATCACGCCCACGGACCTGCCGCCGCGGCTCCGGGCCCCATTTAATATACAGAATGTGCCATGCAAAACTTGCGATGACCATATTTTCTGATTTTGCCCTGCGTGCTCAGCTTCTCCAAGCAGTCCGGCGTCGTGCTCCGGGCTTTCAAGGAAGCCCCAACCGCCCCAGGCTCAATTGGGGGGTTACACAATCGCATGCAAGCAGCGGAGCGGGGCCTGGGGCACGGTACGTGGCCTGTTGCATGTTGTCGGGGTTGAACGCCCAAACAACGATCGACGCCCAGAGGCAGCACACTCACCCACGGCGCACCCGACCTCTCTAGTATCGCCATTACTAATTGTATGGCATATTGCATTGCCTCGCGCAGCACCAGAGGCTGCGGGCACGACCCTGCCCAAACCACCCAAACACGTCACCACCTGGCGCCACAGGAGGCTTCCCAGCCGCTGTTTGGGGGCACGCATGGTGTTGAGGGGTCACCCACTAGACATCTGCAGCTCGAGGGAGGCCTCGGAGCGGGTCCATCGACACCTCGGCACCATGCCACATTCAAGTTTTGGCATCCGCAAACGCGCATGCGTCCACTCCCCGGGGCCTCTGGCAAGCTCTATATATCGCATGAAGTCCATGTACGTTGAGCCGGGGTCCTTGGAGAGCCCCGGAGCGCGGGTAGACGCCTTCTACCCCCAGCTGTCACTGCCAACACCTATTCCGGCGCCCCTCGTGCATGCCCGCCCCAATGCGACGCGCGGGATCAGTAGCCAGGGATACTGGCTACACACAGGTCGCGGATTCAGCCAAAACCATGGAGTGTGTGCGGCGGGAGAGCATCTGCCGTGTGGGGTGCGTACCTCCCAGTCAGGGGAGGCAGGGTGTGCGGACTGTGTGTGGGGGGGGGTCAACTCACCGACGCAAACGCGCGCGCACGTACGTGTGCAAGGGGGCTTTAGGGCTGTATGGTTAAGGTTTTCAATCAGGGGTGCTAACTGTGTGTATGCGTCGAGGGGTTCGGGGCTATGGGGTTGAGGCTCTCAATAAGGGACACAAGCTATGCAGGGATGAGACATACCGCTGTTTGGGACGTAGCGTGCTGGTATTATACGTCCGGAGCCGCATTTTGAAAAATACCAATAAATACACGCGATACATACCGCGTCCTGGTGATCCGGCGTGGGAACACCTGTACAGCTTTTTGGATACTCGACGGAATTCGACGAAAATAGGCTCTCTGGAAAGCCCTTGAGGAGAGAAACAGGAATCAAACAAGAAATCAAGGGTACTGCCCCATTGGGGCGCCCTTCAGAGCCAGAATGAGATCCACACTATTGATCAGCTCACGGCCACTCGCGAGCGATGGAGCGCAACCTGGCGAACCTCTGGGGCCCAGCTCCCCCCCCTGCCATGCATGAAATTGAAGTCATAAGGACTGATGGGAGCTGAGGTTGGGGGGGGTGGGTCTGTGTGTGCACAACACGCCTCGACAGCTGACGGCACGCTTGATGGACTTCTGAGACAAACGCCCCCGCGGGCCTCCCTCAGCCTGGAGGACCGGCACCAGCTCTGCTCGAGGATGAGGGCCTGGGTATACTGGGGTGAACTGATGCTGTGCTGGGGTCAATGGGATGAAAGCTGAATGTGTTAGTGGCCACAAAGTGGCTCAGAAAGCGGTAAACAAGGAGTTGGCAACTGCGGTAGTTTCGCGTACGCATCAGCCCAATCGATGCGTACCTGATTAATACCCGAGAAATACTTTGGCGTATTATACCCGTATGAGGTATGTCTCATCCCTAAAGCTATGTACGTGCGTGTCAGGGTCACCGCCAACGGGCCAACGGTGCCAACGGCCAATGCCAACGGTGCCAACGCCAACGGCAAATAAAAACGTTGCCTTAGCCAACTGTCAGCCAACGGTGGCGTAAAATTGCTAACTTCATGGATCAGAGTAGTGAGGATGATGCTTGCTTGTGAAATAACACTGAATGACAGAGCGCGACCCATACGTAACACCCTTGAGCACTGGCTGTGTGTGCGTGCCTGGGTATGCAAGTGCTCCCATTGCTCCCCTCAGGGTGTCCACTGTACTCCCAGCGCTGCATGAGCTATACAGCCACGCTATATCGCCAGTAACGGCTCGTAGCGCGCGAATTTTCAGATTCCACACTTTTCCTCGCTTCCAAGCGCCTTTTTTGCCCCGTTGGCCTGTTGGCGTTGGCACCGTTGGCCGAGCCAACGGCCAACGCCAACGGTGGGGACAGTTGGCCGTTTCCGGTGACCCTGGTGCGTGTGCAAGAGGAATTTGGGGCTTCAGGCTGTAGGCTTTCAACCAGGGATGTCAACTGTGTGCATGCGTGTTGAGGACGACTTGCGCACTCAGCACTCGGCACCAACAGCAAACTGACCGGGACGCGACGCAGGAGCCTAGATGATGATGATGATGATGATGGATATTACAGTCGGTGTGACACCAGTAATGATGTATAAGATAGATAGCATTCCTAACGCAAGCGCGTGCATGCGTGCGTGTTCGAGAGGGGTTTTAGGGCTACAGCACGGGACGGAATTATCGGCGAAAAACGCGCGTGCGTACGTGCGTGCGTGCGTGTGCAGGAGGGGTCGAGGGTTTAGGGTTTCAAGAGACAAGGGACGGAATCACCAACGCAACCTCGCGCGCGTGCGTGTCAGGAGGTTTCCTTCCCGATCGGGAAACGTAAAGAAGCATGCGCGAAGGGCGCGTCCCCGATGGTCTTGGGGTGGGTGTTTTCGGGAAAAAAGACGTGCGTTTTTTGGGGGGGGGGGAGTGTGAAATCATCGATTTCACACTTTTCGAAGCGATTCTTCGGGCTGCAGCCCGAACTCCCGACGAACCCGGGAAACCCTCTTCGGGGAAAACGAAAGGATGACTGACCCCAAGGATACCCCTGGTGCGTGTGTGTGTCAAGGCCACCATGCACCCTAGAACCTAAACCCTAAACCACTGAACCCTAATAAACCCCAAAACCTAAATGTAAAAGAACGATCTCGCGGTCCTGTGAACCCCGCGGCCGTGCTCCCACGGGGAAGAGTCAGATCTGGGGGCCGAGTGCCCTGTCTAGGTCCAGCCCCGACCCACTAGCCCACCATCACTAGTAGCCAGGCACCCGTCTGTAGTTGATTACGCTGCCTGAAGGTGCGTCACACACGACTGTAAAAACCATCATCAAAAAACATCATCAAATGTGTGTGCAGGACGACATCAGCAAGAGCTGTTGAAGGTCAAGGCCATGCACCCTGAACCCTAAAACCCTAAACCTCAAACCCTAAAACCCTACACCCTACATGTGTGTGCAGGACGACATCAGCAAGAGGCTGCCTGGGATCAACAAGTGAAGCGGCGGCGCGCCGCGGGCGCCGGTGCGTGCCCACGTGTATGTCACCTGCGGCAGCACGGCCACCAGGCAGGCAGGCAGGCACGCGGGCAGGCAGGCAGCGAGCACCGTGCGCCAGGCAGGCAGGCAGGCAGCACCGTGCATCAGGCGGGCAGGCGTATCATCCGCAGCGGCACGGCCACCAGGCAGGCAGGCACGCGGGCAGGCAGGCAGGCAGACAACACCGTGCGTCAGGCAGGCAGGCAGGCAGGCAGCGCCGCGCATCTGGCGGGCAGGCGTGTCACCCGTGATGGCACGGCCACCAGGCAGGCGGGAAGGCGGGCGGGCAGGCAGCGAGCACTGTGCGTCAGTCAGGCAGGCAGGCAGCACCGCACATCAGACGGGCAGGCGTGTCACCTGTGGCAGCACGGCCACCAGGCAGGCGGGAAGGCAGGCAGGCAGGCACCGTGCATCAGCACCGTGCGTCAGGCAGGCCGGCAGGCAGGCAGCGCCACGCATCTGGCGGGCAGGCATGTCATCCGTGGCAGCACGGCCATCAGGCAGGCAGCACCGTGCGTCAGGCAGGCAGAGAGCACCGTGGGCCAGGCGGGCAGGCGTGTCATCCGTGGCCACCTCGCCGAGTCGTGCGTGTAGGCGGCCCTGCACGACACAGGGGAGCAGCTGACCGCACAGTGAGCTGCCTCCCGAGG
Organism: Chlamydomonas sp. UWO 241; assembly: GCA_016618255.1. Classification (NCBI taxonomy): domain Eukaryota; kingdom Viridiplantae; phylum Chlorophyta; class Chlorophyceae; order Chlamydomonadales; family Chlamydomonadaceae; genus Chlamydomonas; species Chlamydomonas priscui. Next base: position 265,670 of record VFSX01000156.1, on the reverse strand, counting down.
AGGGATGAAACAGGGATATTGCCGACTGTTGTCGCCCAACATGTGGCACCCGCATTGCCATAGTAGCCCTGGGCTAGTCCTGGGATAGCCCCTGGGCTGGTCCTGTTACGACGCTAGAAGAGAAGGAACACAGCCGGGAGAGAGAGCGGCGGCGGGCTGCTAGGCAGCGCAGCGCCTTGCGCACACATGTACATCACCACACGAGGCATCGCACACACCACACGCGCGCATGCAATCTGTGTAAACCAAAGAGACGGTGGATGCGTGGGTCCCCTACTACGCGCCGTGGTGGCAGTGGGGGCCCGTCGCCAATGCAAGAGCCCTCCCTGGTCCTGGCCCAACAGCGCATGACATCGACCAGTGCATTCTGCTGAATACAGGCGCGGCAGGACCCAACGCACGCACACACTTGTCGCCCCCCTCTCTCTCTCTCTCTCTCTCAGCTCTCTCTATCCTGCTGTGTTTTTACAGTTTTTACATGTACGCACCCGGAGGACCCCAGGGCGTGAGTTATGGCCTAGACTACATGTCTAGGGGAGCTCTACTAGTAGAGCCCGCAAGGCCACGCAGCGCGCCAGCCTACCAGTGCTCTATCCTGCTGTGCCTCTGGCGGGCATCGACAGCAGTGTGAGTGACAGCAAGCTGGATGTGGCCAACACGTTGGGCTACCAGGGCGTGCAGCCTCACCAAGTCGCGATCATCACGTCGACGGCGGGCGTGGTTGCGAGGCTGGTGGGGAAGATGGGGAAGCAGCAGGGTGCAGAGCAAATTCATTGTAGATGGAGGAGCTGCCACTCTCCCGCATGGTCATTGCGCGGGCGGCGGTGGCGGTCGGGTTTATGGTGGAGAAGACTGGGAGGGCAAAACAGGGCGCAGAGCGACCACATTGCAGCAGATGGTCAAGCACACCAGGCGGCAAGTGATATCACACGACAGCAGCTGCTGTTGCTTACATGCACTCTCAACTCGAGTTCAGCTCGAGGTACTCGCTGTACTGGCTCGAGTGCTACTTATGCAGGAGGGCCGCGACCCCTCGGCACACGCCTAGCGTATGTAGTACTAGCCGGAGGGGTAAAGAGAAAGAAGGTTACAACCAGCCCTCAACCAGTCCTGGGGCTGTCGTTTCTACGATCCCGTCCGTCATACATTGCCAAGTTCTGCGACGAAAGCAACGCGCCCTTGGCGGCCAACCAGCGCGTGGATGATCTGGCCGATGCATGCGCAGTTTTGTACAGTTTTTGCATGCACCTGCCCGGAGGACCCGAGGCGTGAGTTAAGGCCTAGACTACACGTGTAGGGGAGCTCTACTAGTAGAGCCCGGGCCAAGGCCGATGCATGCGCAACCTAATGCAGTTGAGTGCCAGGCAACGGCAGCAACGCCATTCATGTGATGTGTGTTGCCTGGCAGCCCGCCCCACGAGGCAGCCCCCTCAATCACTGATGATAATGAGAGTTTTACAATCCACTGCCGGCGATCACACGTTCGGTTCCAAAGCTCCAGCGGGACTAAAGAGAGAAGGCACAAGGCCCACCAAAGAAAGGTAAAGCTACAAAGGTAGCCCACGGTAGCGCCAAACCACTGTGTGGCCGTGGTGTGGTGTGACTGTGTCGCGCACGCCCTGAGGGTGCGTACCGTAAACTGTGAGTTGTGCCGTAGACTCGGTTAACCTTTAGCTGTAATTAAATGCTTAAATGAGCAAGTCAAGTGAAGCCAGCCAAAGTCGGATACTCTCAATCGCCACCCGCCCGAGGTCAAGTCCCGTTGGACGCATCGATCGGGGCCTATTGGGGGGCTATTTAGAGAACAGTCGTTTCCCCCCTAGCTTAACACGAAATACTAAAAATAAATGCTCCGCTGCGCTAGCTTAAGTGTCTCAGAAATCACTTAATCAGTGTTTTTGAGGCGGTAGCTCAAGGCCAACCGAGTCCACGGTAAACTGTTGTTTAGGGGGAGGAGGTTTGCGACGTGCAGCCGATGTAGCCCTCAGCCACAGCCGCCAGAGTCGGCATCCGCAACGACGGAGACAACTTGCAGGTCCCCGTGGTCGAATTGGTGTTGGCAGATTGGCATATCTGTTGCACAGCAGACGCCGCTCATGACGAGGGGCCAGTGATTTTGTTTTCGCCATTTGGGGCCTTTTGGCCCCAAAACAATTAAATCGAGGTTCCACTTTTGGGGCCATGGGGGCGGGGCCATGGGGGCGGGGCCATAAAGTTAGTGTGTGGCGCAGTGTGGGGCAGTGTGGGGCTTTGGAGGCACCTCCGCACTGGTCAACGCTAAGTCAGTGGACAAGGCGGTCAACGGTACGTTGGTCAGCGCGTCGACTGGCCCCCAAAACAATAACAAAAAAAGCTGGAAACAAAATAACTGACGAGGGCCCTGACAGGGCGCCAGATCAGACGCGGCCGCTCAGCCTCCCCTCTTTGCAGTTCTTTTGACTTTGCAGTCCACCAGGGCTGCGAGGGGCGCCAAATCACACACGGCAGTGCATCCCTGCAGGTCGAGGGTTCGCAGGTTTGCCAGGGCTGCGAGGGGCACCAGATCAGACACGGCGCTGCAGCACCCCACGTCGAGCCACTGCAGGTTCGCCATCGCCGTCAGGGGCGTCAGATCAGACACACGGATGCAGTAGGTCATGTCGAGCGTCCGCAGGTTCACCATGGCTCCGAGGGGCGCCAGATCAGACACCATCCGACAACACTTTATGTCGAGGTCTTGCAGCTTCACCATGGCCCCGAGAGGCGCCAGATCAGACACGGTGAAGCAGTTGGACAAGTCGAGGCTCTGCAGCTCCACCATGCCTGCGAGGGGCGCCAGATCAGACACCTTGAAGCAACAGCTTATGTCAAGGTCTTGCAGGTTCACCATGGTTCCGAGGGGCGCCAGATCAGACACGGCGACACAGCGGGACAAGTGGAGTGTCTGCAGGTTCACCATGACCGCGAGGGGCGCCAGATCAGACACGGCCCGACAATCGCTTATGTCGAGGTCTTGCAGGTTCGCCATGGCTGCGAGGGACGCCAGATCAGACACGGCGACACAGCGGGACAAGTGGAGTGTCTGCAGGTTCACCATGACCGCGAGGGGCGCCAGATCAGACACGGCCCGACAATCGCTTATGTCGAGGTCTTGCAGGTTCGCCATGGCTGCGAGGGACGCCAGATCAGACACGGCGACACAGCGGGACAAGTGGAGTGTCTGCAGGTTCACCATGACCGCGAAGGGCGCCAGATCAGACACAAGCTCGCAATTCTGCATGCCAAGGCGTTGCATATTCACCAGGGCTCCTAGGGGCGCCAGATCGGACACTCGCTCGCAGGAGCTCAAGTCGAGGCTCTGCAGCTTCATCAGGGCTGCGAGAGGAGCCAGATCAGACACACCGTCGCAGCCGGTTATGTCAAGGCGTTGCATATTCACCAGGGCTCCAAGGGGCGCCAGATCAGACACGGCGCTGCACTGGCGCAGGTTCAGGCAACCGACGCTCAGGTCTGCGCGGGGCTGCGCACCCTGGAGGCGGCGGTGCCAGGGCTGTGGCGGCTGCCGCTCCTCAGCGCCGGCAAGGAGCCCATCTGGCGGCTGTGGGTGAGTGGCTTTCACAAGCAGGCTGCGCTTGGAGTGCCCGAGTGCCCGTGCGGGTGGCGGTGCCGTGAGGAGGACGGGCCGCCGGCGACGGCGTGGCGTGCGCACTGCTTCTGGGGATGCGCGGTGGCGGAGGCGGTGGTGGTGGCGGTTGCTGCTGCCCTCCCTGCTCCTACGCCGGTCATCACGTGCTGCCAGGTGTGGCTGCTGCAGCCTCCCGCTGGGGTGCGTGCTGGTGTGTGGGCTGTGGTGGCAGCGCGCGTGGTGGACGCTATGGAGCGCGGATGCCGCCACCTGTGGCGCATCATGCGTCCGCGTGATGGTGTGCTGCCCCCTGATCGCACGGTGTCGGTTGAGCGGGCGGGGGCGCTGGCGACGATGGACCTTTGGAACGCGCTGGCGTCCTTTGCTGAGGGCGGCGTGATGCCGCGAGGTTGGGCGGGTGTGGTGGGCCCGACCCACCCCTATGTTGGAGTGGTGGACGGCAAGCTCATTCTGAACAAGGCGTCCTAGATCCCTGAGGGGACGAGTTATGTGAGGGGAGGTAGCGCCGCACGCGTGCGCTGGCGGGATGAGTTGTGGCTGCTGGGTAGAGTGCTGTGGTGGGTGTGCGCACCTGCTCCGCTTCCAGTGTTTTGAGGGTGGGCTTTTTTTTGGTCCCTTTATGGTTTTATACCTTGGGCCCGCCCTTCATCCACTGGAGGGGTTGAGTGTGGAGCCTGCACTGTGGTGCTGCTTGCTTGGCGCCCGCCGCCGTGTGTGGATGGCGTTGCCGTGGGGCACCCCCCCTTTTTCTGTTGGCAGGTCTTCAGGACTGCTTCATCTAAGTCCCACTGGAGCTTTGGAACTGCACGTGTGACCGCCAGAAGTGGATTGTAACGAACTCATCATCATCATCTGAAGCTTCACCAGGGCTGCGAGAGGCGCCACATCAGACACAGCACAGCACTGGCGCAGGTTGAGGCTCTGAAGCTTCACCAGGGCTCCAAGGGGCGCCAGATCAGACACAGCAGAGCTCGTCATCTCCACGCGCTGCAGCTGCGTTCCGGGTGCCAGTGCGGTGATGTCGACGAGTGGCGACTCGTCCTCTGCATGAGGTTCCAGGTCCTCCGGCTTGCTGCACGCTGACAGCAGCGCAGCCATCTGCGGCAGAGCTGTATCGCCGGCTGGAGGGAGCATGCTCAGTTGGGTGAGCCAGGGCGCGGCGCTGGCGACGGCCTGGTAGTCTGCGGCGTCCTCCTGCACGGCGCGCACACATACAAAGCGGTTGGGGTGGCCTCAGGCATCAACACCACGCAGAGCCATCCACGCTCGCTCCAAGTGGAGGAGGGCGCATGCATAGAGGAGGGATTCTACGGCGCACATGCATGCATGCATTGCCAGCATGCATGGCGTCCGTCGCTCTCACCTCATCCAGGATCAGGCGCAGCGACTGCAGCCGAGGGAAGAAGGCGCCAGTCTCGGGCGGCTCCACCAGCATGCTACGCAGGCACTCCATCGAACACAGCGTCAGCGTGTGCACGCCAGACAGGCGAGTGCATGTGGCGGGGAGCAATGGCCAGCCGATGTCCGGCTCCTCCTGGCAGACAGCCTGCCCATCCACAGCGTCTCGCATGGCTGTGCAGCACAGCCGCAGGGCGCGCGTGTCGTCGGTGACGAGGCGGGGCCACAGAGCGCTCAGCACCTCGATGGCATAAAGCGTGACGCCAAGAGCCACCTTGTCCTCGTGTTGCATGTCTGCTGTGGGCTGAGGATTGGGGGGGGGGGCGTTTGAAAGAAGGGAAGTGGCCTGCAAACCAAATTTGAACAGACAGCTGCACACACACACACACACACACACGCACACACACACGCACACACACGCACACACGCACACACACCACACACACACACACACACGCACGCACACACACACACACACACACACACACGCACGCACACACACAAAAATTGCAGCTCGCAGAGGCAAGTCCTGCAGCAGCATCAACGAGACACCCCATGCATACAGCACGACAACCAGGACCGCCACAACTACGCGTCGCCGACGCCGGCGAACATCCTACCACAGCACACCACTCCCCACAGGCACCCGCTACAGGACCTCCGCTCCTGCAGCATCACCCATCCATCCACCCATCCAGAGGACCACCTCAACACACACGGAGGGACTGCACCGAGCCCCACATCGTGGGCAGGGCCCCAGGCCAGTATGAGTCCTTGCGGCTATGCGTTGATGATGGATGTTACAGTCAGGGACACCTCTAAAGGCGTATAAGACCGTGCTCGGCGCGTATGGCCCGAGCACCTTACTGAGATGGCTGGCTGTTGGTGGTAGGGAACCCCAACTCTGTAAAGAGCGTGGGCGCACCCCTAGGTCCCCTACCGCAGCGGCAGTAAACGCTTGTTGAAGTAGGTGAGCGCATGTTGGGAAACGGAAACGCAAGGCAGGTTCGTCACCAATCGCCAAAAGAGACATTCCCCCGCGGGGAGAAAGGCCAAGACGTCGCCAAAAAGGATATCAAGCCGGGCCGCAAACTCTAACGTGTAAAGGGGTTTTCTAACTGGGATATCAACAGGCATTCACAGGACTCTCAACCTGTTACCCTTAACCCGGCTCTGAGAAAAGCTGACCCCTTGATGTTGCATCGAGCACGACATTGTACGTGTCGCAGGCCCCCCCCCCCCTGCGTTACAATCCACTGCCGGCGGTCACACGTTCACTGCCGGCGGTCACACGTTCGGTTCCAAAGCTCCAGCAGGACTTCAGAGAGCAGGCACGAGGCCCACCAAAAAGGTTCAGCTACAACAGTAGCCCACGGTAGCGCCAACCACGTAGTGATGGGCGCCAAGCAAGCAGCACCACAGTGCAGGCTTCACACCCAACCCCTCCAGTGGCCGAGGGGGGGCCCAAAGTATAAAACCATGAGATGTCCAGAAAGCCCTCCATCATGCCACTGAAAGCGGGGCTGGTAGCACACCCGCCGCAGCACTCTACCCAGCGACCACACCGCACCCGCCAACGCACGCGTGTGGCGCCACCTCCCCTTAAAACACATCCCCAGAGGGGGTGCAACTAGCAAACAGGTGCAACCACCCGCTTGCCATCAACCACGAGACGCGCGTGGTGGAACTGCGTCCGCCTCCCCGCAGCCTTGGCGGTGAGGTTAGCGGGCCTGGGCACTGAGGGGTGGGGGGGGCGGGGCGGGCGGCCCTGGCCATGGGCACTGGGGGGGGGGGGCGTTTGAATGGATTTTGAAGCTGCAGCTGGGCTCCTTCCTGCTGGTGTCATCACCGCCACCACCACAACCAACACAGTCGCCACCACCACCACTACCACCAATGGTGTTGATCGTCCGCGACCTCCTGTTTCCACCACCACCACGACCAGTGCTGGGCGGGCTTCGACCTCGGGCGGTGCTACTGGTGCTGGTCACGCGCCCACCACGGGCGGTGCTGCTGATGGGCGGGCGTCCACCCCGTCCGGTGCTGCTGATGGGCGGGCGTCCACCACGACCAGTGCTGCTGCTGGTCGAGCGTCCACCACGGGCGGTGCTGCTGATGGGCGGGCGTCCACCACGTCCGGTGCTGCTGATGGGCGGGCGTCCACCATGACCAGTGGTGCTGGTGCTGGTCACGCGTCCACCACGTCCGGTGCTGCTGCTGGTCACGCGTCACCACGTCCGGTGCTGCTGCTGGTGACGTGTCCACCACGGGCGGTGCTGCTGCTGGGCGGGCGTCCACCATGGGCGGTGCTGCTGATGGGCGGGCGTCCACCACGGGCATTGTTGCTGATGGGCGGGCGTCCACCACGGGCGGTGCTGCTGCTGGTCGAGCGACCACCAGGCCCGGTGCTGGTGCTGGCATGCTTGCTGGTCATGCGTCCACCACGCCGGGTGCTGCTGCTGCTGGGCGCGCGTGCACCACACCCCCAGCGCCTGGTGCTGCGCCTCCTCGCGGTCACTAAGGACATCGAAGATGGCAGGACACCCTGTCCTGTTGCGTAGCACATTGCGCCAGCGGACGACGGTGTCGGCCACGGCGTCAGACGTCACGGTGAAGATCACACGCAGCGCGCCGCACCCGCGCGGCTCCACACCAATGCCTCCGACGGCAGGCTTGGCGTTGAGGAACGATGCGGATACGACGCAGCCGTCAGCCAGCCTCTCCTGGCCAGCGCAGCGGCGCAGCGATTGCACGGCAGACTGCGCCAGGTAGACAGGCAGGCTGACACCGTCATTGGCGCGGGAAGCACACCGCGCCACTGCCATCGCCGTCGCCTCCTCTTCATCCACGCTCACCGGCCTGCCACAGCCGCTAGGAACCTGCTGCAAGTTGCCACTGGGATGGACAGCACGTAGTTGCGGCGCAGCGACGCGTCGCCCACACGCGCAGCCCCCCCCCCCCCCCGACGGCAGGAAGGCTGCTCCCTGAGTCACCGTTCCTTCCCAACACAAACCCTAACCCCTAAACCCTTAACCCTAAACCGTAAACCCTCGTCACGGTGTGCTCGCTTGCTCACAGGTGCAGTGGCAGGAGCCTCGCGCGCGAGGCTCCTGGTCGGCTCTGGCGGGGTTCGCCCTCTTCTGTACGGCGACCGCTGTCGGTCCCTTGTCACCCGGCAGGGGCATCGACAGCGGCCGCCATAGAGCCGGGGAGTTGGGGAGCCGGGGGAGGGGGGGGGGGGCGCACCTGTTCAGCTCTGCCTCAGTGACCGTCCCACATTATGAATCCGGCCTCGTTCGGGCTCCTGGTCTGTGGCCCTGCAATGGGGTCAGCGGCAGAAGGGCGCGGCTCCTCTACAGGGCGGCCACTCCAGGATGCACAGTCTATCACGCACACGCGCGCAGTCTCTGCTGCTGCCCCCACTTCCCCATCCATCTCATCCCCAGGGCATCCCCTTGGGCGGGGGGAATCATCGGCGTGGGCCTCGGCCGCGGCCTGGACGTCAACGGGGCGTGAACATGAGAACTGCTGTGCAATGGCAGCATTGGCAGCGGCGGCGTTCACCTCAGCGCAGAGGCGCTCATTCCCGTGGCCACGCTCTCTCGCCACACGTCCGCCTCGTTACCCGGGCGGCCGCGCAACCGAGCGAACGAGAGAGAGTAGTCCAGGTGTACTTTGACCTCGAACACAGCTGGGCCAATTCAGTGGATTGTCAGTCTGACAAGCCCGCCAGATAGAGTTCGCCAAGAGCTTTCAAATTACCTACATATTAGGACAAATGGTCAACGGTCAACGCGGTGAAAGCAAAATTCGGCTGTGGAATAATTAATTAAAAATGCTGAAAAGGAAATCACTGTGTGGGACGCGCAAACGATACTGCACTCACTGCGGGGAGGCAATCGAAGTCTAAGGGGTAAGCGCCAAGACGGGTGCACATGAAAACTGCATGGGGAGGGGGGATTCGAATGTTGCATAGTAGCAAAGTGTGGGGCGTGTGTGCCACTGTTTGTGTGTGTGTGTGTGTGAGTGCAAGTGTGTGTGCGTGTGTGTGCGTGCCAGAACCACCTTGCACCCCCCTCCCCCCTCCCCCTCTAGGACTTCCACGACGCCAGGCGCAGCTGTCGATGCACACAGCACGAGCAGCGCTACGTAGGAGCAGCTTCCAGTTGGGGAGATGAAGAGGTTGGTGGTGCCTTCGGGATGCCAGCTGGGGGTGGATATAAACAGTTACATCCATCGTCGTGCACGGGGAGTTTGGCTGGTCACGCTTACCGCCCCTCTCTCTCAACTCTCTCTGCCCTGCTGTGCCGCTGGCAGGCATCGACAGCGAGCGACCCCGCTGGTCGTGGGTCTGGCCAACGGCTACCACGGCCTCACACGGTCATCACGCAGGCCAGGCGGAGGCTAGATGGGCTGGAGAAGATGGGGGATCACCTGGGTGCAGAGTGACCGCATTGTAGGGGATGGAGAAGCTGTCGCACCAGCGTGGGCGTGGTGAGCGCACGGGGCGGTGGCTGTCTGTGTGGCTGTGGTCAGGTGTCTGGTTGAAGACGGGGGAGCAGCAGCGTGCAGAGGGAGATTTGTTTTATGTGAGTTGGATGCTGACGCGCACAGCCAGTTTCGTGGATTCGGATTGGTTGTCAGTGACTTCAGCGTGGTGACGTTGCGCACGCCCCCACACCTCAGCCACACTCTTTAAAGCGAAGGACTTTCCTTTCCACTATCTATCCACTATCTAACAAACACAGATCTAATCCAGTGAATTGGTCGTCCCCGTGCAGATGCGAGATGGAGATGTGTGCCACCACAGACCCATGGACTGCAAAGTTTACGGTAATTCATGCTTGTGCTAGGGGGGGCAGGTGCCGGGTGATGCACGATATCTGCACGCAGCCGCATGCGTGCATGCGGCGCTTGAAGGCTTGGGCTTGGGCGGTGTCGGAGCTCAAATTGCGTCGAAATGCTCCTTCCCTCGCAGTGGCGCATCGAGAACGTCAGCAAGCTGATGAGTGAGACATTGTGGTCCGACACCTTCGAGGCAGGCATCGGCACATGGTGGGTTGGAGCTGAGGTGTGAGGTTTGGGGCAAATTAGCACCACCCCGCTGCCGATTATGACACCTGAGAAGGGTAGGTGCCAGGTAGGTGCAGGGCATTTACGGTTTTAATTCGAGTTTTTGAAATCCATGCTTGCGGTAACAATCAGTCGGCTGTCAAGAAAAAAAACAGGCATTGCTTAACAGCTTCAAAAGTAGCCCACGGTAGCGCCCCCCCCCACGAGGTGGCGGGCGATGAAGCAAGGACCGCAGGCTAGGCACCGAAGCAGCCAGAGGCAGGCCCCAGGCATAACCTACTGAGCGCTGCCCCAGGCATCAGTTGCAGTCTTCGATGTCCTCAGTGACAACGAGGAGGCGCAGCCACAGCAATTTCGTGTGGGTGAGGATGTGCGGGATCTGATAAAAAAAATCGCGCCAGGCCCTCCCCGGCGCGTACAACGCTGCAGCGATGGTATAAAGGTCGTATCAGTCCTTTGGGTGCATGTGGGGCAACGGGCGAGCTCTGGGCGGCGAAATCGGGGCCCCATGCACTAGTCACGGTCCGCGCATACGCGTTCTCCGAGGCCAAGCAGGCCATGCATGACACCACATGGAGTCTAGCAATAGGCCTGCTGCCGGGAGGGAGCCTTGGAAGGCACAGTGGGCGAGTTTGCTCTCCTGCCCCCGTGACTTGACCAGCACGAAACTGCCTCCGAGGACGCGCCTCCTAGCCAGAGAGCACCAGCAGGACATTATGACGATAAGATTTTGGCCGCGTGCGCTAGGACGGCGTGTCGAGGGCGCACTGAGTGTGTGGCCCGCGGAAACAGCCACTCTGCGCCCAGCGCGGCCTCCAAGCCCAAGCGGAGAGAACACGCTTAACTAAAATGTCTCTCTAGCACTCTGGCTAGGAGGCGCGTCCTTGGCACGTTCAGTTTTTGCCCGACACTTTTCCCCCTACACGAAATTGCTGTGCGCAGCACATACATTGGGCGCTGTGGCCCGTCCCACCACAGCCCCATCGTCTGATCCGCGCACGTGAATGCGGTCATAACGCCTGAGGCGGTCGGGGGCGCGCCGCAGGCGGTGGTGGGCGCCTGAGGCGGTCGGGGTGGCGCCTAAGGCGGCGCCTGAGGCGATGAGGGGTGCGCCTCGGGCGACGCCTCAGGCGGTCGGTGCGCCTGAGGCGCCGCCTGATCCGCGCAAGTTATTGCGCCGCCTGATGCGCCGCCTTGGGCGTTGAGAATGTGGGTGGGCCGCTCTGCTTGCCGCAAAAGCTGCAGGGAAGCGGGCGCAGTTCAACCGCACGCGCCCCTCGGTCGACGGCAAGCGGGTGGCTGCACCCTGTTTGCTAGTTGCACCCCCGCCCTGCGTGTGTGTGAAGGGTTAAGGGTTTAGGGATTAGGGTTTAGGGTTGAGGGATTAACTCGCATCATCATGCCTGCCTTACCACATTCACAACGCCCATTCACTTGCACGGATCAGGCGGCGCCTCAGGCGCTCCTACCACCTGAAGTGCCGCCTGAGACGCACCCACGATCGCCTTAGGCGTCGCCTTAGGTGTTATCCAAACCGCCTCAGGCGCCACACCGACCGCCTCAGGCGCCCACCACCGCCTGAGGCGCACCCCCGACCGTCTCAGATGTCATGACCGCATTCACTTGCGCGGGTCAGACATTGGGATTTTGCTAGGGCTGGCCGTGACTGCAGGCGGCTGAGGGTGCAACCAAGTCGGCCACGCAGCAATGCCTTGACTTGGCGCATGCACCGAATGCCCTGCGCTTGCGGTGGTCGCAGGCGGCTGAGGGTGCACCTAGGCGTCGACGCAGCAATGCCTCGACGCAACGCCTGCACCGAATGCCCTGCGCAGGCGGCTGAGGGTGCAACCTAGGCGGCCACGCAGCAATGCCTTGCCGCAACGCCTGCACCGAATCACCTGCGCAGGCGGCTGAGGGTGCAACCTCGGTGGCCACGCAGCAATGCCCTGCCTTGAAGCCTGCACCGAATGCCCTGCCCTGGTAGTGCCCTGGTAGTGGTCGCAGGCGACTGAGGGTGAAACCTAGGCGGCCACGCAGCAATGCCTGAACACAACGCCTGCACCAAACCGCATGCGCAGGCGGCTGAGGGTGCAACCTAGGTGGCCGTGCAGCAATGCCTTTCCTTTACCCCTGCACCGAATGCCTTGCCCTGGTGGTCGTCGCATGCGACTGGGTGCAACCTAGGCGGCCACGCAGCAATGCCTTGACGTAACGCCTGCACCGAATGCCCTGCGCAGGCGGCTGAGGGTGCACCTGCATGGCCACGGCAAGGGGAAGGGCACCCACCTGTCCTTCTACCGGCACGCCGAGGATGCCATGTGGGAGCCGACCGCTGAGTTCAAGGTCACGCTCGTCAACCATACGGCCTCAAAAAAGTCGGTCACAAAAGGTCGGTCACAGCCAGTGCTTCCTGGCTTTACAGGCTTTACATGTTTTACACGTACGCGCCCGAAGGACCCCGGGGCGTGATTCAAGGCCTAGACTACACGTCTAGGGGGGCTCTACTAGGAGAGCCCGTCTCTCTCACGTGCGCGCTCCCTCTCTCTCTCTCTCTCTCTCTCTCAATCTCTTTCTCTCACTTTCTCACTTCTCACTCACACATGCACGCACACCCTCGAGAAGGCGTGGTCCCGCGCAAGCTCACTATCTCTCCTTCTCACCCACTCTTCCACTCCCACTTCCCACTCTCTCTCACACATGCACGCACACCCTCGAGCAGGCGTGCTCCCGCGCAAGCTCACTCTCTCTCCTTTTACTCCCTCTCCCACTCCCCCACCTCTCGCTCTCTCACACATGCACGCACACCCTCGAGGATGCGTGGTCCCGCGCAAGCTCACTCTCTCTCCTTCTCACCCCCTCTCCCACTCTTCCACTCCCACCTCCCACTCCCTCACACATGCACGCACACCTTCAAGCAGGCGTGCTCCCGCGCAAGCTCACTCTCTCTCACTTTCTCTCCTTCTCACCCCTTCTCCCACTCTCCCACTCTCCCACTCCGACTCTCCCACTCTCCCACTCCCACCTCCCACTCTCTCACACGTGCACGCACACCCTCGAGAAGGCGCGATCCCGCGCAAGCTCACTCTCTCCTTCTCTTTCTATTCTCCTTCTCCTTCTCTTTCTCACCCACTCTCCCACTCCCACCTCCCACTCTCTCACACGTGCACGCACACGCTCGAGCAGGCGTAATCCCGCGCAAGTTCACGGTCGATGACCCATGCTGGGGGTACGACGAGGTTCTCGAGATCCCTGACCTGCGGGACACGGCCAACGGATGGCTGCTGAACGACGCGCTGGTGCTCAAGGTCGAGGTCAACGTGCAGCGCGAGGACAGGTTCCAGCTGAACCCGGGTGCGCACGCTTTGTCGCGCCGCTGCTTGCCCGCTGTGTTTAGCGCTGTATTGTCCCTACTGCCCACTGCCAATGCTGCTCCTTTTTGTCCATTGTGGGGTGCACGCCCGGCATGCCGCGCCCACTAAACCCGGGTGCGCGCCTCGTCGCGCTGCTGCCCACTGTTCCCAGAGCTGCTTTGGTTCCACTGCCCAATAGCTTGCCCACTGTGCCCAGAGCTGCGTTGTAGCCACTGCCCACTGTGCTACTCCTTTTTTCCAGTGTGCTGTGTGTTAGCTCCTACGCCCAGCATGCCGCGCCCACTGGACACGTGCGTGGCGCGTTTTGTCGCGCTGCTGCTTGCCCACTGTGTTTAGCGCTGCTCTGCTCCCACTGCCCACTGTGCTGCTCCGCTTTGTCCACTGTTGCTGTGTCCGCCCAGCATGCCGCGCCCACTGGACGCGTGCGTGGCACATTTTGTCGCGCGGCTGCTATTCACTGTATCCAGAGCTGCTTTGCTTCCACTGCCCATTGTGCTGCTCCGTTTTGTCCACTGTTGCTGTGTCCGCCCAGCATGCCGCGCCCCTGAACGCCCAGCATGCCGCGCGCACTGAATGCGTTCTTGGCACGCCTCGCAGGCGGCATGCCCTGCGACCTGGCACTGAAGCTGCCGTGCGGAGTGGAGCTGGGAGTGGTCAGCCAGATCCTCCAGCTGGCCTCGCCCTTCTTCCTCGGCGCCCTGGAGGACGTGAAAGGCAGTGCCTTGATCCCGGTGAGCAGCCTACCACAATCCCAACGTCTGAGGCGCGCAAGTGAAGGCGGTCATAAAGCCTGAGGCGGTCCGGGGTGCGTCTCAGGCAGTGGTGGGCGCCTAGGGCGGTCGGGGTGGTGTCTGAGGCAGGCGGGGTGGTGCCTGAGGCGGTCGGGGTGACGCCTGAGGCGGTCGGAGTGACGCCTGAGGCGGCAGCTGAGGCGATCGGGGGTGTGCCTCAGGCGGTCGGAGTGCCCGAGGGGCCGTCTGATCCGCGCAAGTCAAGGCGCCGCCTGAAGCGCCGCCTCGGGCGTTGGCAATGCGGTGGTGGGGGGAAGTGTGCAGCAGGCACACGGGTGGCGAGGATGGATTTTACAGTCGTCCGTGGCGCACCCAACAGCCAGCCTATTCGCCTCTGATCGGCGTGTATATAGCTAGCGCTCGAGCACTGCACAAGTGGCCGGCTACTGGGGGTGGGGGCCTAGGTGGCTGGCTACTGGGGTGGGTGGGAGGCGTGGGCAGATGCTCCCTTTTGTCACTGCTGTCAGGGTTGTGCACAGGACGCTCGTCCTGGGGGGGGGGGGGGCAGCGTCCTGACTGTATCCTGCCTGTACGTAGGACGTAGCACGGTACCAGTGGTTCCGCTAAGGATCTTGGGGAAATGATTGCTCAACCCGGGCCTCACGGCTCACTCCCCTGTCTCAACCCGACGAAGGCGATTTCTTGCGAAAAGGGTGTGAAAAAGGTGTGAAAAGGTCGATTTCACACTTTTCGGCTCGAACTTCGCGCAATCTCAACCCGACGCGCCAGCCCGAAGTGGCCAATCTCAACCCGAAAGTGCACTCTGTCGGGTTGCGAGTTGGCTAACAGAAACACTGGACGGTACCCCAGGACGCAGCACAAGGGCGCGGGGGGCGAGTGTGGCAAGAGCGACTTAGTGCCCACCAGTGATGTCCTTAGCGCCCCAGCAGCCCCCAGGGCGAAACGGGAAGAGTGGGGGAAGCTGCGGGGGCGAATCGCGGGAAATTTCGCCCTGGAAAGTGTGAAAATCGACTTTTCCGCAAAAAAAAATCGTCTCCTGCGGGGGCAATTCGGCATGTTCCCTCCAATATTGAGGGGGTAAACAGGACATTCTCGGATTATTTAAGGACACCACTGGTGCCCACACCCCGTCACACACAACTCCGTCGACTCTCATGGATCTACGATCCAAGCAGTCCCTTGGAATGCCCTTGTTATAAGCTCTCCAGCACATGTCGAATCGTCCGAATCGGTGCAGCAGCCAGGGCGTTGTGGCCGTGGCCTTTTTTGTGGCAGGTAAAAACAACGTCTGGTGTTGACGCCATCGTCCTGCAGTACGCACCCCAGCGTACTGTCAGGACGCAGGCCTTGGTACCGTACCACAGTACAAATCACGTCCCCTGCAACCCTGACTGCTATGTGTGCGGCCCTACCAAAATCCCAAAGTCTGATCTGCGCAAGTGAATGCGGTCATAACGTGTGAGGCGGTCCGGGGTGCGCCTCAGGCGGTGGTTGATGCCTGAGGCGGTCGGTGTGGCGCCTGAGGCGGTTAGGATAATGCCCAAGGCGACGCCTGAGGCGATCGTGGGTGCGCCTCAGGCGACGCCTCAGGCGGTCAGAACGCCCGAGGCGCCGCCTGATCTGCGCCAGTGAATGCAACGCCCGAGGCGCCGCCTCAGGCGTAGTGAATGTGGTATAGGGCGGCTGGCCAACACCCTCGACCCTCCTCCCCCCTCACCTTACAGGTGGACGGCAGCCTCAGCGCATGGACCTACATCATGAGCGACCTGTACCCACTGATCGAGCCTCCCCCCCTCACCCTGGGCGGCGTCTACGTGCTGCTGCCGGTGGTCCACAAGTACGACTTCACCAGGCTGGTCACGCGGCTCGTCGCCTTCGTCAAGGCAAACAGCGACAAGCTGTACTCCGACCCCAGGTTCCCGAGCAACTTCATCCTCAGGTGATGCTATGCTGCTGCTGCTGCTGCTGCTGCTGCTGATCCACATCATTCAGGAAAACTTGGAGGGCTCTGTCTCTGTCTGTCGGTGCGCAAAAAAAAGTCGCGAGAGAGCGCGACGTGAAGCGTGTCGGCGTGACAAATAGTGCTCATCATCATCATCATCATCATCATCACCATCATCATTATCACCCTAAACCCTAAACCCTAAACCAGGTGGCTCACGCTGGCGGAGCAACTGCAGCTGGACGCGCTCATCATCACCATCATCATCATCATCATCAGCCTAAACCCTAAACCCTAAACCAGGTGGCTCACGCTGGCGGAGCAACTGCAGCTGGACGCGCTCATCATCATCATCACCATCATCATCATCATCACCCTAAACCCTAAACCCCAAACCAGGTGGCTCACGCTGGCGGAGCAGCTGCAGCTGGACGCGCTGCGGGAGGTGTGCCTGGGCAGGCTGCGGAACATGCTGCGGGAGGACATCGAGCAGGCGATGCTGCTCCCCGACGGCGGCGTGTGCGACGAGGTCAAGCGCATGGACCACGCGACGCTCGTCGAGCTGCTCGCCATCGCCGCGAGGAAGATCGTGGTGTGAGGCATCGCATGTGGCCACGTGGCCCATGGTCCCAGTGCCGAGAGGCCCTACCACAGCCCCATCGTCTGATCCGCGCGAGTGAATGCGGTCATGACGTCTGAGACGGTCCGGGATGCGCCTCATGGGGTGGTGGGCGCCTGAGGCGGTCGGTGTGGCGCCTGAGGCGGTTTGGAAAACGCCCAAGGCAATGCCTGAGGCGATTGTGGGTGCGACGCAGGCGGCGCCTTAGGCGGGCAGAGCGCCTGAGGCGCTGCCTGATCCGCGCAAGTGAATGCGACGCCTGGGGCACCGCCTCAGGCGTTGTGAATGTGACAGGGTGGGGCGTTGTGCGTGGGCCCAGTGCCGAGAGGCCCTACCACAATCCCAACTCCTAAGGCGATCAAGTAAAGGCGGTCGTAACGCCTGGGGCGGTTGGGATGCGCCTCGGGCGGCTCCTCAGGCGGTCAGAGCTCGTGAGGCGCCGCTTGACCTGCGCAAGAGCGGCGCCGCCCGAGGCTCCGCCTCAGGCGTTGGGACTGTGGTGGGGAGAGCGGCTGCCTACTGTGCGCATAGGGCTCTGTTGTGGCCACTCTGTTGCAGCCATGGCACACGTTGTGTGTGCCACCAGCCGCGGTGGCAGGGTTGAGAGGAGAGGAGGGCAGGGCCCTCATGAAGAAGGGGTCTAAAGGGGAGCGGTGCATGGGAGAGCAGCATTGCCGATGCTGGCGCGTGGCGGTGCCCAAGCTAGGGCAGCCAGCTAACGCATCACCCACCCCCGACCCACCCTTGGATGTTGTATGTAATGGATGTGTTGTATATATAGGAGGCGTTACATTTGATTGCGAGGGGGGGGGTCATGGAATTGGAGGGGGTGGCTGGAGCGTGCGAGGGCCGAGGGGCAATGGATGTTGAAACGCGCACTGGTTCTCCGCCAGGAAGGGCAGTGGCGCCAGCAGCGCTCCAAATCGCAATGGCCGCATGTTACCTGAAGTTGTTTGCTGCTGGCGCAGCATGCACAATGGGCAACCGTCCTGCTTAAGAGCAGCACACACGGCCCCCTGCGGCTGCGCTGGCACACCTGTGACTTTCTCGGCCTGTCAAAAGTAAAGGCGCAGGTGGCTGGAGCAGCACCAGTGGACAGGCGGTAGTTGTGGTCGTGCAGGCAGTGGTTGTGGCCAGGTGTCTGGTGGAGAAGATGAGGGAGCAGCAGGGTGCAAAGTTAATCACTTTCAGTGAGCACACGGTGAGCACAGCAGATTTGGAAGCTGCCGCACCATCCAGCGGTTCGCACACGATGACATGGACAGCTGCAGGCGTAATAGCAGGAAAAAGTGTTTGCAAGCTTGTACACCGATTGATGGGTATTGGCCAGAGCCGGAGGGGTGGACAGGGACCGGGCTGGGGCAGATGAGAGAATCCCGCACCCCCCCCCCCCCCCCCAATGCGTCAGCGATCATGCCATTCTACCGCCACCAACGCTTGGCACGAACAGGTGCAGCTGTTACGTGGCACACCGCCACAGAGAGCTCTTCTCGAGAAGACCTGGGATGAGAGGAATGGCCAAGATGGGCCTCCTGAGGTTAAGACCTCCTGTATATCTGGATCCACTCGCACTGAGCAACCCACAGGAAGACTGTCAAGGCACTTTTGCTCAGCAGGTGCATGGGAGCTGCCGGAACCCGCCCTGCACCCCCTACTCCCCCCCCCAACCCTGAACACACCCTGCACAACGCTCAGCAGGCGTCAAGTTCTCGTAGCGCGACATCATCTGGTTGGTGATACCACCACCAACGCCTCAATAATCACTGCGCGCCACAGTGGTAGGGTGGCGTTCACAAACCCGCGTGTGCACCAAGCTGTCACGTGCGTATCCGCGTCCCCAAACCCCAAAGTGCTGTGTTGCTTGGCGTGCTGGCCCAGTGTTGCTGACCTGTGCAAACAGATTGCTCCTCTCTCCACGCGAGCATTGCAATTGCGACAACAACTGCACAGCGCCCGACGCACCACCTACTTGTGTGCAAGCCACCTGCAAGTAAGTTTACGACGCCGCTATGCGCCTTGCACGTGCACGTGTGTGTGTGTGTGTGTGTGTGTGTGTTGCGTCGTTCCCCACTGGCTCGAATTTCAGTTCGTAGTCTAGACTCCAGGTCGAACACCTTGGCATTGGCACCGTTGGCATCACCGTCTTTCAAGGACATTCTCTAGAGATGGGGAGGTGGGGCCTCCAGGCCCCAGGCTTGAATACAGTTTCATCAGGAGCCATCGTGATGGCCCTACCATAGCCCCTACTATGTCCCGCGTCCATGCACACACACACACACACACACACACTACCCGCAGCAGCGCCATGTTCCTGTCGTGCTTCACCGCGGGCCGTGGACTCAGCAAGGGCCACGATGACGAGAGCCGCTGTGCGCCGCCGTGCGCCCCGGACGTGCTGCAAGACACGCTCGCGCAGTTTGCAAAGCTCGGCGGCCTCTCGACTCCACATTGCCCTCTCAGCAACGTCAGCAACATCAGCGGCTGCAAGACCTCGCCCTCTGCGAGCCCCGTGAACAGCCGTGTCGCGCTCCCCGCGACACCTCTCTCTCTGCAGAATGCCTCTTGCCATGGCAGCGTGGAGGACCTGCAGCTCTACAACTTCGGCCGCCCGTCGCTCAACCCGTCGGAGCTCGTCGCGCCGCTCACGGCGGCCAGGGAGTCCAGACGCAGCCGGCAGGCTGTGGCTCACATGTCGCCTCCGCAGCCCGCCAAAGTGCGGTCGGCCACGAGCCCGGGCACCCACGTGCCTGTCGCTGACCCGTCGTCCCCGCAGCCTGGTTTGGACCCGGTCGCAGGCAGCCACGGAACCGATGCTCACCCGTCGCGCCCGCAGCCTGCCATGGCTCGGTCGTTCACGAGCGTGGGCGGCCACGGACCCGATGCTCACCTGTCACGCCCGCAGCCCGCCATGGCTCAGTTGATCACGAGCGTGAGCGGCCACATGCACGCGGTGGCCGCTGCGTTCCAGGCTCTTGAGACCGTGTCTGCGCTCCGCCGGAGCTCATACACGTCGTGCGCGTCGCTCTCGCACGCATCCAGGGCACCCAAGTCAGCGCAGTCAGCTGGACTGCCGCCTGCCATGAGGCCCTGCGCAAGCAGGCCTGGAAGCAACTTGCTCGTGCCCTCCGTCCACGGCCCCAGCAGGATGCTGTCCCAGCTCAACCTCGACAACTCACGCCTGACGCTCCCCCTGTAGGACCCAATCTCACCCACCCCTGTGAGGGTCTCAAGCATCGAGTCAAGTCGAGTCTTGCATCGAGTCGAGTCAAGTCAAGTCAGCGAGTCAAGTCGTGCTTCGAGTCAAGTCAAGTCGTCGAGTCAAGTCAAGTCATCGAGTCAAGTCAAGTCATCGAGTCAAGTCAAGTCATTGAGTCAAGTCGTCGAGTCAAGTCAAGTCATCGAGTCAAGTCAAGTCATCGAGTCAAATCATCGAGTCAAGTCAAGTCATCGAGTCAAGTCAAGTCATCGAGTCAAGTCAAGTCATCGAGTCAAGTCATCAAGTCTGGTCAATTCATCGAGTCGAGTCAAGGCAAGTCAAGTCAAGTCATCGAGTCAACTTAAATCATCAAGACAAGTCAACTCATTGAGTCAAGTCAAATCGTGCACTGAGACCACACAGTCGCCACCATCGTCGCCGCCGCCTGCAACCTCGCACCTGACCGCCGCCGCCCAGGCAGTGTGTCCGCCCAACCCACCCCACCACAAGCGCATGCACATGCAATGCTAATAGGCCATGTCATTGCAATGATGGTGCAACACTCGACCCAGAGAGAGCGAGGCCTTGCGGCGCAGCCGCCTCCCCGCTCCCCAGTCTGGAGGGCGCCCAGCGGCTCCAACGACAAGGTTTGCCGTTGTCCATTCAGGCCCTGGCCATGTTTGTTGTATACCACGCCTCCCCTCTCCTCTTAAAAGGAACATCGTTAGCGCGAACTAAGACCAAGCCCATTCAAAATTGTGACACCCACATTGTCAATTGCACCGTTTGCAGTTTGGATCAGTTGGGGCCTGGACATCCCCCACCCTCCGCCCCTCGCACCCTCACAGCCCTCCTTCAGCCATACATCTGGTAACCCCGGCACTACGAGCTACATGCCTAGGGTAAAAGCTCTGTTACCATTCAATACCATTTGTGTGTGAATTCTATTGAATGGTCGCACAGCTATTACCATAGGCGTGTAGTGCCGAGGTGACAAGAGGCGCGGCTGTGGTGCAGTGGTCCCTGGGAAGGATTTAATTTATTAGTTTTTTGCCGGCTCCAGCAACTTTGACCGCTCATACCAGGCACAATACACAGCAGGTATTCATGCAATGCATGCTGTTGTGCTGCTCTTGGCAAGAGCTTTCCAACGCATTGCTCCACGCCCTCCCCCACCAAGGGTAGGGTGGTTTTCTGAGATGGGAAATCCGGCCCGGAGCGGTATACGGCTCACAGGGGAATCACTGCTGTGGTGAGCAGCCACCCCCAACACCCCCACGCTCCGCGCGCACACGCACGCTGGCTGAGTCGCCTTGTCCCCTACGTTTTTTTGTATTCAATCTTGTCCCTGGTTCAAACCCCAACCCAAAGAAAGTATCAGTTTACAGTTTACAGTTTACAGTACGCACCCTCGGGGCGTGGGATTGAGGGAGCTGCCTAACGAGGCTAGCTACCAACCAAAGGGGTTGTAGGGGGGTTTGCCAGGGGCTGAGAAAGCGTCACTCATGACGACGGCCCTGACAGAGCACCAGATCAGACACGGCGGTGCAGTCTTACCTCAGTATCACCTCAGTATCACCTCAGTATCAGCATGATGTCCCTTAACCCTCAAATCTTCTCAAACTCCGACATGTTGCAGAAACTCAACGTTCTTCCTGTGTGCGTCCCGGGACCAGAACCCATACAAACTCGACCCAAGTAAAATCGACAGTTACATGCGATGCGTACCGTTTGCAGTTTTATGTTTGTACCAGTGGTGTCACTAGCGCCCCTGCAGCCCCCGCAGCCCCTGCTGCGGGGGGCAAACTGGGACATTTGGGGGGAAACTGCGGGGGCCATGTTCCCTCCTATGTTGAACACGACATTCTTGGTTTCCTTAATGACACCACTGGTACGCACCCTGGGGGCGTGGGATTGTAAAGAGCCCCCCACATGGTGGATGTGCCATCCGTGCAAGAGAAGCTAAAATGCAATCATTACGAGAGCAAGCTTAAGTTTCCAGGGAGCAAAAAGTCTCTCTCCCCCCCCCCGTCTGCACCTGGTCCCCCTGATAAACGATGTATTTGCATGTGAAGGGGACCTGAGCCCCTGACCCCTGTCAGGCTGGGGTGAGGGTGGCGGGAGGTAGGCAAAGATGCATGCCCTGATCCAACTGCTGGCCACACACAAGTCAGTGTCTGGTGCACGCGAATTCTGATTGTGTAATGCTACTGAGCCCAGGCACCGCCACAGCACCCTCGAGATCAGGGGCTGTCGATCGATCACATGGGCAGCATGCAGCAGCAGCAGCAGAGCCGCGCGAATGACTCGACCAGCACTACCCGCCATTGTGGGGGTCCCCCAGCTCCAGAGCGCGAGCTGGAAGACCGCAGTGTGTTACAGTGTGTTTGCCACGAGCCTAGTCAGGCCATACACACAGCAGGCCAGACACACAGCTGCTGCTCGAGTTTAAAAGGTTTTACATGTGCGCGTCCAGAGGACCCAGGGGCGTGAGTTGAGGCCTGGGCGACACGTCTAGGGGAGCTCTGCTAGTAGAGCCCGCAAGGCCACGCAGCACGCCAGCCCACCAGGCACACATCAGCAGTAAGAACTTGGAGGCCACCTGGCCAAGGACCCCCCTAGCACATGCCCCTCTCCCCTTCCTCTCTGTAAATTGCAAGGCTCCTGCGTCGCGCCCCGTTCAGGGGCGTGTCGATGTGACCCCTCTCCCCCCCCCACCCCTGCCCCACCCAAACACCCACCCACCCCAAACTCACCCTCACATGCACACCTTGACACACACACACACACACACACACACACACACACACACACACACACACACACACACATGCATGCATGCATGCATGCACACACCCTGACACACTCTCCCCCCCACACACACACTCGTCAGCTTCGCCCTACAGGCCCCCGCCTCCCCCCTGAAGCCCCCCCCCCTGCCTCCCACCTACAGCCCCCCAGTCTTCCCGTGGGAGGCCTCCCCCATCTTTGGGCACCCAACACCAACGCGTCCATGCACGCATGCATGCATGGACAGTGCTGGGGGAGCCCCGCTGCCGTTGCCCCGCTCCCAACGACCTGATTTGTTGGCCTCTGCCCTGCATTGCCCTGTAGGGCTGCGCCCTCCCCGCGCGCTCCCCGTCTCCAGTTATCCCCACCCCCACCAGACCTGCTTCGCAAATGGCATGCGATGATGCAATGTCGAGGCTGTGGCTGAGGCGACGGCGATATGGAGTCCACACATCCGCACCGCAGTGACCGTCGGCATGAAAAACGCAATGCTTTGCATATGGGATCTGTTGGCACGCGCGCGCGGGACGGACGGCGATGCTCGCATGTTGACGCGATGCTAACAGGGGGGGGACAACGCCATCACCAGCTTCCGTCAGCTCCTCTCGCTCCAGCGGAACCCTTATCAGAGATCTGAAGGATCTCTAAACGGGAATGTTAAGCAGTAAAAGTAGCCAACGGTAGCGTCACCCACACAAAGTGGTGGGCGCTAAGCAAGGAGCACCATCCAGGCACCTTAACAACAGTGGCAACTTCGACAACCCTGAAACTCTGCCTAAACCCTTATCCCTGAACGGAAAAAACGGATCCCTGTGGCCGACAGGGGCGCTGGACGCGGTGCGACTGCTCGTGTTGGGCACGGGCATGCACGCTGTTGACGAGGACGCAGCGGACCCGTTGCAATGTGCTGTGCGCAACTATCCTGCTAACTACCATACCAGACGCGCAACTATCCTGAGGAAGCAACTGCATCCAGAAGAAGGGGAGCAGTGGGGCGTATGGCACGTCGTGCGGCGGCACAGCTCCAAGGGCGCGGCAACGGACACCGAGACGCAAATTGGGCGCACGGAGCACAGTGCGCAATCCTCATGCACGCCTCGCGCGTGCCCAATCTCAACCAGCCCTCCATGGTGCAGCTGCAGAATCATCCAATTGACCGCTGGAAGCAGGCTCGCGTACTGGTAGGCTGGCGCGCTGCGTGGCCTTGCGGGCTCTACTAGTAGAGCTCCCCTAGCCGTGTAGTCTAGGCCTTAACTCACGCCCCGGGGCCCTCCGCGGAGGCCGGGCGCGTACATGTAAAAACTGTAAAAACAGGCACGCGTGCCTCATGGCCACGCTACGGGTAGGCGGGCGGGTAGGCCGGCCCGGCCACCGGAGGCGTGTAGATGGGCGGGTAGGCCGGCGTGGTCACGGCAGGCGTGCCCCCGCCGGTGTTTGGGGCGCATTTCTGAAGGGGTGTTGATGATCTCCGCAGCGGTCATGCCTGCGCAGGGAGAGAGCAAGTACATGCCAGTCAGCATTTGTGTCACGCAGCGCGCACGCTGGTCATTGCGCGCTGCCGCCCCTGCACGTGCGTGCGCCCCTCTTCGTACTTGCGTGCAACTTGACCCGAATATCTGTGCACCTGGAGTAACAGCAACATGAGGGCGTCGCTGCAGTGGCACACAGACATTCCTGAGCCCAGGCCGGCCCGAGGCGGCGGGCCGCCCCCAGGCTCCTAGTTACTACTCTCATGGCACTCATCAGGCACAGTGGGCTCATGGCAGCGCGACAGGACAAGCCGACCGCGCAAACCGTGCCGGCTATCCTACCGCAATCTCCGATGACCACCCTGATGGGATCCCCTACCACCAGTAGCCAGCCATCTCAGCAAGGTGCTTGGCCCCTACACGCCGAGCACGGTCTTATACGTCATTGGAGGCGTCCCTGACTGCACCATCCAAAGAATATAAAGAATGCCGTAGTACCGCTTTGCCTTGCCGATTATATCATTCCGAGGGCGTGCCGGCAAGGTCGATTTCTAAAAGAATATTGCCGGAAAAAAAAAAACGCCCGAAGTGACGTCAAAACGGGGAAAATAAAAAATCCGCCGCAAGGCACCCAGATTCTAAACAATTACCCAATAATGACCCCCTTTATAAAAAAAAGGCGGCAAGGCAAAGCGGTAACTAGTAGGGTACTAGTACGGTACCATCAGCGGAGTCAGGTAACTAGCACGGTAACAAGTACGGTACCATCAGCAGAGTCAGGTAACTAGTTTGGTAACTAGTACGGTACCATCAGCGGAGTCAGGTAGAAAGTGTCCCGCTTTGAGTCACAGTCCATCAGCATCATCACCACCCTACTCTGATGTCACTCACCGGTGTCGGTGAGCTCGTTGACGGACATGTGCTCGACGCGTCCTCGGGCATGTCCTGGGCCAGTGAGCGGTGGAAGGCAACGTCGAACTGTGCGGGCAGGAGAGGTGGTGGTGGTCAAGTGGTGGCGGGACTGCACGGCCTGCGGCATGACCTGGGGCTGGGGCCTGGCCTGGCATGGCCTGTCCTGGGGCAATGCGTGGCCTGGGGGGACAGGGGGCAGGCAGCGTGTGTGCGCTGCGTGCGGCGTCATGCGGGCTTACCAAATGCATGATCATGGTGCGGCGTCATGCACCACCTTCGGCAGGTCCTGGGCCAGAGAGCAGCGGCCGCCTGCGGTCGGGGGGATGTTGACCTATGTGGGCAGGAGGGGGATGGCGGTCAGTGATGGTGGTTGGTGTGTGTGCATGAGGCTGGCTTCCACATGGCAGCAAGAGCCACGAGGCGGCAGGGGGTCAGGCAGACAGGCGTGCGTGCGTGTGTGCGTGCGTGCGTGCGTGCGGGCGGGCGGGCGGGCGGCCACCAGGACACCAGGATTAAGTTTGCCGCCCCCATAACCCACTCACCCACCCCAGCGTCGGGCCCCCACATCTCACCCCAAGATGTCCAAATTAAAAAAAACCTGTCGAATTGGAAAGTGCGCAGTGTGGAGACTTGATTCCAGTCACTTCTGATTTTTTCTGCCTCCCCAACCCCACCCCTGGCCTCGGGGCATGTTTTGATGATGGCTCGACCCCGAGTCCCCCTTTTCAATCTCAAGACTCTCATCGTTGGCTGGCGAGCGGGTGGCTACACCCTGTTTGCTAGTTGCACCCCCCTCCCTGGGGTGTGTGAAGGGGAGGAGTTGGCAGGGTGCACTGCGGCGAGTGTGTCACCAGCCCCGCTTCTGGTGCTGTGGGAGGGGCTTCTTGGTCTTGGTCTATCCTTGGGCTCGCTCTCCGGGGGTTGCGTGTGGCCTGTGGTGCTGGCTTGCTTTGCGCCACCAAGTGTGGACGGCGCCCGCCACCAAGCGTGGACCGTGGGCTACTACCGTGGGGGTCTTTGGGCCTGCTCTTCCTCTAAGTCCTGCTGGAGCTTTGCAACCGTATGTGTGACCACTGGCAGTGGCTCTAAACGGTGCCTCCTGCCTTGCGCACAGAGGCGCTGAGCCAAGGTCGGCTCGTGCGCTGCCCCTCCCCTGCACCCACTGGGCAACGCATGCCGTGCAACACCAACTTGTGACATAAAAAGGGCAACTTCAAAGACCTACACAAATCCACTCTGTGTGTCTGCAGTAAGGGAGGGAGGGAGGTTGCGCAACCTAAACCCCCAAACCCTAGAAAAAAACACGGGCGCTCAGGGCGGGCGCACACTACATGAACCGTAGTAATTACCACGGTTCTGTTTTTTCTTCTGTGCTTTACTCGCGCTGGCAGTGCCTTGGAGTTGCCGGTCGGTGCGCCCGCCTCTCGGAGCAACACCACGAATAGTTGCCCCTTTCCCCACCTTGCCACCACCTTGGAGGGGCGGTAGAGCCATGCCGACGCTGGCGTCAAGCTCGACGCGGCCAGGACGGTCGCAGAAAGGACGCCGCGCCACCGCGGAGGCACATGCCAGCAGCAGCACCATCAGCTTCGCCGGCTTCCGCTACGCGTATAGGGACGCCACGTTCGACTGGCGCCTGCTGCACGGCATCGACGTGGACGCGGTGGTGAGCCAGGGTCCACAGCGCGTGTGTGCCAGCTGCAACACACCATGCTGGCATGGCATGGCATGCAAGCTGCATGGGGCGCATGCACGCCCGCACGCGTGCGTGCGCTCGCATACACACCGGGGGGAGGGGAGGGAGAACAGAGAACATGCAGCACCACCTGCCAGTCAGGGGGGGGGGGGGGGCACACGCGCACGCGGCTGCTACGACACCCTCGCGTATCGCGCAGCGTGTTGCTCTCGGACACGCGCACCAGAAACACCGCGCTGTGACAGACCAGATCGGACCAGACCATACTGCGTATAGTGTACTACACACACATGCCGTTGTCTGCGGGTAGGACCCAGAGCGTGCACGTCGGGCGACACAGCCCAGCGATGCCGTTTTTACAGTTTTTTAAATGAACGCGCCCGGAGGACCCCGGGGCGTGAGTTAAGGCCTAGAATACACGTATAGGGGAGCTCTACTAGTAGAGACCGCAAGGCCACGCAGCGCGCCAGCCTACCGGTCCCGGCGATGCCGTGCTAAGGCGAGATGGAAGAGAGACGCGACGGCTAGAGTCTTGACGTTGAGGAGGCCTCATACCCCACGAGGAGGCCGCACAGTCCATTCAGAGGGCCTATCTAAGGAGGCCGCACAGTCTATTAAGGGGGCCTTACACTCAAGAAAGGAGAGCTCATTAGGGAGGCCTCACAGCTGCCAAGGAGTCGCCAACGTCCTCCACGCTGGAGGCCCCACAGTTGCTACTCAAGTTGCCACACAGTTGCAAACTAAGAAGGACACGCCATGCGCACGCGCGCACGCATCATACGCCACACGGCGCGTGCTGCAACCCTGTTGCCCCCACATTTGTGTCGACAGTTCTGTCAGTACAAGGAAGACAAGGAGCCGGCACGCGTGCGCATCACATGGCTGAGCGACATCTCTGTGCCGCAAGGCCCCCAATTGCTTCGATGTCACACGCCTGCTGAAAACATTCTAATTGCTTCGCTTTGCCACACGGCTCATAATTATTTCAATGCCGCACGCCTGCCAAATACATTTATATGTTTACAAGTTTTCAATCTGGCTGGGTGTTCGCAATTCAAGATGTTTTGCGTAGGTCAACATGTTTTGCGCAGGCTTATATAAGATTATCAATCTGGCTGCAATCTGGCTAAGTCACAGTCCCCATACACCCACCCCCACACACAGTTTGGACGGTTGATGTTGTTTGAGGTACACGCGAGTCTGCATGCGAAACTTTGCAGGTGTATTCCTGGGATCCCCAAGAAGCCCATGGCTGAGTGTTCGCAATTGAACATGTTTTGCACAGGTCCGACTGACAGACGTCGTTGCTGTCGAAGACTGCCTTGACACGCTGAGGCACGGCAGCCTCGACGGTGAGCGCTCGCTCGCGGTCAAGAACTGCCTGCAGGTGCGTGTGGTGTGTGTGTGTGCATGTGTGTGCATGTGTGTGTGTGTGTGTGTGTGGCTGGCTGGCTGGCTGGCTGGCTGGCTCAGGCACGAGAGCCTCGTCGGCGAGCGCTCGCTCGCGGTCAAGAACTGCCTGCAGGTGTGTGCGTGAGTGTGTGTGTGTGTGTGTGTATGTGTGTGTGCGTGTGCGTGTGCGTGTGTGTGTGTGTGTGTGGCTGGCTGACTGGGGCTCGCTCGCGGTCAAGAACTGCCTGTAGGTGTGTGTGTGTGTGTGTGTGCGTGTGTGTGTGTGGTGCTAAGGGTGGTCTACCCCTCCATCTCCACACACACACACACACCTGCATACACACACACACACACACACACACACCAAGAAAGAGAGCGAGATTTGTTACAGTTATCACAGCACGGGCAACCTGGATTACGGCTCATGCCCGTGCTAACTAAAGCACACATTCCATTCCATTCCATTCCATTCCAGATCGTTGCAAAGATAACGGCGATATCGTTCCAGAGTTCTGCATAAGTCTGTCAATAGCGGGTGCCCACTCGTCGCTATGAGGGGATATAATGCCACTCCGCTGGGGGGCTGCCTCTGAGGCACTGCATCTAAGTACGCTGTGTTGTACGCTGACAGAGCTGACTGTGATCATTCTCGCTCTCTCTCTCCCTCTCTCTGAGGCTGTGTGGTGGTCATCACCTCTATCCCGCCTTAACCAGATCGCGGCATGTGGACTCCCACAGCTGTGGAAATCTGTGGAATCTGTGGAGCTGTGGAATCTGTGGAGCTGTGGAAATCTCGCTAGGGTGGCGGAGAAGCCATCCGGGTGGGACTTGGTTGTCAAAAATGCGCGTGAGCTCCGGGTACTCGGCGTACTTGGCTCGATCTCGTTTGAACTGGTCAAAGCGAGTCTTGACGGCGTCTCGAAACCGTTGGGATGTGAAAATGTCACCTGCATTCTGCTGGTACAACGTGATGGCTCTTCCCGCGTGGAGGCCATCCGTGTACGGTCGGCGGCACATGAAAAGTGCGGCGGTGGCTGGGAAGATGGGGTGTGGAGGGTGTAGGGGCTGGGGAGGGGGAGGGGAGGGGAAGATGGCGGGGCTGGGGTGGGGAGGGTGGAGGGGCTGAGGAGATGGAGAGGGGGGGAGGTGGCGGATGAGGGGACCGATGAACGCAGCTCGGTGTTTGTTGATGGTGTCGATGATGGGCGCTGTGGGTGGGTCCTTCGCGTGCATCTCGATGGTGGAGGTGTGAGGGGAGGAAGGGGAGAGGTTGTGGGGGATCCGCTTAAGGCGGCGTAGGAATCGGTTGTGGGTTACCGCGAAGCGGTGGATGTGGGCTTTGTTCAGTGTCCATGCTTGGCAACCATACAGGAGTGCGGAAACCACATAGGCATTGTACAAACGGATCTGGGTGGAGTCAGATATGAATTCAGTGGGGGCATCCCACAACCGTGGGGTGAGGCGTTTGTAGGCAAACCATGCAGAGCCAATGCGGCGCGAGATCT
>VFSX01000156.1:183430-225930 GCA_016618255.1 Chlamydomonas sp. UWO 241 | reverse complement strand
GCGTTACCCTCCCCCCTGCCGCCCCGACTGGGCAGAACTGGTCATTGAACACCACCCCTTCTGACTTCTTAACGTTTACTGTTAGTGCGCGCGTGCCGCAAAAGGTGTGCAGAGTATCTAGCATGCGTTGAAGCGCTTCGGGCGTCTCTGCCAGCAGCGTCAAGTCATCAGCGTACAGCAGCAGCCGTAGTAACCGCCCCGCCATCTCCACCCCATCACCCGGGAGCTCTGCGTCTAGTACTCCCTCCAATGCGTCAATAAAAAGCCCAAACAGCAGCGGTGACAGTGGGTTGCCTTGCATGACCCCCTTGTGTGAAGGAAATGCGGGTCCCACTTTCCCATCGAGGCGCACACACATTGCGGACCCATCGTACATGGCAATCAGCGCCGCCATGAACTCCCCATGTACCCCCAGGCTCCTAAGGCACTCCCAAAGCAGTGGGCGGTGCACGCAATCGTAAGCCTTCCTGAAGTCAATAAAGGCGGCGTTTGTGTGTGTTTGTGTGTGTTTGTGTGTGTGTGTGTGTGTGTGTGTGTGTATTGTGTGCAGCCGTACCAATCCTCATGGCAAATGCACCAGGGGGGCCCAGGTGTGTGTGTGTGTGTGTGTGACTGTGACACCCACCCCCCCCACACACACACACGCACATGTGTGTGCACATGCACACACACACACACATGTGTGCACATGCACACACACACACACACATGTGTGTACACATGCACACACACACACACACACTTGCACACAAACACGCACAAACACACGCACGCAGTACGGAAGCGCCCCCGCTGCCTTCTACCCCAGTCCACACCCCGGCAGTCCACACCCCAGCGGTGGCTACTACGCAGCTACCCCCAGCAGCGAGGCACCCCCACAGTCGGCAGCTGCTGGCGGCCTGGGGACTCCGCTGCTGGCAGCAGCCATGGCAGGTGTGTGTGTGTGTGTGTGGTGTGTGTGTGTGCACCCTGCAGCTGCTAGGGGCCTGGGGGATCCGCTGCTTGCGGCGGCCATGGCAGGTGTGTGCGTGTGTGTGTGTGTGTTTGTGTGTGTGTGTTTGTGTGTGTGTGTGTGTGTTTGTGTGTGTGTGTGTACACTCCGCAGCTGCTGGTGCCCTTGGGAATGTGCTGCTTGCGGCAGCGATGGCAGGTGTGTCTGTGTGTGTCTGTGTGTGTTTGTGGTGTTTGTGTGTGTGTGTGTATGTGTGTGTTTGTGTGTGTTTGTGCACTCCGCAGCTGCTGGTGCCCTTGGGGATGCGCTGCTTGCGGCAAAAATGGCAGGTGTGTGTGTGTGTGTGTGTGTGTGTGCCGGGCATGCGCGACACTCAGCTGCGCTTCGCCCTACTAAGCGATTGAAGTAACGTTAAAACCCCTCAAAACCCTGAATAACACAGGTTCCGGGCAGCTTCCTCCGGGCATGCGCGACATGAAGCTTCGCACAGCCGACATCAGCAGTCAGATGGGGATGCTGGAGGACAACATTCGGTGTGTGTGTGTCTGCATGCTTGTGTGTGTGTGTGTGTACGTGTGTGCGTGTGCGTGCCAAGCATCAGCAGCCAGATGGAGGACAACATACGGTGTGTGTGTATGTGTGTGTGTGTGTATGTGTGTGCATGTGTGTGCGCGTGTGTGGTGCATGCGTGTGTGTGTGTGTGTGTGCGCGTGCGTGTGTGTGCATGTGTGTGTGCGCATGTGTGTGTGTGTGTGTGTGTGTGTGTGTGTGTGTGTGTGTGTGTGTGTGGTCGATTCTACAGTCCGTCGGACGCCTGTGATGGCGCATGTGTGTGCGACCACAAATCTGCCCCCGGATTGATGGCGCGTGTGTGTGCGGCAGAGATTTCCTTTTCGGCTCTACACAGCCATTTGGCTGTACGCCGGTTGTACTTTGACCTTGCACACAGCTCAACCCATCCAGTGGATTGTTAGTCTGAGAAGCTAGACAGACAGAGCACGTTGAGAGCTTTCGAATTACTTATATATGAAGACAAACGGTCAACGGGAGGTCAACGGTCAAGGCGGTCAAAGCAAAATCCCGCTGTGGAATAATTAATTAAAATTCCTGAAAAGGAAATCACTGGTGTGCGACCCCAAATCTGCCCCCGCCCTCTCCGCGTGTCAGCTGTGCTTGTTGACAGACAACCTCTGAAGCCCCTATGCACCCTTGGCGCCCCTGGCACCTCCCCTCCTCACCCTTGGCACCAAAGGGCGACCGGGGCGCTATACGGCCGACGATTTGAAGCACAGTGGAAGTGCCCCACACACACGCACTCACACAACCCCCCCTATAAAGCGCATCACCCCCAACGCCACCAAGACCCCCCCCCCACCCACCCTCTCTCTGTGTCAGCTGTGCCTGTTGACAGACACCCTCTGGCACCCCACCCCCCCTGCCTCCTGCCGTTTACAGCTTACAGTTTACAGCATGCACCCTGGGCACCCTCCGGGCGTGAGAGTGAGGGAACGACCTCGTGAGGCGGGCTACCAGGGCTGCCTCTGACGCCCCCCCCCCCCTTGCCGTTGTAAACAGGACGGGGCGCTACAAGACTGACGCGATGAAGCAAACTGAAAGTGACACACACACACACACACACACACACCACCACCGACTCCCCTTGAAAGCGCACATCACCCCCAACGCCACCAAGACACACACACACACACACACGCCCTCTCCTCTTGTCAGCTGTGCGTGTTGACAGCCTCTGACCCTCCTCCCCCTGCCTCCTGCTATTTACAACTTACAGTTTACAGCATGCACCCTGGGCACCCTCAAAGCGTGGGATTGAGGGAGCTACCTCGAGAGGCGGGCTACTAAGACTGCCTCTGATGCCCCCTCCCCCCTCCAACATGTGTCATTTTAAACAGGACGGAGCGCTACAAGACCGACGAGATGAAGCGAATCCTGGGCGACCTAAAGGCGCAGCTGGTGCGTGTGGGGTGCGGTGGTTTTGTGTCCGGCTGTGGGCGGTCGTTCTGGCTGTTCTCGGCTGTGAACTTAGTAACTCGGGGGGTGGAGTTGCAGTGGGATCACAGCCGGAACAGGAAAACAACTCCTCTCTCCTCTCTCTTTTTTCGCTCTCTCTCTTTCTCTCTCTCTCCCTCCCTCTCTCCCTCTCTCTCTCCCTCTCTCCCTCTCTCTCTCTCGCTCGCTCGCTCGCTCGCTCGCTCTTATCTCTCTCTTTCCCTCCCCCCTCTCTCTCTCACCAACACTCGCCTCTCTCTGCCCCCCACAGCTTTCCAGAACCACCATGGGCCACGGGCTCTCACACGACCACCCATCTTCGTACCTCAACCACCCTCGCCCTCTCTCTCTCTTTCACCAACACATGCCTCTCTCTGCCATCCAGAAGTCGCCAGCACCACCGTGGGCCACGGGCTGTCATCCGACCACCCCCACTCATCGTTCCACCTCAACTACACCGCCTCTCGGACTCTCTCTCTCTCTTTTATCTCTCTTGTCTCTCTCTTACCTCTCTCTTTCTCCTTCTCTCCCTCTTTCTCTCTCCCTCTCCCTTGCCCTCTCTCTGTACTCTCTCTCTCACCAACACACGCCTCTCTCTCTGCCATCCACAGCTCGCCAGCACCACCATGGGCCCCGGGCTGTCACCCGATCACCCATCTGCGTACCTCACCGACATGTATGCTGTCGGGGGCGGGGCAGCGGGCAGCAGCGACCTCAAGGCCGTGTCGAGCTTCATCGTGCACCCTGGCGCTGCGTCTGGTAGGTCTGGAATTACCTGCTTCTTGGCCTTGACTCGCTCCCCGGTGCGTCCTCCGGGCGCGCACATGTCAAGTGAGCCTGGACTCAGGGCGGGGGGGGGGGGGCAGGTGGGAGAGGGAGGACGGGGGGGGGGGGCGGTGCGGCGGGCAACCTCGGCCTAAAGGCTATTTCGAGCGCCATCGTGCACCCTGGCGCAGCGTCTGGTGGGTCAATGGTTGTCGACGTTGCAGTCCGTTGTGATGGCTCAATACAGGGACAGAATCAGGCGGCGGGGGGCAGGTGGGAGAGGGGGGGGGGGAGAGCAGAGGTCCCGAAGGTCGTGTCGAGCTTCATCTTGCACCTGGGCGCGGCGTCAGGTGCGATAATGATGGTCCCATGGGGATAGAATCAGGTGGCGGGGGCAGGGGGGAGAGAGGGGGGGGCAGGGGAGGGGGCACCAGCGGCCTGAAGGCTGTTTTGAGCTTGATCATGCACCCGGGCGCAGCATCTGGTGGGACAATGATGTTCCCACAGAGAAAGAATCAGGCGGCGGGGGCCAGGTGGGAGAGGGGGGGGGAGGGGTGAGCAGAGGTCCTGAAGGCTGTGTCGAGCTTCATCGTGCACCAGGGCGCAGCGTCAGCTGTGACAATGATGGCTCAGTAGGGACAGAATCAGGCGGCGGAGGGCAGGAAAAGAGAAGGGGGGGGGGGGCAGAGGTCCTGAAGACCATGTCGAGCTCCATCGTGCACCCGGGCGCAGCGTCAGGTGCGACAATGATGGCTCAGTAGGGACAGAATCAGGTGGCGGGGTTAGGGGGGAGAGGGGGGGGGTGCAGAGGTCTTGAAGGCCGTATCGACCTTATCGTGCACCCGGGCGCAGCGTCAGGTGGGGGAATAGGGCCGTGACCAGATGGCAGAAGCAGCAGCAGCAGCAGCAGCAGCATGGATTTACCCGTCTGTGACACCATTTGTCATGCATGGCATAGGGTGCAGGGGTGTGTGGGTGGTGGGGGGAGGGGGGGGGGGCACCCGCGGCCTGAAGGGCGTGTCGAGCTTCATCGTGCACCCTGGCGCGGCGTCAAGTTGGGGAATAGGGCCGTGACTAGATGGCATCATCATCATCATCATCATCATCATCGTCATGGATTTACCATTATGTGTGTTGTATAGGGTGCAGGGGTGGGGGGGTGGGGGTGGGGGGCAGAACCAGGCGGTGGTGCTGGCAACCTGCCTCCCTGCCTCTCTCTCACGCACACACTCTCTGACACACACACAGGCTGGCTGCCCGAACTGAGACGCATGGCGCGACCGGGTGGACTACAGCTAGCGGGATGGACACAGTCAATGTGTATCCACTCAGTACACTAGTGCGGGTGCTACATATCTGCCTGCCTCAAGGATTGAGTGCGCAAGCACAAGTCTAATACGCCATTTAAGTTGGTTTTCTACTTAATCCCTAGATGGGTACCCTAGATATCTAAAAACCACCCAGAAAACTGGAGTTAAGTAGAAAACTGGAGTAAAGTAGAAAACTGGAGTTAAGTAGAAAACCACCTAGAAAACTAGAGTTTCTGTCGGAATCTACTTTCTATGTGTGAAGTGAGAAGTACGGAGCGCCTCTTATTGGTGCTAGCACCCCAAGATTCCTATCCGTCTTCTTGGGTTGCTAGCACCGCTCCCTTTTCGGCTTCCAGTTCCGTTGTCAGCCTTTGATCTACCACTCACCCACCCAGATGAATCGTGGCGTCCCACTGACTTTTTGGTTTGAGCGATTTAGGGAGAATGGTGCCTAGCTGCAGAGGCTGGCCGCTCGACATTGGTCGTGGGTGGTGACTGGCATGCCTTACGGCGGGTCACCATCTGCGGCCGGTGGAGGTCAGGCTCTGCCCCGAGCCGTGACCGTTGTCACGCGTGACTGTAATCAAACGAACACTTCTGAAAGGCTGAGACAGAAATGGCATCCAACAAGACTGTAAAATCGACCACCACACACACACACACACACACACACGCCTTCTCCCCCATCCAGACCTCCCCGTTATGGACGAGTACCAGCAGCCACGCCGCGCGACGGTTGATGCGCCACACCACGCACACATGCACATGCACGCCTCACTCTTTCTCTATCTATCTCTGCATCTTCTTCTGCCTCTCTCCCTGCCTTGATCTGTATATCTTTCTCTGCCTTGCTGCTTCCATCTCCCTCTCTCTCTATTTACGTATGTCTCTATCTTTCTCTCTGCCTCTCTCTGTATCTCGCTCTGTCTCTCTCATACTCTCACGCTCACACACACACACACAGTGTCACACAGAGTCACACACAAAACACACACACACACACACACACACGGCTTCTCCCCCATACAGGCTTGCCCTTCATGGACGAGTACCAGCAGCCACGCCGCGCGACGGTCGATGTGCCCGGGCACCTCTCGCCGGACGTCATGCGCCGAGTCAACCCTGGAGGCATGCATCGACGCGTGCGGTCCAACTCGGGTGCGTCTGCCAGTGCTGATTCAATTGGGAGGTAAACCGCCTATGGCGGAACCTTTCTCGGCAGAAATAATCGATTGATTTTTGGGGGTGTCGCGACGCCATCCACCTAGCGGCGCCCGTTTTTTTTCTTCTGGGGCGCAGCCTGCTGGCAGCCTGAGGCCGCTGGTGGCCGGGCTGTAAGAATTAGTGAATTGAAATCAATTGAAAAGCACCAACCCGCACGCACGCATTCAGCAGGCGCGGATCAGCCGGGCTGAAAGCCCCCTCATAAAAACGCCGACCATTCACGCCGCAGGCATTGCTGGGCGTGGCAGCGGGCTGGAGCCCGCGTACCGCACGTCAAACGACGGCCTCCATGCAGACGCACGCACCGGCACCAACCCGCACGCACGCATTAAACAGACGCGAATCGGGCGCCAGCTGGGCTGAAGACTCACTCATCATAACGCCGACCATTCACGCCGCAGGCGCTGCTGGGTGCGGAATCTGGCTGGAGCCTGCATGCCGCACGTCGAGCACTGGCCCCCATGCAGACGCACGCATCAACACCCCGACCCGCACGC
Source organism: Chlamydomonas sp. UWO 241 (assembly GCA_016618255.1). Taxonomy (NCBI): domain Eukaryota; kingdom Viridiplantae; phylum Chlorophyta; class Chlorophyceae; order Chlamydomonadales; family Chlamydomonadaceae; genus Chlamydomonas; species Chlamydomonas priscui. The sequence continues at coordinate 219,172 of VFSX01000156.1, read as the reverse complement.
ACGCATTCAACAGGCGCGGATTGGACGCCGGCCGGGCTGAAAACCCACTGATAATAACGCCGGCAATCCACGCCGCAGGCGCTGCTGGGCGCGGCAGCTGGCTGGAGCCTGCGCACCGCACGTCGGCCGCCGGCCTCCATGCAGACACAGACATCAACACCCCGGCCCGCACACACGCATTAAACAGGCGCGTATCGGATGCCAGCCGGGCTGAAAAATCAGTCACAAGAACGCCAACAATCCACTTACAATCCACGCCGCAGGCATTGCTGGGCGCAGCGGGCTGGAGCCTGCGTACTGCACGTCGAGCGATGGCATCCATGCAGACGCAGACACCAACGGCGTCAACAGTGGCACCGAGGGGCCAGCCGCCGGCGCGCCAGGTGGGCGGCAGCGTGTGTGTGCGCGCGTGTGTGCGTGCGCGCGCGCGTGCGTGTGTGCATGCGTGCGCGTGTGCATGCGTGCAGGGCAGCGCAGCTCAGCGCAGCGCAGCGCATGCGTGCATGCCTCGCCACCCACACGTCCCCCCCCTGCTCCTCTTATTCTCTGGCGCAGGCGGCCCCCCCGTGCGCGGCGGCAGCGGGCGGCGCGGCGGGCGCGGGAGCGGCGCAGCGCCCGGGGCGGGCGCGCGCCCGAAGCTGCACCGGGACAGCGCACCATCCGCGAGCGCGGGGGCAGGGGCAGCAGGGGCAGCAGGGGCGGGGGCGGGGGGTTCCGGTGGCGCAGGTGTTGCCGCCAGTGGAGCGGGGCGGCCGCCCGCGGGGCCCCGCCGCCACGCGCGCACGTCGTCGTTCGGGGACGCTGGGGGGGTCCCGAGCGACACTGACCTTTTGGCCGTGCCGTAGCTGCGGCTGTGCTACGCGGCTGTACTGCGCGGCTGTACTACGCGGCTGTGGTGCCACGGCTGTACTGCCACGGTTGTACTACGTGGCTGTACTACACGGCTGTACTGCCACAGCTGTACTATGCGGCTGTACTGCGCGACACCGACCTCCGCCGTAGCCGTAGCTGTAGCCGTAGCGCTAGCGATGGCCGCTGTACGAAGGGGGATGACAAGTTGTCCGCATCTGTATCTGGCGGGCACAACAACCATGTGCGGCTCCCAAACCGCAGCAGGAGTGAGGGTCATGGCCCCGCAGCCTCCCCTGCGTAGGAGCATACGTGCACCACACTGCGTAGGAGCGCACCACCCGCTCCGCACGAGCCTCCTAGCTGTCCAGGTCACCTCTGCATCAACACGATGAAAAAAACTTCACGCGAGGAAGTGCATTGGTGCTGGTAGTGGTGGGGGCTGTAACGCAATGGGATTGGGACATTGCGGCGTGACTGTCCAGTAGGTATCTGGCAGGTCCCCTGGTAGGCTGGCGCCAGTGGTGTCGTTAGGGAATCGAGAATGCCCTGTTTGCCCAAGCAACATTGAAGTGAACATGCCGAAATCCGCAGATCTTTTTTCGGAAAAGTGTGAAAATTTGCCAATTTTCACTTTTCGGAGCGAAATTACCGCGATTCGCCCCCGCATTCTCCCCCAAAATTTCCCGGTTTGACCCCGCGGCGGGTGCTGCAGGGGCTGTGGGGGCGCTAAGGACATCACTGGCTGGCGCGCTGCGTGGCCTTGCGAGCTGTCCTAGTAGAGCCCCCGAGACGTCTAGTCTAGGCCTGAACTCACACCCGGGGTCCTCCGAGGCATCAATTCAGGCATAAGGCCCAGAACGCGTACGTGCAAAACCTGTAGAAGCAGTAGGCATCTGGGGTGTGGGGTGCGGGGTGTGGGGCGTGCTACAGACCCCTCCCCCCCCAACCATGCCAAGCCAGACGAGCATGGGCAACTGTGCGCAGAGCCATTCACATTACGCACCCTCGCGGCGTGGGATCGAGGGAGCTGCCCGACAAGGCTCGCTACCATTGGGCAAAGCCAACGAACGAAGCCCACCGGCCTCGTTCGCCTGTAGTGCCTGTAGGGCCTGTAGGGCCTGTAGGGCCTGTTGAGCCTGTAGTGCCTGTAGAACCTGTAGTGCCCCCAAGCCTCCCACGGAACCGCGCGCACCAACTGGTTTGCATCGCAGCCGGTGCGTGCGCGTGTGCATGTGGCAGCCCATGCGTGTGTGCCCATTGGTGTGCGTGCGTGCACCCTGGTAGACTGGCGCACTGCGTGGCCTTGTGGACTCCCCTAGACGTGTAGTCTAGGCCTTAACTCATGCCCCAGGGTCCTCTGGGCGCATACGTGTAAATCCTGTAAAACCTGATGGGCGCAGCCGATGCGCGCGCGTGCCCAGTCACTCCTTGATGATGGATGTTACAGTCAGGGACACCTCTTGAGGCGTATAAGACCGTGCTCGGCGCGTAGGGCCCGAGCACCTCAATGAGATGGCTGGCTGTTGGTGGTAGGGAACCCCAACTCTGTAAGGAGCGTGGGCGCACCCCCAGGTCCCCTACCACAGCGGCAGCAAACGCTTGTTGAAGTAGGTGGGCGCATGTGGGGGAACAGAAACGAAAGGCAGGTGCATCGCCATCCTCAACCCCTCCACCTGATCCATTTATGGGCAGGACTGGTAGGCTGGCGCGCTGCGTGGCCTTGGGGGCTCTCCTAGTAGAGCCCCCCTTGACGTGTAGTCAAGGCCTTAAATCACGCCTCGGGGTTCTCTGGGCGCGTGCGTGTTAAACCTGTAAAACCTGATGGGCAGGACAGCCAATGCGCGCGCGTGCCCAGTAAATCCTTGATGATGGATGTTACAATCAGGAACGCCTCTTAAGGCGTACAAGACCGTGCTCGGCGCGTATGGCCCGAGCACCTTGCTGAGATGGCTGGCTGCTGGTGGTAGGGAAACCCAACTGTGCAAGGCGCGTAAGCACACTCCCAGGTCCCCTACCTCAGCGGCAGCAAGCGCTTGTTGAAGTAGGTGGGCGCATGTGGGGGAACAGAAACGAAAGGCATGTGCACCGCCATCCTCAACCCCTCCACCTGCGTCCGCCTCCTGCAGAAGCGCCTGCGGCTGTGGCTGCGGCAGCGGCAGCGGATGCGGCTGATTCAGCACAACTGCAAACTGGTCAACGACGGGGCTATCAGACCATTGGATGCGTCGAGCCACACCACGCCCCCCCCCCGCCGAGCGCAATGTCGCCGTGGAGAGATGGGCAGGCCCTAGGGCCAGCACCGGCGCGCCGACAGGCTCCAAGAACGTGAGCATTCGCTGCGACAGAGGACGAGCGGGGCTGCACCGTCTCGCTCACTAGTTCACAGTTTACACTTTACAGTTTACAGTTTAGATTACGCACCCTCAGGGCGTGGGATTGAGGGAGCTGCCTCACGAGGCTAGCTACCATGTGACACCATGTGATACGGGGCAGTGTCGCGCACGCACCGGCCGCTCCGTTCTCCACGCGTGCACGCACCCCTGCCGCATCCCCCACTCCGACACCCTTGGAGCCAACAGTGAGCCACGCGGGGCTTCTCCTCACTTAGGCAACTCACAGGCAGCGTGCCGGGGCACAGCTGTGCCTGCTGTGCCTGTGGCAGTGCCAGCTGTGCCTGCAGCAGTGACCTCTAGTTGCCAAACTTAATGAACCTGGCTCTCAACTACTAGAGCTCCCACTGAGCCCGCACGTCCCGTGACACCGTGGCCCTACGAGAGCTGGGGGAGGCAGTGCACGAGCAGTGCAGGGGCGATGCAGAGGCCTCTTGCAGAGCGCCTAGGGGAAAACCTTGCTCCCGGCCTGTGCACTAGCGGTGCATGAGCTGTGCATTTGTGCGGCTGCCATGAGCATTACACCTCTCGCTTTGCAGCTCTCTTCTTGGTTTGGGTCAGGTCGCGTGCCGTCGTGCGGCTCAAACAAACAAACAAAAACGTGTTGGTAAGGCAACGGCAATCATGGGTGATAGGTGGATGGGTGGAAGTCGTGGGTGGGAATTGTGATTTCGTACGATCCCGCAAATAGTGAGTTCGCCACAAAAAGTAGAAATTCAATCCCCGCCACTAACACATAACTGAATCATCTCGAGTGGAATCAACATCATCTCGACGAGAAGGGTTCTTCAATGTGAAATCCTGGTCAACTTAGGTGGCCGTTCAACGGACGAGAGGACGGTTCTTCAATGTGAAATCTTGGTTCACTTAAGTGGCCGTTCAACTGCTATAACCTAGACCGAAGCCCTTGGTCAGTTCTCTCTCTGTATAGGGTGTGGCTGCTAGTCAAGGACTAGTGTTAGGGGTGTGGCGCTCGCGTGTTGTCACCACGGTGATGACGCGTGTGCACGTGTTTGCAAACTGGCGCCTCTGCAGCAACGTATCCCCCCCGTTTGAAAACCGTCCTATCCGAATATGGTCATATTCATGTGTCAACATTTTTTTGGTGTCGTTGTATCATTCGTGCCATAAGTGACATTACCATACTCCGTACTCGTATTATGTAGCGTGCCACCCTGCCATTTTATGATTTGTGCCATGGGTGAAATTGTCATTATATCGTACTCCGTACGCGTATGCCGTATCGTGCCACCCTGGGCCTGTCGTTGTGTGGTTTGTGCCATGGGTGAAATTGTCGCTATATCATACTCCGCACGCGTATTCCGTATCGTACCACCCTAGGCCTGTCGTTGCATGATTTGTGCCGTGTGTGAAATTGACGTTATATCGTACTCCGTACGCGTATTCTGTACCGTGCCAACCTGGCGCACATGAGGCAGCGTATACCTATGCGCTGCGTGGTGCCTGGTGCATGAGGGGCTGCTTGCGTTGGCGCCCACCCCTGCATGTGGGTGGCGCACATGAGGGAGCGTATAGCTATACGCTGCGTGGTGCCTGGTGCAAGAGGTGCTGCTTGCTTTGGCGCCCACCCCCGCGCGTGGGTGGCGCTACCGCATGGGGTCCCCCCCCCTCATGCATTTGGGGCAGGTCTCCTCCTTTTGCGATGCTGCCTGGGAGCTTTGGCGCAGGACCTCTCGTGTTGCAGGGTTGCCGCATCATGGCAGCGAGAAGTCGGCCGACTGCATCGTAACGGACGCGATGCGTGCCAGGATGCGGCCGTGCACCGTCGTGCCCGTGCCCGAGGTGATGCTCTGGTCCGCCATCATGGTGCCCTCAAAGACAGTCGAGGCCTGGAGGTTGCCAGACGAGCCGACCTGCCAGAAGATGTTCTTCGCCTGGGGCAAGCAAGCACGAGCGTGTGTGGGGGGGGGGGGGGGGGGGGCAAGGGGTCAGGGCTACAGGTAAGGGTCGGCGGTCTATATGTTTGTAGCGTCCGTGCGGTTTGCCTTCGCGAGTAACTGTTGTTTTGAACACACACACCCCCGCGAAGCTGCCAATTTTGACCCTGCAAAAAAAGGCAAACAATATGGATGGTACAGTATGGCCACCCGCACAATCTGCAAGCTCTGGGCGCTGTGGGAAGAGGTCCGGGCATGCCCCCCTGGGTCACACACGACGTCCCCATATCGCCGATCCTTACTTGAAGGTTGCCATTTAAGGGGCAAGAGTTCAGGGTTAAGGATTAAGGGTTAAGGGCCGCGGGCCTAGCAATTTTTTAGGCAGTGATTTTCTTTTCGGCTCTACACAGCCGTTTGGCTGTATTCTGGCTGAGCTTTGACCTTGAACACAGCTCAACTTATTCAGTGGGTTGTTTGCCTGGCATGCCCGCCAGACAGAGCTCGTCTAGAGCTGTCAAATTACCTGTGCATGCGGACAGGCGGTTGACAGGAGGTCAACGGTCAATGTGGTCAAATCAAAATCCGGCTGTGGAATAGTAAGTTAAAAATCCTGAAAACAAAATCACTGGTTGAAGGTGAGTGTGGGCACGGGGGCGGGGGCGGAGGGCATGGCGCACGCCCAGGCGCGCCTTATCAAACTACCCTTCAAATTACCTGAGCACCGCCTGCGAGAATGATCTTCATCCCAGTGGTCATCTCGAACGTTGTGGCCATCTGCAAGGGAGGGGGGGAGGGGGGGGGTGAGAGGGGGGGGGTCACTTCACACAGACACATGCACACACACACATGCACACACACACGCATGCATGCACACACACACACAAACGCACACATGCACACACACGCACATGCACACACACACACGCATGCACGCACACACACACACACACACATGCACACACGCACGCTCGCACGCATGCACACACACACGTGCCTGGAAGATGAAGATCGCATTCGGGACGCCCTGCGCGTCGAGCGTGAGGTCGCTGCCGGTGACCTCCATGCCTGAAGTCGACTTGTAGAGGCCTGAACAATCGGGGAAGTCGTGTCAGCAATCGCAGAGAGGGCCATCTATAACATAGCCAAAAGGTTCCATGGTGTGCGATGCAGAGCCGTTGGCCCCTGCATGCAACATATCGCCAGTAAGGCGAGTATGTCACACCATCCCCCCACTCAACCTGGGCCAAAAATGAGTCCACACCCAAACTCCCAAAGTTGACCAAGCGGCCCCAGATATCGCGCAGTGCAGATGGCCTTTCCGACACGTAATAAAGACATGCATGTTGAGAGCGTGTGCAGGGATGCGTCATGGGCCGCCACGGGCCTCGCAGAAAGGCTCACCACGGTATTCTCCTGAGGGATCCCCACGGGCGGTGGTGTGACTCAGACTCTGCAGAAACTGCCGGAATATGTTATGCGCGGTGCGTGGCACGGCCAGAGATCGAAGAAGCGGTGGATCAACACAATAGTTCACACGCTTGGGGATACGACCGAGCACTTGGAACGAGTGTCGATTCACTCGTGCCCCACCTGCTCGGCGTATCCCTTGTAGGCTGGCGCACTGCATGGCATTGCGGGCTCTCTTAGTAGAGCTCCCCTAGACGTGTAGTCTAGGCCTTAAATCACGTCCCGGGGTCCTCCGGGGGTGTACGTGTAAAACCTGTAAAACCTGCTCGGCGTACCTGGGTTCAGTGCCATGCCGCCCAGGTTGCCGATGATTGTGACGGGGCACAGCACGGGGCGTGCCACCGTCTAACACCGAAGAAGCGGTGGATCAACGCCACATTTGACATACTTGGGGGCACGACCAAGCACTTTGAAATGGAGTCGATGCACTCGTGCTACACCTGCTCGACGCACCTGGGGTCAGTGTCATGCCGCCCAGGTTGCCGATGATCGTGATGGGGCACAGCACGGGGCGTGCCACCGTCAAAAACACTGAAAAAGCAGTGCATCAACACCATATTTGACATACTTGGGGATGCGACCAAGCACTTGGAACGAGAGTCGATTTACTCGTGCTACACACATACACCTGCTCGGCGCACCTGGGGTCAGTGTCATGCCGCCCAGGTTGCCGATGATCGTGACGGGGCACAGCACGCGTCCGGCAGCGTCGTTGTACGCCGCGGTCAGGTCAAGCATGGCTGCCGCGGACGCAACATCCGCGGAGTGGATGGAGTAACCGTTCATCTGTCCGGGGGGGAACCCTGTAACGGACGTGCCGGGGGAGACGCCGAGGTCGCCGCGGATCTGGGTCGGTGCGACGACCGTGCTCGACGACGTGACCGACGCGCCGGCGAGGACGGCGAAACCAGCCGCCGCCCCTGCGTGCGTGTGTGTGTGTATGTGTGTGTGGTCGATTTTACAGTCTTGTTGGACGCCTTAAATGGCGTATTAGACTTGTGATTGCGTACTCAATCCCTGAGGCAGGCAGATACTATCACCCGCACTAGTCCACTGTGTGTGTGTGCTTGTGTTTGTGTGTGTGTGTGTGTGTGTGTGCGGAGATCGTGCTTAACGATGTGACCGCTGCGCCGGCAAGGATGGTGAAAGAACCCGCCGCTGTGTGTGTATGTGCATGTGTGTGTGTGTGTGCGTGTGTGTGTGTGTGTGTGTGTGTGTGTGTGCGTGTGTGGAGACAATTCTGGACGACGTGACCGATGCACCGGCAAGGACGGCAAAACCAGCTGATGCCCCTGCGTGCGTGCGTGTGTGTGTGCGTATGGTCGTATTTTCCCAGCGGACCCGAGTTCGACACCAGTACTTACCCAGATTGATGGGGAGCTGAGCGCATGCGTTGACGGCAGCGGGAGAGGGAGGCGCGGGGGAGGGGGGCGAAGGGGAGGGGGCTTGGGGGAGGGGGCGGGGCGCGAGGGGGGCGAAGGGGGAGGGGGGCGACAGGGAGGGGGTGGGGGGGTTGAGGGCAGGGGGGGGGCGAGGGGGGCTTGGCAGAGGGGGGCGGGGGCGAAGCGGAAACGGGAACGGGCGTCGGTGTAATGGGAATGGGCGTCGGTGCAACGGGAATGGGCGCAGGCGCGATGGGAATGGGCGTAGGGGCGATGGGAATTGGCGTAGGTGCGATGGGAATTGGCGTAGGTGCGATGGGAATGGGCGTCGGTGTCATGGGAATGGGCGTCGGTGCCATGGGAATGGGCGTAGGGGCGATGGGAATGGGCGTAGGGGCGATGGGAATGGGCGTAGGGGCGATGGGAATGGGCGTAGGGGCGATGGGGATGGGCGTAGGGGCGATGGGAATGGGCGTAGGGGCGATGGGGATGGGCGTAGGGGCGATGGGAATGGGCGTAGGGGCGATGGGAATGGGTGTAGGGACAACGGGAATGGGCGTAGGGGCGATCGGAATGGGCGTCGGTGCGATGGGAATGGGCGTAGGGGCAATGGGAATTGGCGTCGGTGCGATGGGAATGGGCGTAGGGGCAATGGGAATGGGCGTAGGGGCGATGGGAATGGGCGTCGGGGCGATGGGAATGGGCGTTGGGGTCGGGGTCGGGGTCGGCGTAGGGGTCGGGGTCGGCGTAGGGGTCGGAGTCGGCATAAGGGTGGGAGGAGGGGGAGGGGGGGGAGGGGAGGGAGGGAGGAGGGGAGAAGGAGGGGAGGGGAGGAGGGGGAGAGGGGAGGAGGGGAGGAGGGGGAGAGGGAGGGGGGGGAGGAGGGGAGACAAAGGGAGTGGGCAGAGGTGCGGCAGATGGTCCGATAAACGCGTTGTGCTGTCCGCAGCACGAATCCTGCTTGTAGGAATCTCCGTACGCCGCCCACCAGTACCCATAGGGAAAGAACTCTGCAAGCGTGGGGCAGGGCGCCCTCAACGTGACGCGGAAGGACGTTGTCTGGCCGGCATCTGAGAAAAGGTTGATGATCTTGGCGGTCAGAGGGGTGGGGTTGTCAAGCATCGAGGGCGGCACCGTGCCGGGGTAGCTCTGGGTCTGGTATGACGGCAGCTTGGGGATCGAGGGGCCGGGCGTCTCGACCATGGCGATGGCGTTACGACACTGGCTGCCGATGACAAACTCGGTCTTCTTGAACTGGGTGTTGCAGCAGTCGGTGCGGCCGGACAGGGAAGCCTCACACATGGGGTTGGGACGGATGTTGACCTCGTACGAGTTGGCGGTGATGTTCGTCAGATACAGCGTGAAGGCGAAACCAGCGGTCTCCGAGGCGATCTCGCCCACGCCACCGTTGGCCGCGGAGTTTCCGGGCATGCACGCGTGGGGGAAGTCGACTGGGGGGGGAGGAGGGGGGGGAGAGGGGGAGGGAGAAGGGGGGAGGAGGAGAGGGCGGGGGGAGGAGGAGGGGAGGGGGGGGGGGAGGGGGGGACGGGGGAGGCGAGAAGTTGGCGCAAGCAGCCGTCACCGACTGCTCCGTGCAGCCGCATGTGGTCGAGGACCTGCCCTGCAGGTTGCACGTGTACGAGCCGTACCCGATTGTCTGGTACATGCCAGCGAAGTTGCCAACAGAGCTCAGGAAACACACGGCGTTGGTCTCCAGGGAGCCCATGCCCGTCACCTTGACGCAAGTCTTCGCTGCGGTGATGTTGACCGGCATGCATGAGAACATGATGGAGCCCATGGAGTCGGCGTATGCCATGAGGAGGGTGCACGTCGCGGCCGTGGGGTAGGGAGGGACTGTGGGGTTGGCCACGCCCGCGGGGTTGACGACGCAGAACTCGATCTCAATGGCGCAGGCCGGGGGAGGGGGGGGAGACGGAGGAGGGGGGAGGAGGGGAAGGAGGGGGGGCGGGAGGGAGGGAGGGGGGAGGGGAGGGGAAGGGGGGGGGACGAGGGAGGGGAGGAGGGGGAGGAGGCCGGGAGGGGGAGGGGGAGGAGGGGGGGTGGGGAGCGCGCAGCACTTGTTGTCCTCCGAGAAGAAGGTCATCGGGTACGGCGCGAAAGTGTTGGTGTTGTTCAGCAGCTCGGGCCACGACGTGCAGCGGCGCGCGCCGGGCACGTTGTCGAGCGCCAGCGTGAAGGTCAGCGGCGACCGCTTGATGAACGCGTAGGGGATGTTCAGCTTGGTGATCTTGAGGGTCTGCAAACCAATTGTTTGCAGGCACAGCAGCAACGGGACTGTCAGCACAGAACACCAGCGCTCTTGCTAGTGGAAAGCACCTCGCGAGGCGACCCGCGCACGCCCGACACCCCCCGTGGCGGGACCGGCGCGCATCTGCCGTGCCCTCGCCCCCCCCCCCCTCCCAACCCCCCCCCCTCCACCACAGCACGCAATTGGCACCCCGCCCCGCTTCCACACGCAGCGACAAGACCGTCAGCACAGGGCACGTGGCAGGTGCAGTACTAGTGGCAAGCACTTCCACGGCGCGCTCGCGGAGAGACTGGCGCCCCTGCGGCGACCCTCGCGCTTCCACCCCACCCCACCCCCTCTGTCCACGCCCCTTCACTGCTGCGCGCACATGGCACTCCTCCCCGCTTGCACGCGCGCCACGCACCTGGAGGTCAGTGCATGGCGTGGTGGACTGCGCGTTGTCGAACACCGGGGCGAAGGGCACCGGCTGCGTCACGCCCTGCCACGTGTAGGTGGCAGTCACCTTGGACCAGCGGCAGTAGACGTCTGCGGGGCGACAGTGATGGTGCGGTGATAATTGGATGCGGTTCAATTCAAGACGGCGGCCGTGTCAGTTGGTGCAACATGCGAGTTTCTGGCAACTTCTCTCTCTCGACAGGCCGCGTGCCCCCGACCCACAATCCCCGCCAGTGCTGCTGGCGTGCCGATGGCCTGGTTCCACCCCGCCCCAGGCTGCACCCCCTTACGCACAGGTGTTGAACTCCAGCTTGTAGAGCGTCTGGTCGCACTTGTGGCCCAGGGGCTCATCGCACTCGGAGAAGATGGTGAACGAGTAGGTGTTGTTCACGTCGATGGGGGGTGAGACCTTGAGGCACTCGCTGGGGAAATCGGTCCAGCAGTCGCAGTGAGGGAAGGAGCAGAGGCCGCCATTGTCCTTTGCGGCGGACGCCAGGCCCCTGCGCGCGCGCAGGCATCATGGGATAATCGCCGTGGGGCAGCGCGGGCGCAACATCGCAGGCGTGCATGTGGGTGGTTGTGTTTGTTGCGCCGCCAAGTCCGTGCAAGGCACCACTCACAGCAGGGCCACGGCGAGAGCGAGGTAGAGAGATAAAGAGGTGCGAGCCATCGTAAAGCACATTTGACTGCTCGCCACGGTTGCGAGCTCCTTTTTGGCCTGCGGGGGTTTGAACCTCCTATGGAATGGAAGGTCCTCTGAAGCGGAAGATAATGGGACGGTCGACGCCGCACTCGACAAGGAGTCGACGTCTCTGAATCTCCTGAGTTAGCACAGGAGGGAGCAGCAACCCTAAACTTTCGATAGAATGTCCGTTCCGAAAAACTTCGAGTGGACAGTTCAGTTCGAAGAGAGAAGTTCCGAACTGCTGCTCTAAATGTGAAATCCATCTCGGATTGCTTGTAGAGATCCGGGTGAAGTTCGAGTTTTAGTGCGGGTAGTTTTTGGGTGAGTTGTGAGGATTCGTAGGGGTCCCCCCGCTGTCCCCCCCCCCCCAGGACAGGGGATATTGAAACATTTGTGTGTTTTCGTAGGGTTTCATAGGTCCACACACCCCACGCACAGGACTAGACGACGGACGTCAAGGAATAGAATGAGGTGGCCGTTCACCTCTGACCGCGCGTTCACCTTGCTTGGCCCTTGGCCAATTCTCAGGTTTACAGGGTGGGGCTACTTTTGCAATACCAGTGGTGGTGGTGTGGTGCACGTGTACACCGCGGCAAGGATGCTTGCGCTCACACACGTGCGTGGCGCCTCAGCTGCAGCACCGTATTCTCCACCGCACTCCCCGATTCGAGGCCCGTATGTCGTACCGTCGTATCGTACTCTGTATTCGTATGCGCATTCCGTATCATGCCACCTTGCACCTGTTCATGAAGCAGTGGTGTCCTTAAGGAAACTGAGAATGTCCTGTTTGCCCCCGCAACATGGGAGGGAACATGCCGAATTGCCTCCGCAGGAGGCGATTTCTTGCTGGTAAGTGTGAAAAATGCCGATGTCACACTCTTCGGAGCGAAATTCCCGCGATACGCCCCCACGGTTTCCCCCCAAATTTCCCGGATCGACCCCGCAGCGTGGGCTGCGGGGGCTGCGGGGGCGCTGAGGACATCACTGTCATGAAGGTGCTCGGGAACCATGGTGTCCTTAAGGAAACCGAGAGTGTCCTGTTTGCCCCCGCAGCATTGGAGGGAACATGCCAAGGTACCCCCGCAGGAGGCATTTTTTTTGGCGGAACAGTGTGGACATTGTCGATTTTCATACTTTGGGGAGCGACATTCCTGCGATTCGCCCCGCAGTTTCGAACATCACAAATTTCCCGGTTTGCCCCCGCAGCGGGGGCTGCGGGGGCTGCGGGGCGCTAAGGACACCACTGTCAGGAACCTGGGGTTGGGATTTAACTTCTCGCTGTTAACCCTGACTAAGGCCACAAGCCGTGTGACCAGAGCCTGGTGAAGTCATACTTTTTTTTAGGAAGTTAGGATTAGGGATGTGCCCCTCACCGAGTTCTTCTATGCCTCCCCCCTACAGCAGGGGGGGGGCCTGCGACACGTACAATGTCGTGCTCGTGCAACAACAAGGGGTCAACTTTTGCTCAGAGCCGGGTCAAGGGTTACAGGTTGAGAATCCTGTGTATGCTGGTTGAAATCCCAGTTAGAAGAAAAACCTAACACGTTAGAGGTTGCGGCCCGGCTTGATATCCTTTTTGGCCACGTCTTGGCCTTTCTCCCCACGGGGGGGGGCGTCTCTTTTGGCGATTGGCAATGAACCTGTCTCGCGTTTCCGTTTCTCCACATGCGCTCACCTTCTTCAACAAGCGTTTGCTGCCGCTGCGGTAGGTGACCTAGGGGTGCACCCACGCTCTTTACAGAGTTGGGGTCCCCTACCACCAACAGCCAGCCATCTCAGTAAGGTGCTCGGGCCATACGCGCCGAGCACGGTCTTATACGCCTTTAGAGGTGTCCCTGACTGTAACATCCATCATCATCACTTGTCAACCTGTGGAACGGGGGCCAGACCAAAACCACTGTAGCAACTGAATAGGCAAAAGGAACTAGTTGTTTCGGTGACCCTCTTTCAGTACAAGTATACAGCATATACAAGTAAGGCGAGGCGTGTGCTACACAACCACCGGAAGCAGCCCGTAGACGCCGCCCAGGGTGGCGGGAGGAAGGTCAATCAGTTGGTCGAGGTCGCTCAGAGTGTAGGTCCACGCGCTGAGCTGCCCCCATGGTGAGGGGAGGAGGGTCGATCAGTGGGTAGAGGCCGCTCAGGATGTAGGTCCACGCGCTGAGGCTGCCGTCCACATGTTGGGGTGAGAGGGGAGGATGTTGGTCAGCCGCACACACGGTAGTCACTGACTACTAGTCAGGGTTGCACGAGACGTGATTTGTATTGGAGTACGGTACCATGTCCTGCGCTGAGGCTGCCGCCTGCCGGCGCGGACAGCGGCAATGTGTCGTAGCGGGGCCACTGCCGTGACACGCAGGCGCGGCGGTGCGGCATAAAAAAAGAGTGTGTGCTCGAGCGCATGCACACACACACACACACACACACACACACACACACACACACACACACACACACACACACACAGACACCACACGCACACGCACACGCATGCACACACACGCACACACACACACGCACGCATGCACATGCACACACACGCAGGCGCGGCCGAGGCCTCTGCCCTTGTAACTCTCTCGCGGTGCCGCCGGCATGATGCCACCCACCCACCCCCCTCACCCCTTCCTTCTCTCTCTCCCTCTCTCGCATGCCGCGTCTGCTTCTGCTCCTGCTTTGCGGTGACTGGCGCGGCGAGCACACTGGTTTCTAGTTTCTCGGGTTATCAGGCGTGTCATGAAGGGAAAGCCCCACAGCAGTTCAGGCATGAGCCGCCTGTTGATGAGCGCCTCTCTATGACCAGTCTGCTTTGCTCGCCTGTCCTTTCTGTCCCCTGTCCCATGTTCAGGCCTTGGCCTTGGCTTGTCACTCTGTCTCTCTGTCAGGTTTAGGGTCTCGTGTAACATGTTCCTCCCCGCCCCCCAAATGCAGGGGCGTGTGGTTCAGGAAGCTCCTGTGCATGCCTCCTGTCCACCACCGCCCAGTCCACTACGCGCACCCAGCATGGCGCTGCTCCCTCCGGAGGGACCCCGGGACTAGCCTCTGGCTCGGCAGATGTGACAAGCCGAGCCAGGCCAGTCACAGGTGTAAAAACCACGTGTGTGCGATGCACAGGAGCCACACGTCAAGACGATGCTGGAGCGTTGGATGAGCCTCTCGCAGTTCATGTGTGTGAGATCAGGTAGTGTGGACATGTAAGAGTGTGGATCAGGGGACTCTTGAGAGAGAGTGTGTGTGACAGGCCAAGCCAGGCCAGTCACACACACACACACACACACACACACACACACACACACGCCTACCCTGGTAGGCTGGCGCGCTGCGTGGCCCTGCGGGCTCTACTAGTAGAGCTCCCCTAGACGTGTAGTCTAGGCCTTAACTCACGCCCTGGGGTCCTTTGGGCGCGTACATGTAAAAAACTGTAAAAGCACCTACTCGCTGGCTACGCTGGCGCGTAAGTACGGCGTGTGGACCAGCATGCGTACAAGTGGAGGTGTTACGGGACCAGGGCTGTGGCCCTGAGGCTAAGCTGCGGGCGGGCGGGCTGAGGGGAGAGGCCCTCGTCAGCCCCCTCACAGCAGGGGCACACTTTGGCACACTCTGCAGGTGTGTGTGAGTCGGGCGGCGCGCCAGCCACGCAGCTACCAAGAATGCTGGAGAGAGGCTTCTGGCTCACGTCGAAGCTTTGGCGGTTGCCGTGGTTGCTGTGGCGCGCAGCCATGCCATGGCCAGCTGGGTGGCGTCTCTTCCGTCAACATGCCTGGGAGCGATATGCTGCCAAGACATCAACACAATCGAGCCACAGTCGATTGGCTGTCCTCTGGTCTGCTCCTAGCAACCTTGTTCTGAGTAGAGTGATTTGATTTTCTGGTTTTTTATTCTTCCACAGCCGGATTTTGCTTTGACCGCGTTGACCGCTGACCTCCCGTTGACTGTTTGTCCTTACATATAGGTCATTTGAAAGCTCTCGACGAGCTCTGTCCGGCGGGCTCAGCAGACCTCCAATCCACTGAATGGGTTGAGCTATATTCGAGGTCAAAGTTCAGCCAGAATACAGCCAAATGGCTGTTGGGAGCCGAAAAGGAAATCACTGTCTGAGTACCAGGAGCCTCCCCCCCCTACCCCCCCTGCCCCCCCCCCCCCCTATGACGGGGCAGGGAGCTGCGTGCCCATCCCACTCGGCGCGAACACAACCTGCCGAGTGAGCGTCGGGTCCGCGCCACCACCACTGCTCCCCCCTGCCACTGGGCGAGCAGCCGCTGTCCAGCAAGGCCGGTGTCACCTACCCAGTTGGTCCACACCTTGAACCTTGAACTTCTTCACTTGTGTAACACCGGCCTGGTTACTCGACTAGCTCCTCTACTATTATATGCTCAGCCTCACTGCAGCTTAGTCCCAGCCCAGCCCAGCCCAGCTTGGTGGCACTGCCCAGTCCCTGGACCAGCCTGGACCCGTCTGGGCCCGTTTGGACCCGTCTGGATCTGTCTGGACCAGGGGTCGTACCCGGAGTGGTAGATGCCTCGTGCACCCCCCCGCGATTGCCTGCAGCTGCGGCTGCGAGGTTGACAGCGGCGACGGCACACAGGCGTGCTGCGATGTTCCTTGGGTTGCGTCAAACATTTTGAGAAGTGTGATACCTAGATCACTGTGCACACACACACACACCTTTTGGTGTGCTTGGGGGTCAACTGGTGGTCAACGTTCTGACCAAGGACGAACCAGGACGAACCAATAGACGCCCCACCACAACTGGGTGCACTGGGTGGCACTGCACTGCAAAGAACGATGCAGCACGACAACGAGGGCGTCCAGCTTTATGCCATCGAGGTGCTGCGCGCTCTGTGGCCCCATCCCGAAGCCAAGTGCGCTCTGCGCGGATGCTGCATGAGCACCCGAGACGCCGTGGATGCGCAGACCGTCTGCCTGAAAAAGCCGATGACACTGGCGCTCTGGCGGCTCGCGCCAGTGCTTCCTCTCTCCCCCGTAACATGCGCTCGCCTGTCTGGCGTGCACAAGCTGTCGCTGTATTCGATGGCGTGTCTGCGCGGCATGCTGGTGGAGCCGCTAGAGCCTGGCGCCTTCTTCCCTCGCCTGCAGTCGTTGTGCCTGCTCCTGGCTGAGGTGAGAGCGGCGGACGCCATGCATGCAAGTGAGAGCGACTGACGCCATGCATGCATGGCGAGCACTTGCATGCAGTAACACGGGGTTTCCAGCTAAGCAGGCTACTCTTCTACTAGAGACACCCGCCGATTCCAGCCAGTACTAGAACCGCCAGCTCCCGGCCGATAGACTACCGCTCCCGCCGGCTAGACTACCCCAAACAGCGGTCTGTGAGAGACATGTCTGGCAAGGAGCATATAGGAGAGGACCTTCCTCAGGGTCACAGTAGTGGCCTTGTGGCCAGTCAAGCCGGCAGAGCCGACTGGCGCTGACTGGAACGGTCCCCGCCTGGCAGTGCATGGCTGTCCAGCTCTCGTTTGCATGGGGCTCAGCCGGCGCCCCATGCCTCATGCATGGCCAGGTCCCACCCTCCAGGGGGGCATGGACGACAGAGTTGTCATGGAGGCTGCCTGAAGACCTTCCAACGCCAGTCACCGGCAGACGAGCGACAGACGAGACTTGCATGCGTGCGCTTTTATCCCTGCTGCACTCGGAGCGTGCGTGGATAGCTCTGGCGCCCGCATGAATCGCGTGGTGACGCGTCCACCGCCACCGCTGAGCAACAACACCGCACATGCGTCTCCGTGCAGGGTGGTCTGACGCTCGAGGCTGACGCAGACTACCAGGCCATCACCAGCGCCGCGCCCTTCCTCACACAGCTGAGCATGAGGCCTCCAGCCAGCGCTACCGCTCTGCCGCAGCAGATGGCTGCGGTGCTGTCAGCGTGCAGCAAACTGGAGGACCTGACACTGCTTCCATATGAAGGGTCGCAACTCGTCGACATCACCGCACTGGCAGCCGGGACGCAGCTGCAGCGGCTGGAGATGACGAGCTGTGCTGTGTCTGATCTGGCGCCCCTCGCAGCCATGGCAAACCTGCAGAGCCTCGACTTGAGCCAGTGCCGCGCTGTTTCTGATCTGGCGCCCCTCGGAGCCGTGGTGAAGCTGCAGAGCCTCAACCTGCACCTGTGCCGCGCTGTGTCTGATCTGGCGCCTCTCGGAGCCCTGGTGAAGCTGCAGCGCCTCAACCTGCGCCAGTGCAGCGTTTTGTCTGATCTGGCGACCCTCGGAGCCCTGGTGAAGCTGCAGAGCCTCGAAATATGCTGCTGCGACGGTGTGTTTGATCTTGCTCCTCTCGCAGCCCTGGTGAAACTGCAGAGCCTCGACATCAGCTGCTGTGACGGTGTGTCTGATCTGGCGCCCCTCGGAGCCCTGGTGAACCTGAAGATGCTCGAACTGAAGGGACGCCCCGCCGTGTCTGATCTGGCGCCCCTAAAAGCCCTAGTGAACCTGAAGAACCTTGAACTGCAGGGATGCACTGCTGTGTCTGATTTTTCGCCCCTCGCCGCCCTGGTAGCTTGCAAAGTGTGGAGGTAAGACTGCACCGCCGTGTCTGATCTGGTGCTCTGTCAGGGCCGTCGTCATGAGTGACGTTTTCTCAGCCCCTGGCAAACCTCCCTACAACTCCTTTGGTTGGTAGCTAGCCTCGTTCGGCAGCTCCCTCAATCCCACGCCCCAAGGGTGCGTACTGTAAACTGTAAACTGACGCCTTCTCAACGGCTGATCTGCCAACCCCTCGACTCGAATTTACCACGAGGGGACCTGCAAGTAATCTCCGTCGATGCGTGCGCCGATTCTGTGGCAGCTTTGACTGGGGGCTAATCGCATTAGGCATGGGAGCAATTGCAACATGTAATCAACACATCAACACAATCAAGCCACAGTCGATTTACTGTCCTCTGATCTACTGCTAGCATCCTTATTTATGAGTACCAGGAGCCTTGCACCACTACCGGCCCCGCCACTGCCCTACATTGGGGGCAGCATGCCCATCCACCCAGTCAATTCACAGTTGTCTATTCCTAGCGTATTCTTATTCTGAGCACCAGGAGCCCATGACCGCTCCAACCCCCGCCCTGCATAAGGGAGGAGGGGGCGGCGTGCTCATCGACACAGTCAAGTCACAGACCTCTGGCCTACTTCTAACGTGCTTATTCAGAGTACCAGGAGCCTTACCCCCCTGCCCACGCTGCATGGCCTTGCGGGCTCTCCTATTAGAGCCCCCCCTAGACGTGTAGTCTGGGCCTGAACTCACGCCCCGGGCTCCTACGGGCGCGCACGTGTAAACCCTGTAAAGAAAACATGCCCGCCCCCTACGACGGGGCAGGGAGCTGCGTGCCCATCCCACTCGGCGCGAACACAACCTGCCGAGAGAGCGCCGTGTCCGCGCCACCGCCACTGCCCCCCCCTGCCGCTGGGCGAGCAGCCTTGCCCGGCACGCCACCGCCGTCGCCGCCGCCGAGTGGCTCTGACCCCGCCGCCGACGCCGTCCGCGGGCGGAGACGCACGCCAGACACGGACGGTGTGCGCACGCGCATGCTGGGGCTGCTCGACGCTGTGGGCGACGCCGACGTCGACGCCCCGCCCCCGGAGACCGCACGCCTGCGCGCGAACGACATTGCAGCCGCGAGCGTGCGGCGCGGCGTGCCCGCGCCCGCGTGGTTGGAGGGCGACAAACGGCTGCGCGCGAGCGCGGATGGGGGGGCGTCGTCGCCGTTGCCCCTCCCCTGCCCGGCCGATCGTGGCGTTGACGCGATGGAGATGTTGCCGCTCGACCGCCGGCGCGGCGCGGCAGGATGCTGCGCGTGCGCCTGCAGCGACACGGGGCGCGGGCCCGACTCGGTGATCCTGTCCAGCGATGCGTTCCCAGGTGCAGAGCTGGTGCCGAAGAAGGATGAGGGGCGAGTGCGGCTGTGGAAGGGATGGTTTAGGGCGCTGCTGCTGCCTTCGCCTGCGTAGATGTGAGGGTTGGGGGTGGGTCGGCAGCAGGGGTGGGCACGTGTTGTGTGTGCTGAAGCAAGTCCTTCAATACGTCCTTCAACAATGTCACGCACTTAATGGGGGATGCATGCACTCAGTGACTGGGGCGGAGGGAACGATGGTGGGGCGGCGATGCTGGTGTGTGGGTGCACCGTCCAAGTGGTGCTGCGCACCTGCGAGCTGGCCACCGGCGCCGCCGTTCAGGCTGCGCGTGTTGCGTCCGCCCCACTGCCCGTGGTGCCTGCCGCCGCCGCCCCTGCTGCCCCCCCCTCCGCTGCCGTCGCGTGCCGCGTCCGGGTCGTCGATCTGCATGCGCTCCTTGACGCGCCGGATACCAGCGAGCAGGTTCTCGAGCCTTGCCATGCGCTCGTTCCGGTCGGCTGCACGCACCAACCCGGAGCCAGCATGCCCTAGCCGCCGGCTGCCCGACCCCCCCTGCAGCTGCACGCCCACGATGGGGTGCCCCCCGGCCCCGCAGCGCGCGCTATGGCTGCCGCCGTTGCCGTTGCCGCCTATGCTGACAGACGTGCCGCCGCCGCCCTCGTCGCTCGCGTGCCCCGACCGGTATGCCCCGACCCCAGCCATGCTCTGGTTCGAGCCCGGTCCGGTCTGTAGTTCAAACGGCACGGCGCCGCGCCCATCTCCACTGTCAGTCACTTCGCCACCCCACCCCTCCGGGCGGTCCCCGTCCGCGGCCGTCAGAAAACGCACGCTTGTCTGGGGCAGTAAGCGCACGCCATAAAGCTCCACTAGCTGCGCTGCCGCGGCCTCGGCCGCGGCGCGCACGTGCGCGTCGACGCGCGACTCGGCATCGCCCATGCGCGCGACCACGGCCGCGACGGTCTCCTCGACTGCTGCCAGCCGCTGCACCACCGTGCTGCTGCCGTCCGCTGCCGCTGCCGCTGCGCCCGCCCCCAGCTGCGCGCCCACGCCCGCGACGGCCTCCTCGAGCGCGCACACGCGCGCCGCCACGCCGCCGAGCTCCGTCTGACTCCCGATTAACAGCAGGTCGGCAGCTTCCAGCGCCTCGAGCGACGCGACCACGTCTTTCTGCCATGCGAGCACGCCCTCCAGCGCAGAGAAGCCGGCCTGCAGCAGGTGGAGGCGCTGAACGGAGATCGCCTCCAGTGCACCCACCCGCGGCGCGAGCGACGGCGTGCTTGCCGACGCCGCCGGCGGGCTGATGCTTGTTGCGTCGGTGGTGTCTGTGGCAGGGGATCCACGAGATTGGGCCGCGCTGAGGGCCGGCGTCAGCGACAGCGGCAGCAGCTGCGGGTCGTCGTTGGCGTTAGTGGGGCCCTCGCTTCCGGGGGTGGGGCTTCTGCTTCTGCTGCTGCTGCTGCTAGCATCGGGCACTCCAGAGCAACTGCCGAGCGGTGGCGCGTGCTGCTGGTGCTGCTGATACTGCTGCTGGTGCTGCTGGTGCTGCTGCTGGTGCTCGTGCTGCTGCTGTTGCAGCTGCAGCACGTGCTGCAGCTGCTGCTGCGCCTGCTGCAGTTGCGCGTGCGCCTCCCCCTCCCCCTCCATCACCTCCCCACCCTCGGGTGGGCTCAACACCTGCGCCTGGAGCACCCCGACCTGCCGCTCGAGCGCTGTGTTGGACACGGTCAGGCGCTCAACCTTGGACGAGAGGTCCGCCACTGCGGCCAGCGCCTGCGACAGCCCGGCCGACAGCTCCGCCACGGTATCTGCACTGGCCGCAGGGGCGGTGGGCGCCTGCGCTCGCCCTGCTCCCGCAGCCGCCTGCGCAGCGAGCAGCTGCTGGAGCTGCGCCTCGAGCGCGGCGACGCGTGAGTCCTGCCACGAGTGCCGCGCCGCGTGTGCTGGTGCTGCTGCCTGCTCCGCGTGTGGCTCGGGCGTGCCGCCCGCGCTCCCGCGCCCCTGCTGCTGTGCCCTCTTCAACAGCTGGTGGTGGTGCTGCTGCTGCGAGGAAGGAGACGCCGGCGCCGACGCGCACGCGGCCAGGGTCGACGACGCTTCGTGCGCCCCCGCAACCGCCTGCAGCTGCGGCTGCGAGGTTGACAGCGGCGATGGCATGCAGCCAGTCACGGCCGCAGATGCAAAGCGCAGCTGCCGATCCGGCGTGTGCACGTGGGGGTGGTGCGGCACAGGCCGCATGGGGCTCGACACGGCAGACCGCGGCGTCGAGTAGTGTGCCATGATGCCCGCGCTGGGCCGGCTCGCGGCGGCGCCGCCGCCGCTGCCACATCCGCTGCTGCTGCTTCGGGCCGCAGACATCTCCGCTTTTAATATCCGCGCAGCGGTGCTCATGAGCTCGGGGGCGCTGCTGCCCAAGCCCCCTGTCAGGCGTGCGTGGCATGCCGCGCCATCGCCAGCTTGTGCCGGGGACTGCGGGGGCGAGGACGAGAGCATGGCGAGGACGCTTGCGAGCGGCAAGGTCGCCGCGTCGCATGCGTCGGCAAGCGCGCGCTGGAACTGCGTGTGTGCACACGCGAGAGGGGGCGGGGTCGCGGTCGTGGTCAGGCGCATGGACGGGGGGTGCGAGGGTCGTGCGTGGGCGAGGGAGGCATGCCAGCTTGTGTGTATGTGGGGCCTGGGTGATGCTCAAATCTGGAGCACCCGGTGATGCTCAAATCTGGAGCACCCGGTGTGCTCGCTCATGCACGAGGAACGAGGCAGAGCAGGCCGCACTGGCAGGCTCTCGTAGCAAGGGAGCGTGCGTGTGTTCAGCCCACCTGAACAAACGTGAGCGTCGTCTCATGGGACGA
This sequence comes from Chlamydomonas sp. UWO 241, assembly GCA_016618255.1. NCBI lineage: Eukaryota > Viridiplantae > Chlorophyta > Chlorophyceae > Chlamydomonadales > Chlamydomonadaceae > Chlamydomonas > Chlamydomonas priscui. Next base: position 197,089 of record VFSX01000156.1, on the reverse strand, counting down.
TTTGCTGCGTTGAAACACCGACGTGAGCACGTGCTGATCCAACACGCCTGCATGGTGGGGTGTTGGTGTTGCCATGCAGGCATTGTCGCATGCATGCAGGCAGTTGTTGCTTGCATGCAACAAATGTCGCAGGTGTAAGCAAGCATCCCGCCGACCCCAAACTTCTTTCAAGCATGCGCTGTCAACTGGGTGGCTGCCATAACAACAACAACGCGCCCCAACTCGTCCAGCTGACACGCGTGGCACAAACACTGGAGTTGGTGCCTCCCTCCTCCCTCACCCTCGGGCTCGCAGATGTAGGCGTGTCGACAGAGGCGCAGGAACTGCGCGAGGCTGATGCCGGCAGCCTCATGAAGGGAAAAGCGAGGGCGGGCATATGCCTTCTCGCTCACATGCCCTCCAGAAGCGTACGCGTCATACACCAATCGGTTGGCTGTCTCCGACATGGGGGGGCAGGGGGGGGGTAAGCCGAGCCGCCGGGCTGGCTGATTTTGTGCTTGCGCACAGCAGGTGTTGTTCACAAGCACGCCGTGTGTTGCGTCAAGGCTGTGCTGTATTGGGTTGGGTTGAAAGAGTTCCAGTGCGTAGTGGTTAACCAAATGTTGCACAATGGCGCCAGTTGAGATGATGATAGAGTGTGGGAGATGCCACCAGAGGCCCCAGAGTGGCACCTCAGTCTGTAAGGCTGGCTGCTGGGGCGTGGCTCAATCTTGATCCATCTCCATCAAGAGGTGCTGTAGGCACGTGCCGGCACGCGTGCCTGCAACCTCAGTTCTGACGGCCGCCCACCGAGTCTCAAGGTGGGCACGCACCAACACGCACCCAATCTGGAAGTTCTAGGATCAGACGCAGGCCTACGCAAGGGTCAAAGAGCTGCGACCTGGTGGTCATTAGGCTGTACAAAAGCCCAGTGCGAGACGTGTGAGGAGGTGCTCGCAGCTGGGTGTCTTCTCCCCACACGCGACGGCAACGTGCAGGCATTGCCACTGTGAAAGAGAACGGAGACACCGAGAGTTTGAAGGGCAAGGAGCTGTGGGGTGGTAATGCTGGGAGTAAACCTAGCACTTGACGTGTGTGAGGAATGCTGTGGTTTCAGGTTTTACACGTACGCGCCCGCCTTCTTCTCCTTGGGCGCCTTGGGTGCCTTGGGGGTGGCCGCCTTCTTCACCTGCACTTGCACAAAGGGGGGGGATTGCAGGGGTGAGCAGGGGTGAGCGCAGGCGGGAAGGTTATGAAACGGCGGCGCTTGGACGCCATGAAGCGCGGCCGCCGTCATCTGTGGCGCATCACGCGACCGCGTGTCGGCCTGCCGACTATTGCTCGCTGAACCTGCCTTGCGTTTCTGCTTCCCCACATGCGCTCACCTACTTCAACAAGCGTTTGCTGCCGCAGCGGTAGGGGGCCCGGGGGCGCGCCCACGCTCTTTACAGAGTGTGGGTTTCCTACCGCCAACAGCCAGCCATATCATTAAGTTGCTCGGGCCATACACGCCGAGCACGGTCTTACAAGCCTCTAGAGGTGTCCCTGACTGTAACATCCATCATCATCATCACCACCAACAGCCAGCCATCTCATAAAGGTGCTCGGGCCATACGCGCCGAGCATGGTCTTGTACGTCTTTAGAGGTGTCCCTGACCGTAAAATCAATCATTGCTTGTGTGGCGGCGGCTGCCGTGCGGGGGAGCTGGCGACAGCTGAGCTGTGCGATGCGCTGGCGTCCTTTGCTGAGGGTGGCGTGGTGCCGCGTGGGTGGGCAGCTGTGGTGGGCCCGGGCCCAACCCACCCGTTTGTTGGAGCGGGCTCACTCAAAACAAGATGTCATAGATCGCTGAGGGGGTGTGGTGTGTCAGGGGAGGCGTGCGGTGGCAGGTGCAATGGGGTCGCTGAGGAGGGTGCTGCGGCGGGTGCCGTGTTTTGGTCGTTTCTGGTTGGGTGGGTGGGGGGTGGGCCTTCTTGGTCCTGGCTGAGCACCCTGGTAGGCTGGCGCGCTGCGTGGCCTTGCGGGCTCTCTAAGAACAGCTCCCCTAGACGTGTAGTCTAGGCTTTAACTTACGCCTCGGGGTCCTCCGGGCGCGTATGTGTAAAACCTGTGAAACCTGGCTGTACAGCCGGTTACACCTGGGATCTGCCTCTGACTGCTTCAGGGTTGAGTGTGCTGCCTGAATGGGGTGCTGCTTCCTTGGCACCCTCCACCTCGTATACGTGGGTGGCGCGCTACTGTGGGGTTCCCGCCCCCCTTTTGACTTTTGACAGTCGTCGTCGTCGTCGAACGCATAACACAACGGGAGCGCCTAAAACTGAGTAAAATACTCGAGGCCGGCAAGGCTTTTAACTACAGCCCCCCCCCCCTTGTCCTTGTCCGAACCCCACATTTCCCAACTTCAGCTTCGCATGCAAACACAACGCGTCGGAACCCACGATGGTCTCCATCAGGGGCCTGATACTGCTTGGCCTGTGCCTCGCCTCGTTGTCCACTGCCCAGCAGGAGCCTGCGGCGTTCAGCTACAATGCTGCCGGCCGTCGCATGGTGTTCATCGTGAGTGCGCATCGTGGGCTGGGATCGTTCGCGATGGGGGTGGTGGAGACCGCGTGATCAAGTCTGGCATGCATGCATAGGAGGATGGATGAGGATACAAATTTGGCTGCATTCCCTACAAGGAGGGGTCACACTTTGTCACACACACACACACACACACACACACACACACACACACACACACACACACACACACGCGCGCGCGCACACACACACACACACACACACAAACCCTCTATACAGAGCTGCGCAGGCTGCCGTCTGAAGCACCTGCCAGAGGTGAGCGATGATAGATACCACCTACAAGAGCGTGGCAGCGTTGTGAAGCGCGTTGTGTCTTCACGCGCAAGTTCCACTCGACCATATACCACACACACTCCTCATTCCACCAGGTTAAGAAGTTTCTGTACGACGTCGTGCGGCCTGGGCAGTACCACGCGGTGACGGTGGACTTGTGGGTGGCCGCGCTGATGCACACACAGATGCACGCACGCACACACGCCTGCCGCTCCTGCGTGCTGCACACCGAATGAACCCCCCCCCCTCGCGCGCTCTCGCCCTAACACACCTGCACGCACTCGAACGCCGTGGCGGTCGACGTGTGAGTGGCCGCGCTGATGAACACACATATGCACACACGCACACACGCCTGCCGCTCCTGCGCTGCACATCGAATGAACCCCCTCTCACGCGCGCTCGCCCTGACGCACCCGCACGCGCCCGCAAGCTGTGGCAGTGGACTTGTGAGTGTCCGCGCTGATGCATACGAGTATGCACGCACACACACACGCCTGCCGCTCCTGCGCTGCGCACTGAACGACCCCCCCACCCCCCTCGCGCGCACTCGTCCTAACGCACCCACACGCGCCCGCAAGCTGTGGCGGTGGACGTGTGAGTGGCCGCACTGATGCACACGAGTATGCACGCACGCACACATGCCTGCCGCTCCTGCACTGCGCACCGAACGACCCCCCCCACCCCCCTCGCGCGCACTCGTCCTAACGCACCCACACGCGCCCGCAAGCTGTGGCGGTGGACTTGTGAGTGGCCGCGCTGATGCACACGAGTATGCACGCACGCACACACGCCTGCCGCTCCTGCGCTGCGCACCGAACGACCCCCCCACCCACCCCCCTTGCGCGCTCTCGCCTTGACGCACCTGCACGCGCCCGCACACTGCGCACGCGCAGCATCCATGGCAGGGTTCCGGCCGCGTACGTGTACGACTCGCAGAACGTGCTTATCGAAGAGTACAGCACCGACGTGACCGCCATAAAGTTCAAAGAGCTGCACGCGTTCGTCAGGGCGGCGGGGTTCGGGCTGGCGAGCGAGTCGGAGCCTGCGCCTGAGGTCGAGGCGGCGGCTGAGGAGGGCAAGCACGCCGAGCTGTAGGCAAGATGCCTTCTCGTCTACAGCTCTGTACGTGTACGGCTTTCTGCTTTACCATAGATCTTTAGATTGTAGATGGGTCGGGCGAGAGACCAATTAACAGGGAAGCCAAACTGCTGGCATTTTGCCTCTGCGTCTCCTTGCCTCGGCCTCCGAATCAGCGAGCCTTCGTAGAACGGCTAAAGCAGAAACGGCTGTCACATGAAGAGAGCGCAAACCGCTCATGCGCAAACACACACGCGTTGGATAGGTTCTCACTGGTGCTGCCTTTTTTTTTGTCAAGGTCGAGGACAGGTGGAGGACCCGCTGGGGACAGGGAGGGACACTGCTGCACTAGCCAGGAATTAGTTTTTTGTAATTTTTTACTGTTTGGCCGAGGAGAGAGAGAAAGATTGAGCCACGCCAAAACTCCAACAAGAAATGGTAATGTAGAAATGGATTAAGCAGCTGTAAGCAGCCTGAACATTTTACTGGGTGTGGAAGTGTGGAAGGGACCAGCAAGCATGCAAGCAGGACCAGCCAGATCAGAACCGGCGCGAGAGCAGCGGTGGCGACTCAGTGTTCATGTATAACGCACTACAGGAGGGAGGCTGACAAGGAGACGGGGGAAAAGGGGAGGGAGCGTCGCAGGGGCTTGAGCGAGGATGGCCAAGCAGAAGGTCGCATACTTCTATGACAGTGGGTATACACCGCGTGTTCGTTACACAGGCGCGCACAGGGGAGGCGCAAGCGCATGGACCCTTGAGGCTGCATGCATGCCCATGCACACACGCCCATGCAGATGAGTTCGAGACCTTCTACTTTGGGCAGAACCACCCCATGAAGCCGCACCGTCTGGCCATGACGCACACCCTGGTGCTGGGCTATGGGCTGCACGAGCAGATGGAGGTGTACGTGAGTGCGTGGGGCAGAGCATGCGCAGTCAACGCACACGCATGCGAGTGCCTGCATGATGGGGACCCGGGCATGGGCGCAGCTGCTGCCGCCGCACGTGCATGGCATGCACAGCCCGCGCACCGCTACGACGCGACGCATGTGCAACACGCCCCATCCGCACGCGCAGCCAAGCCCGTGCTCTTGATCACACCGCTGCTCCCCTCCACTCCACACACACACACGCACACACACACACGAGCGCAGAAGCCGCGCCGAGCCTACCCCGTGGAGCTCGCGCAATACCACAGCGCAGACTATGTCGAGTTCCTGTCGCGAATCACGCCAGACAATGCCAAGAAGTACGCGCACCAGGTGTGTGTGCGTGTGTGTGCATGTGGGTGTGTGTGTGTGTGTGCGTGTGTGTGTGTGTGCACGTGCGTGCATGCCAGACACCGTAAAGAAGTATGCGCACCAGGTGTGTGCGCGTGTGTGCGTGCGTGTGCGTGTGTGCACGTGTGTTTGTGTGTGTGTGTGTGTGTGTATGCGTGCGTGCATGCCAGGCCGCAAAGACGTATACGCACCAGGTGTGCGTGTGCGTGTGTGTGTGTTTGTGCATGTGTGTGTGCGTGCATGCATGCGTGTGCGTGCGTACACGTGTGTGTGTGCGCGCGTGCGTGCATGCCAGACACCGCAAAGAAGTACGCGCACCAGGTGTGCATGTGTGTGCATGCGTGTGTGCGTGTGCGTGTGTGCGTGTGTGTGTGTGTGTCTGAGCGTGCGTCCAGCTAACGCAAAAACTGTGCGCACCAGGTGAGAAAGAAAGAGAGTGTGTGTGTGAGAGAGAGGGAGACAGAGAGGGGGAGAGAGAGAGTGAGAGCGGGCGAGAGGGAGCGAGAGAGAGATAAGCTTGCAGGGCATGCCGCCAGCCCTGGGGGGTGCTCGACGCTTGGCATGCACAAACAACACAGACGCTCTCTCTCTCTCTCTTTCTGATTCTCTCTATCTTCCTCGCTCGCTTGCTCTTTCTTTCTGTCTCTCTCTCTCCCTCTCTCTTTTTCTGACGCTCTCTCTGTCTCTCCCTCTCTCTTACTCACTTTTGCTGCTGCTGCCCAGCTCCACATGTTTGACATCAGCAAATCACGCGCGCACACACAAACACACACACACACACCTGTGTGCACTCCAGAGAGCAGTGCACTCTGGAACACTGCTGCTGCTGCCACACAATTTTGCGTATACAACATCAGCGAGTAAGACACACACACACACACACACACGCACACTCTGAAACACTGCTGCTGCTGCCGGGCTGCTGTCACACACACACATAAACACACACACACTCCTGCTGTTGCTGCTGCTGCTGCAACCACACAGCTTCACTTGTACGGCTTCCTTGACTGATCTAGAGACTAGTTATGGCTAGAAGCCTTTACAAGTCTCTAGGTGATTTGACTCCATTACTCGCTATCTCCCTAAAGAAGCTGCAAAGCTCAAAAGAGCCTGCTAAGCTCAAAAGAACCTGCTAACCTCAGCGAGTAACACACACACACACACACACACACACACACACACACACACACTAAAACACTACTGCTTCTACTGCTGCTGTCACACACACACACACACACACACACACACACACTGATACACTCCTGCTGCTGCTGCTGCCGTACAGTTTCACGTGTACAACATCAGCGCGTAGCACACACACACTCTGAAACACTGCTGCTGCTGCTGCTTTCACACACACACACACACACACACACACACACACGCTGATGCACTCCAGCTGCTGCTGCCACCACACAGCTTCACGTGTACAACATCAGCGAGTAACACACACACATACACACACACACACACGCACTCTGAAACACTGCTGCTGCTGCTGCTGCTGTCACACACACACACACACACGCTGATACACTCCTACTGCTGCTACTGCTGCCACACAGCTTCACATGTACAACATCAGCGAGGACTGCCCCATCTTTGACGGCCTGTTCAAGTGAGTGTGTGTGTGTGTGTGTGTGTGTGTGAGTGAGTGCGTTTGATGGCCTGTTCAAGTGAGTGGACGGTGTGTGTGTGGGGGGGGGGGATGTGTGTGTATGTGTGTGTGTGTATGCAAGCGTGTGTGTGAGGGAGTGTGTTTGACGGCCTGTTCAAGTGAGTGTGTTTGTGTGTGTGTGTGTGCTTGCGAGTGTGTGTGTGTGTGTGTATGCAAGAGTGTGTGTGTGTGTGCATGCAAGAGTGTGTGGTGGGGGGGGAGTGCGTGTGTGCACTGCACATGTTCTTCAGCTGTATGTCGTTGCCACGATCAAATGCACACAAACACACTGCCAGCTCTATGCCGGTGCCACAATCGAGGGTGCCCAGAACCTCAACCACACGTACACACACAGACGCACGCACGCATACACACATGCACACACACACACACACACACACATGTGCATGCATGCACACGTGCACGCACACACAAGCACACGCACGTGCGCACGCACACAGACGCACACATGCACACACACGCACACGCACACATGCTGCACATGGCATCTGACGGACTGTGGAATCGATCCCGCACAGGTTCTGCCAGCTCTATGCCGGTGCCACGATCGAGGGTGCCCAGAAGCTCAACCACGGGTTAAGTGACATCGCAATCAACTGGAGCGGGGGGCTGCACCATGCGAAGAAGAGCGAGGCGTCGGGGGTGCGTCGCGCGCGTGCTGCTGCCGTTGTTTGTGCTGTTTTGTTGTTGTTGCTGCTGCTGCTGCCGCTGCTGCTGCCGCTGCTGCTGCCGCTGCTGCTGCCGCTGCTGCTGCCGCTGCTGCCGCCGCTGCTGCTGCCGCTGCTGCCGCCGCTGCTGCCGCCGCTGCTGCCGCTGCTGCTGCCGCTGCTGCTGCCGCTGCTGCTGCCGCTGCTGCTGCCGCTGCTGCTGCCGCTGCTGCTGCCGCTGCTGCTGCCGCTGCCGCTGCTGCTGCTGCTGCTGCATTTGCTGCCGCTGCTGCATCCGCTGCCGCTACTGCATCCGCTGCCGCTCAGTGGTCCCTGGGAAAGATTTCGGTAATTAGTTTTTTGCCGGCTCCAGCAACTTTGACCGCTCATACCAGGCACAATACACAGCGAGTATTCACGCAACGCATGCCGTTGAGGTGCTCTCAGCACGAGCTTTCCAACGCACCGCTCCACGCCCTCTCCCACTAAGTGCGCGGTGATTTTCCGGGAAATGGGAAATCCGGCTCGGAGCGGTATACGGCTCGCAGAGGAATCACTGCTGCCGCTGCTGCTGCTGCTGCCGCATCCGCTGCTGCTGCTGCTGCTGCCGATTAAGTTGAAACAGAGCGAGGCGTCGGGGGTGCGTCGCGCACGTGCTGCTGCCGTTGCTTGTTGTTTTGTTGTTGTTGCTGCTGCTGCCGTTGCTGCTGCTGCTGCTGCTGCTGCCGCTGCTGCCGCTGCCGCTGCTTCCGCTGCCGCTGCTGCCGTTACCGCTGCGGCTGCCGTTGCTGCTGCTGCCGCTGCTGCCGGGTTAGTCGGGGAGGCTGATTGTGCCGCGTCGCGTGTGCATCTCTGCTGCTGCTGCTGCCGCCGCTGCTGTTGCCGCTGCTTCTGTCGCTGCCGCCGCTGGTGCTGCCACTGCCGCTGCCGCTGCCATTGCTGCTTCCGGTGCTGCATCACGCGCGTGCGTCCCCGCGGCTGCTGTGCTGCGGCCGCCGCTGCTGATGCGGATGCGGATGTTGCTGCTGCTGCCGCTGCTGCCTCTGCCACTGCTGCTGCCCCACACATCCCCACACATCCCCACACCTCCCAACACACCACACACACGCAGTTCTGTTACGTCAACGACCTCGTCCTGGCGATCCTCGAGCTGCTCAAGTACCACGCACGGGTGAGCTAGTGGCCAGTGGTCCCTCCTAAACCCCGTCTAGACCGTTTTAAAACACTGTAAAGCCCTAAAGCCTAAACCCTTAACACGAAAACACTAAACCCCCTCCTAAACCTGCCCCACAGCTTAGAACCTGCTTAAAACTCTTAGCTGTAGTCCCCCAAACCCTTTACCCAGCTGCTCAAGTACCACGTGCGGGTGAGGTACCTGCCGTGGCCGCTGGTCGATTTCACAGTCTGCTGGGCGCCTCTGAAGGCGTGTTAGTCTTAGTTGACGACCCCTTTGTCGGGAACAACTTTTCTTTACCACAATTTTATTCGCGGGGCACGAGAGCTGTGGCTGGTCGATTTGGGCGGTCAGCGGAGAGTATTAGACTCGTGCTTGCCCACCCTGAAGCTGACGTGTGTGTGTGTGTGTGTGTGGTCGACTTTTTACAGTCTTGTTGGACGCCTGTAATGGCGTATGAGACTTTTGCTTGCGCACTCAATCTGCGCCAGTTTGCGCGCGCGTGCGACAGGCTGGCGGGCCGCAGCCGCAGCCATCAGATCCCACCTGCCATGCGGGACGTCTCGGGCGCGTTGCACAGCGGTCCAGACGGGGTGCTGAAGGCCATGACAGAGTCATTCGACAAGCTATATGGCGGGGAGACCAAGCTCAGCGACGAGACCCTGAACCAGCTGGAGAACGATGTATCGGCGTTTGAGCTCACACGCGCCACAGAGGTGGAAGCGCACGGGCGCCCCCCTGACCTGGCTGAGACGGAGGCGTGTGTGCGAGCGTTGCGCTCGGCCGCCGCTCCGGGCGGTGACCAGCTGGACGCCATGCTGTTGCGGTGCCCACCTGCCATCGCATGGCTCCACCGGGTCATCATCGCCGTATGGCGGTCGGGGAGAGCCTCGAGGGAATGGAAAACTGCTATTATCACACCGTTATATAAGAGGAAGGGTCCGCGTGACTCCCCTGGTAACTACCGCGGTATAAGCCTTCTCTCTATTGCCGGGAAAGTGTACGCTGCCATACTTCTGCACCGCGTCTCCACGCAGGTTGATGGTCAGTTGCATGAGGCTCAGTGTGGTTTCAGAAAAAGCAGAGGCACTGTTGATGCGATTTTTACTCTGCGCTCGCTGAGCGCGGCACATGCCGAGTACAAACAATGCATGGCTGTGGCATGTGTCGACTATTCTAAAGCTTACGATTGCATAAACCGTGCGGCACTGTGGAGAGTCCTTAGATTATAGTGTTCATCCGCACATTATTGATCTGTTGGAGGATCTTCACACCAACACAGCAGCTGCCGTGCGGCTGGCTGGGAAAATCGGCACGAATTCCCCGTGTCGTCTGGTGTGCGACAGGGGTGCGTCATAGCTCCTGTGTTGTTCAATGTTTTTATTGACCACATAGTGAAAAAGGCGCTAGACATGATGCCAGAGGGGGCTGGCGTGTCAGTCGTGACCCGAGCCGGCGGCTCTGTGTTGTCGTCGTCGGTTGAGCGTATAGTAATGCTGATGTATGCCGACGATTTATGTTTGTTCTCGCATAACCCAGCTCAGTTGGCGCTTTGGTGAAAATCCTTGACAAAGTGTCCTCTAGCTTTGGCATGCAAATCAACGCCGCCAAGACAGAAGTGATGATTTTGCCAGCAGATTTTGACGCGGATCTGCCCACGTTTGCGCTGACTGGTGGTGAAGTGAAGACCGTCTCTGCATTTAAGTATCTAGGGAGTTGGATAACCCAGAGTGGTGGTGTGGAAAAGGAGATCGGTGTGCGTGTCGGTCGCGCGCTGGGCGTGTTTGCGTCTTTTGATAAGATTTGGGCCAGCAAGAAGATGCAAGTGCAGTCTAAGATGCGGGTTTACAACACTTTCGTGCTGCCCCACTTTCTGTACGGCTGCGAAACATGGGCCCCTCCTAAAACACAACTGACTCGATTGGAGGTTGCCCACTCTAACTGCCTTCGTCGCATTCTGGGTGTGCGCCTGGTCGACCGGCACAGATTAACTTGTATTCGGCAGGCGTGCGACACTGAGCCAATTGAGAGCCTTGTGGCAAAGCAATCAATGCAGTGGCCAGGCCATGTGATGCGCATGCCGGCTTCTCGTCTTCCTCGTACGACTTTTGACTGCACAATGGATGTGGCTCAGCAGCAAGGCCGGCCTCCAGCCTCCTCCCGACACTATTTTCTTAAGCTACTGATTCAGCAGCTAGGCGAAACTAGTGGCACTCGTTCTGATTGGAAGACTTTTTCGGACACGGCGTTTGAGCGTGTGCTCAGGATAGGGTTGGGTGGAGAGCGGTGGTGTACGGTCCGGCTGCCCCTCAGGCGCCGGCCCCTCCACCACGTCGGTCAAGTAGATTGGCAAGCGCCACTTGACCCCCTATCCCCTAGAAGCAGTTAGGACCTATTTTGGAGGCGTCGCACAATAGCTCTCCTTTTTGCTCTGGGACTACACGTTGGCAGGCAGCCGGCTGGTGGCTACCGCCCCTCACAAGTAATTGTTAGGGCCAGAACTGGACTTGGGTCTAGGCAGTGGTACTAGGACTAGAGGTAGTCTTTGCTGGAAAGCCGATGTAACTGTAACTGCGCACTCAATCCCTGAGGCAGGCAGATACTATCACCCGCACTAGTCCACTGGGTGGATACACCTTGACTGTGTCAATCCTACTAGCTCTAGCACATCTGGTCGCGCCATGCGTCTCAGTTCGGGCAGCCAGCCTGGCCACCCTCCTCCTCCTCCGTTCATCACGTGGTGCACGCCCGCCATGTCGCCAGCCTCCATGCTTGGCGCTTGCGCTGCGAGGGCGCTTGCTGCCAGTGCATCTCCGTCGTCATGTGTCTCATGCAAGTAAGTGTGTGTGTGTGTGTTTGTGTGTGCGTGCTTGCGTCTACCCTGAAGGGGCATGCGGGCAACACCCGCACTGGCCCAATGTGTCCGCCTCGTTGTGGGGAGTATGCAGCGTGAAATGTACAGCAACGTGGCATTAAATTGATGCAGTATGCCCTGCAGCACGCAGCATTTAATGCAACAACAGCAGCAACAACAACTTCAACAACAGCAACAACAACAACAACAACAACAACAACAACAACAACAACAACAACAACAACAACAACAACAACAACAACAACAACAACAACAACAACAACAACAACAACAACAACAACAACAACAACAACAACAACAGCAACAACAGCAACAGCAACAACAGCAACAACAGCAGCAACAACAGCAGCAACAGCAACAGCAGCAACAACAGCAGCAACAACAACAACAACAACAACAACAGCAACAAAATCGTTGCAACAGATGCTCTACATTGACATCGGCACCCACCCCTGTGTTAAATATGAGTGTGGAACGTGCAGTGTGTTGTTGCAATGATCGCTGGTGTTGCAACAGCATGGATGTTGCAACAATCGCAGGTGCTCTACATCGACATCGACATCCACCACGGGGACGGCGTTGAGGAGGCGTTCTACCTAACCGACCGAGTCATGACAGTGTCGTTCCACAAGTGAGGAGAGAGGGACAGACAGACGGGGAGAGAGAGAGATGGGTTGCTTGTTGGGGTGGGGGGGACGGCGTGGAGGAGGCGTTCTACCTCACGACTGAGTCATGACAGTGTCGTTCCACAAGTGAGGAGAGAGCGAGAGAGGCAGAGAAGTAGGGAGGGAGAGAGAGACGGAGAGAGAGGGAGACGGAGAGAGATACAGGGAGAAGGAGAGATACAAAGAGAGAGGAAAGGGGGTGCTTGCTGGGGGTGGTGTGAGGTGGGAGGAGTTGTTCTGTGTCATCGACCGCGTCATGACAGTGCCGTTCCCCTAGTGAGAAGAGAGAGGGAGAGGGGGAGAGGATATACACACAGACAGACATAAAGAGAAGACGGGGGGGGGGTGCTTGCTGCGGTAGTGTGTGGGTCTGGGGAAGCAGTGTTGAGGATTCGTTCTACCTCACTGACCGCGTCATGACAGTGTCATTCCACAAGTAATTTCCTTCGAGGCGCCTGGGGTGCTGGCAAGCAAGGAGAGAGACATCGAAGAGAGGGATGGCGTGAGGAGGAGGCGTTCTACCTAACCGACCGCGTCATGACGGTGTCGTTCTGTTCCACAAGTAAGGAGAGACAGACAGACAGACAGGCAGACAGACAGAAAGACAGGCAGACAGACAGAAAGATAGACAGAAAGACAGAAAGACAGAAAGATAGACAGGAAGACAGACAGAAAGTGATCAAGTGATCAACACGGCCAGCTCAACATGCACTCTCTCTCACACACACACACACACATGCACGCACACACACACGCACGCACTCTCTCTTCATCTCGTTTTGTCCCTCTCTCTATCTCTCTCTCCTCTCATTCCTCTCTCTCTATCTATCCCTCTCTCAGTCTCTCGTTCTCTCTCCTCATCTGTCTCTCCTCCTCTCTCTCTCTCTCCTCATCTCTCTCTCCTCCTCTCTCCCTCTCTCCTCCTCTCTCTCTCCTCCTCTCTCACCTCCTCTCCCTCTTATCTCTCCTCTATTTCTCTCTCCTCCCTCTCCTCTCTCTCTCCTCCTCTGTGTCTCTTTCTCTCATCCTCTCTCTCTCTTACTCTCTCGCTCGCTCCCTTAATCTCTCTCCCACTGCAGATACGGCGACTTCTTCTTCCCCGGCACCGGCGACGTGATTGACAAGGGCGAGCTCAACGGAAAGGTGACCCCGTGCGCTTGCGCTTGTGCCGCGCTGCTGCGCTGCTTGTGCTCGTGCTTGCGTTGTGCTTGCGTTGTGCTCGTGCTTGTGCTTGCGCTGCGCTGCTGCGCTGCTTGTGCTCGTGCTTGCGGTGTGCTTGTGATTGTGCTTGCGATGTGCTTGTGATTGTGCTCATGCTGGTGCTGGTGCTGGTGCTGGTGCTTGCGCTGCGCTGCTGCGCTGCTTGTGCTCGTGCTTGCGTTGCGCTTGTGATTGTGCTTGCGTTGTGCTCGTGCTGGTGCGTGTG
>VFSX01000156.1:170930-178430 GCA_016618255.1 Chlamydomonas sp. UWO 241 | reverse complement strand
TGAAACCTGACTTCTGGCGACGCTCGCGCTCTTAAACACACAGGGCCACGGGGAGGCGATCCGCTTCATGCAAGGCGTACCCATGCTCTTTTGGCCGCCAAAGAAATACCCCACTGGCTTCCCCCCAATCGACCAACCCGGAACTCTGCGTGTGCTCGCGTTTACGCAGGGCCAAGGGGAGGCGATCCGCTGTCACTTAACCCCAACCACTCCACCCAAATCACTCCACTCGAATCACTCCCAATACCCACAGTCCCCATACAACTAGGTGACCTGGTAACCGCCATACATATTTTGTGTGGGGAACTATGGCATACGTATGGGGAAACGCTCCCCATACACTCGCGCGCGCGTCGTTTCCGCGCTCTCCAGCGCGTCCCGCGCCTCCCCCGCATTTCAGCCACCCTTTGACCGACCGCGGAAGCGTGCCACGGGCGCGAGGCGGCCCGCGCGGCCTTCCCATGCATGGCCACCAATCCGGAGCCCCTCAGCAGCTGTTGGCATTGGTTTGCACCCAGAAGCAATACCCAGAAGCACCTCTGGCAGCCTCCCAGCAGTGGCAGGCGGGGCAGCGCAACGCTGGCGACCATGCGCTCCCATGCGCGCTCTGACAGCGTTCCCTGACACCCCCCCTCCCCCCTGCTCCTCTGCCCCCCCACAGGCACCTGGGGCATGCATGGCCCCCCCACGTGCAGCTGGGGCGCCGAGCACGCACGAGCAACGCGCCGTGCCCCCCCCCCACACACACACCTGCTAATCTTCTTCCCACAGGCACCTAGGGCATGCATGCCGTGCAGCTGGGGTGTCGAGCACGCACGAGAACGCATGGCACACGACACACGCACGAGCAGCTCGCCGTGACCCCCCCACCACCACACACACACACACTTGCTCATCTACCCCCCACAGGCACCTGGGGCATGCATGCAATACTGCTGGGGCATCGAGCGCGCTTTGCACACACAGCGCACGCACGACTGCACTGCGCACGCGCGCACGGCACACGCACGACGCAACGTGCCGTGAGCCCCCCCACCCCCCAACACCCCCACCCACCCACACACCCTTGCTCGTGTACCCCCACAGACACCTGGGGCATGCATGCTGTGCAGCTGGGGCGTCGAGCGCGCTGCGCACGCACGACGCGCACACACACACACACACGCGCGCGCGAGCGCGCGTGCTGCACACGCTCACCCGCTCACGCACGACACACTCACCCGCGCACGCCCGACCCACGGCGCACGGCGCGCACACACACACGCCGCACGACGCACACGCACACACACACACACATGACGCACGATACACACCCACGGGGGCGCCATCAAAGGCGTCCGACGGACTGTTAAATCGACCACACACGATGCACTTACACGCACGACCCCCCACCCACCCACCCACCCCCCACACTCCTTCTGCCCCTCTGCCCCCTGAGAGACTGGATCATGCATTCCATGCCAGCTGGGGGAGTCATCTCTGTGTAGGGCTGCAGCACGATCACCGAGCTGTCTACTCAGCTTGCCTCCCGCCCTGACTCCACGCACATGCACGTTGCGCTGCGCGTAGCGCGCCCTGATTTCCCCTTATCATCTGCGTCCTCCAAGGCCTCGACCATGACATGCATCTGGGCATCACGCGCTATGTTTGGCTGCTGCCGCAGTACTAGCTGGGACTGCCCACACTGAGCTGCCCGTATCCACCTCACTCATATGCGATCCGCGCCGCGCCGACTGCACCCCCACCCCCCTGCAGCTGCTTCTCTTATTTCTTGGCACCTTGAGTAAGCATGCCAGGCTGGTGAGGGGAGTCTCCGCTGCTTTGATTCCGTGGTCTCTTTGGCCAGAGAGTCTTCATGAAGATCAAGGGGGAGCCACCCCGCTATATAGAGATCTGGCGTGGCTGTTTAGGATGGCACGTGTGCTAGACACATCCAATGACACGAAGGTCATGGAAGTCGTATGACTTACTGCCAGGGCTATCTCAAGTGCCATTTGGTGCCACATGTCCAAGGGGCTGCATCTGCGATTTGGAATTGAGTGGAAAGCTTGGTACGCCCCCTAAGAGTTCATGTTGCTCTCCTCTGCTCAACCAAACATCACACCTGCAGAACCGGCCACATCAAATTGCCAATGGCATGCGTACAAGGGTAGGTAGGCCTCCACATGTTGGTTTGGGAGGGCAAAACAAATGGAACAGTTGCTACAAGACACAAACTGTAAATCCTTCATCATCACAAGAGGGGTAGGGAGGCTGCCTGGCTTCCCGCTTCCCAAGCTTTGTCTAAGCTATGTCCCGTTCTCTCTCTCTCTCTCTCTCTCTCTCTCTGGCTGGCTGTGTCTCGCTGTCTCTCTTTCTCTCTCTGCGAATGCGGTTATATGTGGAGCAGTGCTTCAGATGGGACTGCGAGCTGTCAACCTGCTTGTAATTACGCACTGCCCCAGCTGGCCTGCAGGTGCTTGGGAAGGCCTGCAGGTGCCTGGGAAGATGGAGAAGTAAGGAGGCATTGTTGTGCAGACGGCAGCTGTGCAGGGTAGGTGGGGAGGTCTGTGCACTCCGGGCATGACCCCTCGTCCAGAGCTGGTCTGGACCCGGTCCAGGGCTCCTGGCCTGGAGGGGGTGTGAGCCTGGAGCCTGGGCAACACCAGCTTGCGACACCATTGTAGTGGGAGTTCTACCCATCTCAGTTTTTTTATTGAGCCAGGCCACCATAGGGGAGGCACCCAAACCTAGCCGTGCGGAGCAGCCGCGCTTGTTACCCTGGCTGCTTGGAGGTCAGCCCAATGCACCATGCATCCAGGTTCCTAGAGTGACTGAGCAGCTGGACTGGGCAGGGTGAATCGTGCTGATCGCAACGTGCTTGTGGGGGCAGGGTGGGCGGGTGGGGGGAACTCGGTGGGCAGCCCCAGCTAGTAGAGCGGCAGAGCCGAGCCCCCCCCCCCCCCAGGACCTGGCAAGTACGCAGAGCGCAGGCGGCGGGCGGGCGTGTTGCTGCAGCTGTGTGTGTGGCGGGGGTGGGTGGGTGCAGCCCCGGGGCTGATGCAGAGGTAGCCACATGCAGCGCGCTCGATGCGTCAAATGTGGTGTGTGTGTGTGTGTGTGTGTGTGTGTGTGTGCGCGCACGCTCGACGCCCCAGCTGGATGGCATTCATGCCCTAGGTGTCTGGGGGGTTGATGGGCAGGTGTGTGTGGGGGGGGGGTCACGGCGCGCTACTCGTGCGTGTGCTGTGCGTGCGCAGCGCGCTCGTCGCCCCAGCTGCACGGCATGCATGCCCCAGGTGTCTGTGGGGGGTAGATGAGCAGGTGTGGGGGGTGGGGGGGCACGGCGCGCTGCTCGTGCGTGTGCCGTGCGTGTGTGCACCGTGCGTGCGCAGCCGCACTCTCGACACCCTAGTTGCACGGCATGCATGTCCCAGGTGACTGTGGGGAGTAGATGAGCAGCGCACTGCTCGTGCGTGCTCGACGCCCCAGCTGCAATGCATGCATACCCCAGGTGCCTGTGGGAGGTAGATGAGCAGGTGTGTGTGTGGGGGGGGGGGCACGGCGCGCTGCTCGTGCGTGCTCGGCGCCCCAGCCGCACGGCATGCATGCCCCAGGTGCAGGTGCATGTGGCGAGCAGAGGAGCAGGGGTGGGTGGGAGGGTGGGGCTGTCACGGCACGCTTTATCGTGCGTGTGCGTGCGCTGTGCGTGTGTGCATGCTTCGTGCGTGCGTGTGCGCGTGTGCAGCGCAGTCGTGCGTGCGCAGCGCAGTCGTGCGTGCCCCGTGCGTGCAGTACGCTTGATGCCCCAGCTGCACTGTATGCATGCCCCAGGTGCCTGTGGGGGGGCAGAGGAGCAGGGGGGAGGGGGGGTGTCAGGGAACGCTGTCAGAGCGTGCATGGGAGCGCATGGACGCCAGCGTTGCGCTGCCCCGCCTGCCACTGCTGGGAGGCTGCCAGTGGTGCCTCAACATCGAGCATTGCTTCTGGGTGCAAACCAATGCCAACAGCTGCTGAGGGGCTCCGGATTGGTGGCCATGCATGGGAAGGCCGCGCGGGCCGCCCCGCGCCCGTGGCACGCTTCCGTGGTCGGTCAAAGGGTGGCTGAAATGCGGGGGAGCCGCGGGACGCGCTGGAGAGCGCGGAAACGACGCGCGCGCGGAGTGTATGGGGAGCGTCTCCCCATACGTATGCCCATAGTTCCCATACCAAATATGTACGGCGGTTACCTAGTTGCCCCATACCCCCCCCCATGCCTCGACTGGAAGATACGCACCCCACACGGCAGATGCTCTCCCGCCGCACACACGGCATGGCTTTGGCTGAATCCGCGACCGGTGTGTAGCCAGTATCACCGGCTATTGATCCCGCGCGTCGCACTGGGGCGGGCATGCACGAGGGGCGCGGGAATAGGTGTTGGCAGTGACAGCTGGGGGCAGAAGGCGTCTTCCCGCGTCCCGGGGCTCTCCAAGGACCCCGGCTCGACGTACATTTGGGGGTGTACGTTTGGGGGTGTCAAAACTTGAATGTGGCGTGGTGCCGAGGTGTCCATGCACCTGCTCCGCGGCCTCCCTCGAGCTGCAAATGTCTAGTGGGTGACCCTGAAACGCCATGCGTGCCCCCAAACAGCGGCTGTGAGGCCTCCCGGGGCGTCCCAGGTGGTGACGTGTTTGGGAGGGTTGGGCAGGGTTGTGCCTGCAGCCTCTGGCTGTGCACGAGGCAATGCACGATGCCATACGATTAGAAATGGCAATACTAGAGAGGTTTGGTGCGCCGTGGGTGCGTCCGCTGCCCCTGGGGCGTCGATCGTTGTTTGGGCGTTCAACCCCGACAACATGCAACACGGCCACGCACCGTGCCCCAGGCCCCCTTCCGCCGCTTGCATGCGACCGTGTACCACCCCAATGCATCCTGATGCGGGTGGGGCTTCCTTGGAGGCCCTGAGCACGACGCCGGACTGCTTATAGTGCAGATGGAGAAGCTGAACACACAGGGCGAAATCCACAAATAATGTCATCGCAATTTTTGCATGGCACATTCTGTATATTAAATGGGGCCCGGAGCCGCGGCGGCAGGTCCGTGGGCGTGATTTTCGTGGGTGCCGCATGGGCGCGCGTTTGCATGCTGCATGGAGTGTAGCACGCCCATGTGCACGTTCCCGGCGCCCCCCGACAGTATGGTCGTCATTGTGGGTGCACTGGGGATGCGCCCATCAAGTTTTACTGTATGGGGAGCTCGGGAGGGGGTGTTGCCCCCCCAAAACACTGTTTTGGGCGTCCACACTTGTGTGGCAATTTAAACAAAATAGGAAAATAAGATCATCCTGATTTTTTCGCGACGCCTTCGTTGGGATCCGTACTACACCCTTGCCAATTTTCAGGGTCGCCGGAGTGATTTCACTACCAGAACGCACATCTGCCGTCTGAATGCGCACATTTGGTGGGGGTGGGGGGACTGTGCCCAATACCCCCTACAATAACCCCCACCCAGGTGAGGTGCATCACGCACGACTGTGAAATCCATCATCAAACCCATCATCACCTACGTCTAGGGCCACGGCGAGGCAATCCGCTTCATGAAGGCCTACAACCTGCCGATGCTCGTGACCGGAGGGGGCGGCTACACCCAGCGCAACCCACCCACCCCCCACCCTCTCTCCCACCGCCCCCAACCCCCCTGAATCCACCCCATCCAGCCACTCCACTCCACGCAGGTTTGCTCCAACACGTAGGGCCGCGGCGAGGCGGTCATGATCAGCTCCATGGAAGTCCTGCAGCCCACGCTCTTTTGGCCGCCAAAGAAAGGCCTCACTGACTTCCCCCCAACCAACCACTGCAAACTTTGTGCTTGCTTGCATTCACGCAGGGCCATGGGGAGGCGATCCGCTTCATGCAGGCCTACAACCTCCCAATGCTCTCTCTTGGCTGCTGCTCTGCCACGATGACGCATCCCCAACACTCCTCGACGCTCGCACTCGAATACGCAGGGCCATGGGGAGGCGATCCGCTTCATGAAGGCCTACAACCTGCCGATGCTCGTGACCGGAGGGGGCGGCTACACCAAGCGCAACGTCGCGCGCTGCTGGACGTACGAGACGTCGATCCTGACGGGCACGCCGATCCCAGAGGGGCTGCCGCACAGGTAGGCGAGACTGGGCGCGGTGTGCGTCACGTTTGCTGTCGTATACGCGAAACCATGACAGTTACAGTTACATCGGCTTTCCAGCAAAGACTACCTCTAGTCCTAGTACCACCGCCTAGACCCGAGTCCAGTTCTGGCCCTAACAATTACTTATGAGGGGCGGTAGCCACCAGCCGGCTGCCTGCCAATGTGTAGTCCCAGAGCAAAAAGGAGAGCTATTGCGCGACGCCTCCACAATAGGTCATAACTGCTTCCAGGGGATAGGGGGTCAAGTGGCGCTTGCCAACCTACTGGACCGCCGAGGTGGAGGGGCTGGCGCCTGAAACCATTGACAAGGAAATACGCCTGCAGTGGATGGGCGTACGATGTTCAGTGGCACGCCGATCCCACAGGCGCACTTCGAACCGTCTCGAGCGTTATGGACGCATCCACTTGCGCGGATCAGACGATGGGGCTATGGTAGGGTGGTTGCCAGGTGGGCGCAACTGTCGGGTGGCATGCTGAAAGCTGGATCCAAACACAGGGCCGACCATAGGGTCGCAACGGAGGCGAGTGCACACCGCAAGCCTGGTTTCCACATTTTTGATGCCCCTTAGCCGCATTTTGGGCAACTGCTCTCCGATAGGCCTCCCCACACCGCCGAACCGAATTACTCCGCGCACACGCCACGCCAGGACCCCAAACCAGGGGCGCCGTTCCTGTATAACCTAGGCCTACAACATTGCTAGGGGGACCAGCAGAAACCGTGCTTATTTTTTTGACCTTGGGCAACCCTACACAGGGGCTGTGCCACAGGCGCGTTTGCTTTCCGAGCGCCTGCGTGGGTGTCGTGCGAGAGACCAATAAACGGAGAAATCAAAATCCGGCGCCATTCTGCCTCTTCGTCCCTTCGCCTCGGCCTGCTCCGACTCAGTGAGCTCAAGTTAGTGGAACAGCTGACGCAGAAAGTGCGACTGGGTAGGCTGGTGGTTGCTGTCTGAAGTTACAGTGGGCAGCGTGAGTGGCTGGACGGACGAGACGTCGATCCTGACGGGCACGCGCCGATCCCCAAGGGGCTGCCGCCCAGGTCAGTGCCTGAATTCCGGGGTGCCTGGGTGGGGGGTGGAGGCTGCTTTCTAGAGTTGGTAGGCAGCGTTAGTGGACGGACACACGGGGCGTCGATCCTGACGGGCACACGCCGATACCCGAGGGGCTGCCACACAGGTCAGTGCCTGAATTCCTGGGTGCCTGGGTGGGGGGTGGAGACTGCTTTCTAGAGTTGGTAGGCAGCGTTAGTGGACGGACGTACGGGCACGCGCCGATCCCAGAGGGGCTGCCACGCAGGTGGGGGAGACTGTGGCTGATGATGGATCTGGTTTGGTGATGGATCTTACAGTCGGT
>VFSX01000156.1:148430-165930 GCA_016618255.1 Chlamydomonas sp. UWO 241 | reverse complement strand
GGGGGGCCTGGGCAAACAGAGTCGTCATGGCAGGCTGCCTGAAGACCAATGCCGACGCCAGTCACCGGCAGACGAGTGCCCCCGAGGGTGAGCGCGGTGACAAACGCTGCGATGGTGAAGCGGATAAACTCTGTTGTTGCCTCGGCGGTCACCACCGCTGAAGCCCTGATGGTAGCTCGCCCCCACGAGCAGCCATCTTGACCGATGTCCAGCATGCATTGACGGGCGCCAGCTCCTCCGCTCGTCGATCAACTCGTCGAGATCGGTGCCGCATGGCGTCCTGCATGGGAGGAGGATAAGGGCCGTCTCCCAGCACGGGTCGCGGCAGCGCCGCGGCTACACGCCAAGCCATGACAGCGCCGGGCAAGCCGCTCCTGTAGTTTCCACCGAGGGACAGTCTAGCAGGAGCCAGGCCAGTCGTATTTTATCCCGCTCGTCAGCGGCACGGAGATCCTAGTCACTCTCTCTCGGACAGTCAGTCTGTGTACGCCACCATCCGTACGTGGAGTCGCCGCCGTCAGGCGGGCGGTTGCCAGGGGCTCCCGCCCTGGCGCCGCTCGATGGCGGACAACCGGGACAACTGCGCTTGGTACTGGGCGGCTGAAAATCTGGAAATTTACCCTGAGCGGCTGTGACGCACAGCGCTACTGATGAACTGGTCCTGATGGGGCGAGGCTATGTGGCAGATGGGGCAGCGGTACGATGGAGAGCACGATGCACGATGGCGAGAATTGCGGCGAGCATGCACCCCCTCTCACAACGATCGGAACTCAAGCAGATTGCGGCTCCTAATGGTTTACTGTGCCTGGATGGAAGAGAGAGACGGATGGCGAGAAATTGAGAAACATGGGAAGCGAGGCACATGCGGCTAGGCTTTGTGAGGAGGTTGCGGCGCAGGGGTTCCCTGCCCCAAGGCGCAGATTATTAGATGGCGACGCGATCGATGCACCAGCCGTGCGGCATGGGGCGAGGCGAGGCCCCACCAGCGGGCGGGCACCATAATGGAGATGGCGGCTAAGAACGGGGAATGCGGCTACCGGGGATGAGGCTACGGGTTATGCATGCCAGGGGACGGCGGACAAGGCTAATGCGTCACGGCGCATGGGTAAAGAACGGGGAATGAGGCTACGGGAGCTGGCGGGCGCGGCGCGCGCATGGCGCGCGCGGCGCATGGGGGTTGCATGGCGGCGCTCTGCGCGTGCATGCATGGAGGAGATTGCTGGCGGGCATGGAGGAGATTGCTCGCGGGCGTGGAGGAGATTGCAGGCGGCAGCATGGAAGCGGATGGCGAGAAATTGAGAAACATGGGAAGCGAGGCACATGCGGCTAGGCTTTGTGAGGAGGTTGTGGCGCAGGGGTTCCCTGCCCCAAGGCGCAGATTATAGATGGCGCAGCAATCAATACACTAGCCGTGCGGCATGGGGCGAGGCGAGGCCCCACCAGCGGGCGGGCACCATAATGGAGATGGCGGTTAAGAACGGGGAATGAGGCTACAGGGAGAGGATACGGGTTACAGATGCCAAAGGGGACGGCGGAACAAGGATCAGCCATAGGTGTCACGGGGAATGGCTAAAGAACGGGAATGAGGCGGGTGGTACGGGTGCTGGCGCGCATGGAGCGCGGCGCGGCGCATGGAGATCGCATGGCGGCGCCCATGCATGGACGAGATTGCTGGCGGGCATACAGGAGATTGCTGGCGGGCATGGAGGAGATTGCTGGCGGGCATACAGGAGATTGCTGGCGGGCGTGGAGGAGATTGCTGGCGGGCATGGAGGAGATTGCTGGAGCCAATGGCGGCGGCGGGACTAGTAGTAGAACACAGGCGCACACCAACAATGCGTTGCTGTCACTACCTGGGTGGTATAGGGTGGATCTGGGGGCCCAGTGTCCTGTCTAGGTCCAGTGCGTGCGCGCGTGTGGGGGTTTACCCTCACCCCTACCAGGTAGCCAGCCAGTTTCCCACTGAAACTGAGTTTAAGGTGTCGGGCGCTAGCGCCGACACCGGTCTTATACATCATTACTGGTGTCACACAGACTGTAAGATCCATCATCATCAGTCACCAGCAGCGCCGCATTGCTGGGTCCAGGGCTCGGCGACGAGAACGCGCCTAACGGTGTGATAATAGCAGTTTTCCATTCCCTCGGGGCTCTCCCCGACCGCCATACGGCGATGATGACCCGGTGGAGCCATGCGATGGCAGGTGGGCACCGCAACAGCATGGCGTCCAGCTGGTCACCGCCCGGAGCGGCGGCCGAGCGCAACGCTCGCACACATGCCTCCGTCTCAGCCAGGTCAGGGGGGCGCCCGTGCGCCTCGTCCACCTCTGTGGCGCGCGTGAGCTGAAACGCCGCTACATCGTTCTCCAGCTGGTTCAGGGTCTCGTCGCTGAGCTTGGTCTCCCCGCCATATAGCTTGTCGAATGACTCTGTCATGGCCTTCAGCACCCCGTCTGGACCGCTGTGCAGCGCGCCCGAGACGTCCCGCATGGCAGGTGGGATCTGATGGCTGCGGCTGCGGCCCGCCAGCCTGTCGCACGCGCGCGCAAACTGGCACAGATTCTTCTTGCGTAGCATGTCTTGCGCCTCCGCCACCTGCTGGCCGATCCACCTCTCCCTGTCTGTCTGCACAGCTGCGTCGGCCGCGCGGTTGGCGCGGTTGCGCTCTCGTTTGGCAGCAGCAGACTTGCTCCTGAGCCATGCCGTGTGCGCGCGCTGCCGGGCGTCCATGAGCCGGAGGGTGCGCTGCGACAGAGTGAACTGCCAGCCGCGCCGCCGGCGGCTGCCGCGTGGAGCGAGGTGGTTGGTGGCCACCTCGCGAATGGCAGCAGCCATCGCGTCGTACTCCGCCTGGGCATCAGCGCCCTCGGGCGGCACGGCCTCCAGCAGCCCAAAGCGATCGGACAGCTGGAGGTTGAACTCACGACGGACAGCCGGGCGCCGCAGTTGTGAAGAGTCCCATGCGCGCCGCTGAAAGCCGCCTGCATGGCGGGAGGCTCGCATGCGGAGGCGCATGGACAGCACCACCATGCGGTGATCGCTGTCCCAGGTTGGGCTCCTACGCACCCTACAGTCCTTACCCTACGGCGCGCCCCCGGACGCAAAAGTGCAGCGGAGAGTGGGCCGCTCCCGCAGCAAGACACGCACACACACACACACACTGACGCACGCACGCACACACAGCTTTGGCATGGAGGATGAGGACGCGCCGCTGGAGGAGCGGGCTCGACACAACACACACACACACACACACACACACACACGCGCATGCACTCTCCCACCTCCCCCCCACCCCCCACCCCACCCCCACACACACGCAGCTTTGACATGGAGGAAAAGGACGCGCCGCTGGAGGAGCGGACTCGACACAAGACACACACACATATACATACACGCACACACGTTCACTTCCCACACACATACACATGCACACACACACACACACACACACACGCGCGCATGCACACACACACGCACACGCAGCTTTGTCATGGAGGACGAGGTGTTTCCGCTCGAGGAGCGGACTCGACACGACACACACACATACGTGCACACACACGTGCACGCACACACGTGCACTCTCCCACACATAGAGAGAGAGATATCGTTACAGAGAACTCTGCACGGCAGACCTAGATAGGCTGTTTCTAGTCATCAATTGAGGAGATTCCGTTTGAAGGCGGTAGACCAACCGTGCGCCAGCAAGAGGGTGAACAACCTCATTCGTTAAGCAGTGGGGGAAAGGGGCAGTGGCGGGTCATTGACGGCTGTGTTCGTCAATCCGCCTCGACTGAGTTTAAACTAGGTGTCGGTAGAAGGACTTCCACAGTTGTGGAAATCATGCTAAGATGATCCACTCGGTGGTGACTCGCTCGGCGAATTCGGGGCGCTCAGGGACGTCGCGTGTGAAGTTGAAAAGATGGATGTTTGCGGAGGGCGTAGAACGTGACGGAGTGGGCGCAAAAGTCACCGGCGTGAGCCGGAAGAAGGTGATGGCGCCGCCGGCATAGAGCGAAGTCGTGTCCGAACAGCGGTAGTCGTGCAAGTGGGAGGCAGTGGGAGGGAGGCAGCGGGAGGGTAGTCGGAGGGAGAGGGTGAGGGCGGGGGAGGGTTAGGAGGGGCGGGGGGCACAGGATGGGGTGGGGTGCAGTGGGGATGGAGGGGTGGAAGACAGGAGAAGGGAGGGAGGAGAGGGGAGAGAGGAGGGAGCCACACTGTGGCCCGGCCACATGACGCATACATAGGCGCTGGTAGCATGGGGGGGGGGTGCATGGGGTGCATGTGCGCGCATGGGGCGCATGGGGAGGGGCAACTCCATGTGACGAGCATGTGGGTGTATGGAGGTCGACGGGGCAGCAGTGGGATAAGCGGTGGGTCTCTTGAGGTGGGGCGTGGGGTCGAATGAACGACTGGGCGGTGGGCGGTGGGCGGGACGGTGGCGGCTGGAGGAACTCGGTAGCTCAAGTTGAGCGCTGGCTCGGGCCGCATGGCGGTCGAAGTGATGGCACTGAGACACCTGGGCTCCGTTGTCTGAAGCTGCAGAGCTGCGGGGGGAGGGAAATCTGTGCGGTAGGGCGTCACGTGTTTTTTGCCATGTGGAGGGCGTGTGAGAGAGTGCGGATGGACTGAGTTCCTGGATGCATGCGTCGACTGGCTGCTGAATTGACAGCCCGACGACAGAGGGCGTACCGAGGAGGAGAGGCGGCGAGAATCGGCGGCGGCATGGGTGAAGGGGGGTCGACGTAGGCGGCGGCGATGACTGCGCGGAGTGGGGCGCCCACAGTGGGGCGCCCACAGATACACACACACACACACACACACACACGCACGCACGCACACACGCAGCTTCGACATGGAGGACGAGGAGGTTCCGCTGGAGGAGCGGCTCGGGAAGTACGCGCGCGACCACGGGGTCATCCGCGAGGGCGTGGACGAGTACCAGAATCAGATGTGCGGATACCACTGACCTAGGAGGCAGGCAGCCGCCCTTTGAGAGAAGCCGGCAGTGGTGCCAGCCGCATTGCACACATGCGCGCGTGCGACCACGGGGTCATCCGCGAGGTCGTGGACGAGTACCAGAACCAGATGTACGGATACCACTGACCTAGCAGGCAGGCAGCCGCCCTTTGAGAGAAGCCGGCAGTAGTGCCAGCCGCATTGCACACACACGCGTGCTACCACGGGGTCATCTGCGAGGGTGTGGACGAGTAATCTGAGAGGCAGGAGTCGGGCAGCCGCCAGCGAGATATGCCGGCAGTGGTGCCAGCTGCATTGCCCACACGCGCGTGCTTGCGGCAACTGCGATCATCCGCGAGGGCGTGTACTGGAACCAGGTGTACGCATACCATTGAGACGAGAGTACGGGTACCACGACGATCGATACGGGTACCGCTGACGAGAGCACTGGCGGCGCCTCTCTGAGGGACTCAGCGGTGGCACCAGTGGTGCAGCAGCGGTTCCAGCCGCAATGCACGTGTGCTCTGGCGGCAGCTGCATCCACGAGGCTTCGGGAGTTGCAGACGAGCTCGTCTCTCTCGAGAGAGCAGAGTCAAACCAGATGAACGGGTACCACTGAGAGATACCATTGGGAGGAGAGTTTGGGTACGACAAGCGGCCCGAGACGATGACTTGTGGTGCACGCTTGGAAGACGATTAGTTGAGGGGGAGTGAGCAGGAGGGGTGAAAAGAGGGCTCTGCAATGTGCGTTGTATAGTAGTAACGCAAAGACGAGCAGCCAGCGGCCGGCGCTCACATGACAGCGATCTTAAGCTTGTATGTGGGGGGAGGCAGACTGCGGCAGGGCGACGGCCGTCGCGGTTGGCGCTGCGGTCCAGTGCGGCCACAGCGTGTGTGAAGCGTGGCAGCGTGGCAGCGGTGCGTGCTGCGATCGAATGCATTGGTGAGGTTCGTTTATAGACGGCGGCGGGGCGGCGGGGTGAGCTCAAATCGAGTGTGGCCGTGATGCTGGCGCATGTGCGGCAGATGGCGGTGGTGCGGCGGCGTGTGTTGCGATCGAGTGCGGCCGCGACTGTCGCATGGCGCGTGTGCGGCAGATGGCGGTGGTGCGGCGGCGTGTGTTGCGTTCGAGTGCGGCCGCGACTGTCGCATGATTGCGGCTAATGCAAGCAGGACGGCGAGGCGCGCTGAAATTGAGGGCGGCCGTGGCGCTCGTGTGTGCGTGGCCGCGACGCTGGCGTGTGTGTGGCAGATGGCGGCGGGTCGACGGTGTGTCATCCGATCGAGTGCGGCCGTGATGCTGGCGCGTGTGCGGCAGATGGCGGTGGTGCGGCGGCGTGTGCTGCGATCGAGTGCTGCCATAACGCTCATGTGTGCGCGGCCTCGACGCCAGCGTGTGTGCCGCAGATGGCGGCAGGGCGGCGGGGTGAGCTCAAAATCGAGTGCGGCCGTGATGCTGGCGCGTGTGCCACCCGCAGCGCGGCAGCTGGCATTGGTGCGGTGGTGTGTGCTGTGATCAAGTGCGGCCGTGACGCTTACGTGTGCGCGGCCGCGACGCCAGCGTGTGTGCCGCAGATGGCGGCAGGGCGGCGGGGTGAGCTCAAAATCGAGTGCGGCCGTGATGCTGGCGCGTGTGCCACCCGCAGCGCGGCAGCTGGCAGTGGTGCGGTGGTGTGTGCTGTGATCAAGTGCGGCCGTGACGCTTATGTGTGCACGGTCGCGACGCTGGCGTGTATGCCGCAGATGACGGCAGGGCGGCGGGGTGAGCTCAAATCGAGTGCGGCCGTGATGCTGGCGCGTGTGCCACCCGCAGTGCGGCAGCTGGCAGTGGTGCGGTGGTGTGTGCTGCGATCAAGTGCGGCTGTGACGCTTATGTGTGCACGGTCGCGATGCTGGCGCGTGTGCGGCAGATGGCGGAGGTGCGGCAGTGTGTGATCCGATCGAGTGCGGCCGTGATGCTGGCACGTGTGTGGCAGGTGGCGGTGATGCGGCGGCGTGTGCTGCGATCGAGTGCGACCGCGGCGCTTGTGTGTGCGCGGCCGTGACGCTGGTGTGTATGCGGCACATGGCGGCGGGGCAGCGGTGTGTGATCCGATTGAGTGCGGGAGCAAGACACGTGCATGTGTGGCAGATGGCGTCGAGGCGGCGATCAGCGCTGCGATTGAGTGTGGCCACAAAGCTCGCGTGTGTGCGGCAGATGGCGGCAGGGCAGCGGCGTGCGCTGCGATTGAGTGTGGCCGTGTCATTTGAGTGTGTGCGGCGGATGGCGGCAGGGCGGCGGCGTGCGATGCGATCGATTGCGGCCGTGAAACTCATGTGTGCGTGGCCGCGACACTGGCGTGTGTGCCGCAGATGGCGGCAGGGCGGCGGGGTGACCTCAAATCGTGTGCGGCCGTGATGCTGGTGCGTGTGCCACTCGCAGTGCGGCAGCTGGCAGTGGTGCGGTGGTGTGTGCTGCGATCAAGTGCGGCCGTGACGCTTATGTGTGCACGGTCGCGATGCTGGCGCGTGTGCGGCAGATGGCGGAGGTGTGGCAGTGTGTGCTCCAATCGGGTGCGACCGTGACGCTGGCGTGTCAGCAACAGATAGCGTTGGGGTGGCGGTGTGTGCCACGGTCGAGTGCAGCCGGAACGCTTGCGTGTGAGCGGCAGATGAGCAGAGGGCAGCGGTGTGCGCCGCGATAGACTGCGGCCGCGGCGCTCGTGTGTGTGGGGCAGATGGCAGTGGGGCGGCTGTGTGCGCTGTGATTGAGCATGGCCACAACAAGTAGCTGCTATTTGATCACTCGAGCGGGTGGACAACACGCCGATGGACAGGCGTGCACACGCGCACGGGAAGAGGCGGAGCTTGTGGGACTTGGGGGTCGCGCACACATCCAGATGGACCGAGCCGTGGAGAGAAGGCAGCCAAGCCAGCCGCCACGATCATCAATTCCCAGCTGAATCAGAGAGAGCAGGAGGGTGGAGGTGCATGCAAGGTAGTCCCAGACACGAGGGGAGGGCCTCCTTCAAGCGGCAGCGTCTGTGCGTCTCACCTCGTACCTCCTGTCTCGACTGCGGGCGTCGGTGGTAGTAGTAGTAACAGCAGCCTGGCAGTAGTGGCTTGCTGGAGCGGCCACTGCTACGTCCACTACCTCCCAGTGACGTGATAGTGGCCTGCCTGGGTCTGGTGGAGAGGGGGTGAGCGTAGGGCTCTGCAGTGCGCGCTGCAACGCAGCACTGCGAAGACGTGCGACCGCCAGCAAGCGGTCAACGTCAGCAGTCGCCGCAGTCGTGCGCGGTCACAGAGCAGCCCCCTGTGCTGTGCTGGCAGGGGTGGGTTGCCGTGGAAGTTGAGCACAGCTTTGGGGGGTCAGGGGAGGAGGGGGGGCTCGGGATTGCTCAGAATAAGCAATTTAAAAAAGCAAGGTGGCGGTTGTGGGGGGGGCGGGGCGCACCCCCAGTCCACACCCAGTCGGTCGCCTTGACCGTGAAACACGCCTCCCGTCTTGTTTCAAAGCATTCCACTTCCACCACTTCCAACAAACCAACCCACTAAAATGGCTCCCAAGGCTCCTGGTGCGTCGCCCCTACCGCCGCTGAGCCTGCCTGCGTGCACGCACTGACAGCCAGCTGCTTGACCACAAGGGCGGGCGACGCTCTGTCCCCCTCCTCCCGCACCTGCCAAAGCCTGCGCCTGACGCCCTTTCATGCTTCGCTATGCTTGCACTTGCCCGCAGTCGCCAAGCCCGCGAAGAAGGCCGCCGGTGAGTCGCCTAGCATGCATGGCAACCCCACGTCACGTACCCTCCGCTCCTCGCAGCCCACACGCCACTGGTCCGGTGCCATTTTCGGCCGCTGCGATGATGGCGGGGCCACGGGTGCCGCGGCGTGCGCTTGCGGGGGTGGGGTTGACGTTGACCATGGTTAAAAATGCGGCGCACAAGCCAGCTTGCTGGACCAAGCCCAGCCCAGAGCAGACCCACGCCGCATTAGCCCCAACGCGTGCAAGTGGCGCACATGCAGCTCGCGAGTCGGGACTGGGGTGGTGCATGGGGCCCTACTACCACGACTCACCCCCCATCTCGGACATTCAACGTTTGCCACAGCATCCGACCCACCGCGCTCCCTGCCCTCCCCACTATGCAGCGCCCAAGGTTGTAAAGACGGCAACGACGGCGGTCAAGGCCGCCAAGCCCAAGGCTGCGCCCAAGGTCAGTTCATACATGCGCTGTTGCGGCCGCGCCGCTGCTGCTGCTTCACACACGCGCCACCTGCCCCGCGCACGCCCCTCCACCTCCTTCCCTCTGTGCTCATGCGGCACGTGCCGCCAGCAGCGCCAATGCCCGAATCCCGTGTCCCGTCCATGCACGCATGCCTTGCCCGTCCCAAGTCCTTGTGGTCCGCGCTGCTCACCCCTGCAACTACCCCCTCTTGTGCAAGCGCAGGCGAAGAAGGCTGCCACCCCTAAGGCAGCCAAGGCGCCAAAGGAGAAAAAGGCGGTCACCCCCAAGGCGCCCAAGGAGAAGAAGGCCGCCAAGCCCAAGGCTGCGCCCAAGGAGAAGAAGGCGACCATCCCCAAGGTCAGTCCAGTCCACGCGTCTTGCCGCCTGCGCCTGCCTACCTCCTCGCGCCTGCACCTCCTCCGCTCCAGCGTCCCTGCACTGTCCCCTCAACACGCACATGCGACGCCACGCCACAATGCTGTCATCACGATGACAGCAGCACCAATTTTCCTTTTCAGTCCGCCCACGCGCACACGACTCCCTCGTCGCTCACACCTGTCTAATACTGCTGCCCTGTGCATACGCAGGTGAAGAAGGTGGCGACCAAGAAGGCGGCCGCCCCCAAGGTAAGCACGCGTGCCTTCACCCTGCCCACGCCCTCCCCTCTTGCCCAACGTCTGTCTGTGCAAGCGCACACCGCTCCCTCGCCAGCTGCAGCCTGCCCATATTCACACGTCGCTAGAGGGTGCCTATCTCCCCATTTTCCCTATCCGTGTGTCTTACACCTCCCTCTCTCGCCCGGTCCTCTTGTCTGCACAGGCCCCCAAGGAGAAGAAGGCACCCAAGGCCAAGGCCGTCGTTGAGGCTACCGCGTAAACTGCAACCGAGGCCGCCGCGCCTGCTCCCGCCACCGCCACGCCTGTCGAGTCGCCCCAGCTTGCACCCACGCTGGGCAGCGTGCTCGAGCAGGGCGTCGGCATGGCGTAGAGAGAGACTGACTGACTGGGCGCGAGCCACTCTACCTGCCACAACCGATCGCCGACCTATGTCTACCCACTCGAGACCACTGCAACGACAACAACCTTGGACCCACGACCTTGGACCGACCACCTGACCACTCTGACCTGACACTTTGACCCTGACTGACCACTTCCTTTGGGGACTGGGGGCACACCCACGACAACAACATGACATCATAACCGCCGCTGTGCTGGCGTGCAGCTTTATCATTTTAGCGACTGGGTTTCCTAGCTCCTGCAAACTTCGAGTGAGAATTGAACCAATGTAAATGCAGTTACGTTCACGCTGCAGCGTTGCTGGCATTCGCTTTTGATGAGACTCGGACTCGTCGATAACAGTCAGTCCACATTCTCTCGGTGTCTGAACAGCCTCTCATCCCACACTTGGCTACCTGCTGCCCCTCTCCTTTCTGAGGTATGAGAGGGACAGCTGCGTGCACACATCAAACAACTCAGGTGGGTGTTCGTCCAGCCTCGTCATCGCCTGCCCAGGCTCCGTCCTTTCACCTTGTGATTGTTGGCGCTCTCCGCCTGAGCTCGTATGGTGGCACTGAGTGCCAGTTGGGGCGTGCGCTGCTATCTCACATACTAGCAGGAGACCCAGTCACCCTCGCTGTGCCTGTCACCAGAGGCACACCATTCTCTCCCCCCGCCCCCCTCCCCCGTCGGCCTGCCCCTGCGCACAGCGACGGTGCCCCTCGATGTGACCTCTCCTACTACTCCTCTTCCCCTCATGGTCTTGTCTGTGTGACCAGGGTGGCATACAGCGTAAAATGAAACAAATTTGGAGATGTACTCGGAACGGAAAACGGGAGCCTCCTGTGGGGGACACAGTCGGGGGAAACGGTGGCGACATATGGAGTGCGACACACGTGAGCGTAGTGTCACATCCACTGCCGGCGGCCACAATCAGGTTCCAGAGTTTCAGCAGGGCCATCAGACAGCAGACACAAGGCCCATCAAAAGGTCAAGCTATGGAAGTAGCCCACGCAGCGCTAGCCACTAGGTTGTGGGCGCCAAGCAGCAGCACAGGCCACAGGCACCTCACCAGGACCCCTCCGGTGGCCTGGGACGGGCACTGGGATTCCAGGTGCGGGGTTAGCAGCGTGAGAATACGCCGCAGCTCCCACAGGTTCACACACACGCGGGGGCGGGAGTCTATGAATCCTCGGCCAGGCCAAGAGAGCCCCCAGGTTCTGGCACAAGACGGCTGACTTCCTTGTCGCCTGTTCTGAGACACGCACCGCGTGCACAGCAACCATGATGGCAGATGGCACGCTAGGGGTCTAATTTTGACAGCTGCCGGCCTCTTTCCTAGGGTATAACGCGCCATCAAATGCGTCCAACGGACTGTAAAATCGACCACACACACACACACACACGGGCCGGGCTGGAGGGCTGCCCAAGATATAAAACCATGAAGGGACCAGAGACCTTCCCCCATTCACGTGAATAAGCACCGCAACCACCCCCTACGAGAGCCGGGGGCAGCAGTGCACTAGCAGTGCAGGGGCTACGCAGGGGCAGTAATTGTTCCCGGGCTTTGCACTAGCTATGCAGGGGCCGTGCAGCAGCTGTGCGTTGGTGCCGGCTGTGCACACGTAGTGCACTAGCTGTGCGGGGGCAGTGCGTGTGCCGGCACCGCTGTGGTGTTAACACGCGTGCGCCACACCACAGACACAAGCATCACTAGTGTGGGTGGCGCTACTGTGGGCTACTTTTGTAGCTTGACCTTTTGGTGGGCCATGGGCCTGCTGTCTGATAGTCCCGCTGGAACTTGGAACTGATTGTGACCGCCGGCAGTGGATGTGTAACACTACTCTCACTTGGAATCACTAGTCTTCTTCTTGGAAGTAGTCCCCCCCTATACACATGCGCAACAGGTGTGGTCAATGCGCTCGGAGTCGAGCGGCCATTCGACCACCTCCCCGTCTCCCTCGACCGCCGCAGTCTACTGCTCCTCCTCCACCTCCCCTACCCAGAGTTGCACGGTGCGCTGGGTCCGGCCAGGACGCTGGTGTGTGCTGCAATACACGCTTCGGGGGCAGCACGACACCGTCTACTTGCCACACAAAAAAACGGCCATCACTCACGCTCGGCTCGCAAAAAAACAAAAAATAACCCATGCAAAACAAAGCAAAAGCATCGCTGGCGCTGGTGGGTCTCTATGTGTGTAGTTTCGTGAGAAGTGTGAAGTGAAGTCCACCATGCGCATGCACTTGCATGCGCGGGGCATTTTGTCTCCACGATGCTGTCTCTCCGCTCTACCACCTCCTCGGTCGTTGCACGCCGCGGCGCTGCACCTCGCGCAGTGGTGCGTGTGGCACGCATGGTGACGGTGGTCAGGTCCTCACCGAAGGAGGTTGACGCTGCCATCGAGGAGGCGCTGAAAGCGGCGAAGGACTGCAAGGAGGTGCGTGCACGAACGCCAGGGGGACAGGAACCTGAGCACAGCCCCCTGGGGGCTGTGGATGATCACTAGGCAACAGAGCCCCACCCAAGCACTGGCGGGGCTTACTACTAAGCGCATGAAATGCATCGCGGAGCCTATGGGAGGGCTACCTGGGGGCGCCATCGCATGCGCTGCTGCTGGGGGTGCCACCCCCCGGCCCTCCGTCGGTGGTCAGAGGGACCCACCACTCTCCGCCCACGCAGGACTGCGCCGCATCGTGGGACACCGTCGAGGAGCTGGCAGCGGCCAAGGTGGGGTGAAGTGAGGGGCACGCGTGTGTGGTTTATCCCCTTGGCAGCGCTGCGCGCTCACCTCCCTCCCTCCCTCTGTTGCCTCTCTTGCAGTCCCACATGAAGGACGCGGCCAAGGCCGATCCCTCCCTCAACGACCCCCTCGAGGTGAGGGTCTGTGGCGGCGTATGCGGCGTGGCCGTTAGATAAGGGGAATGCCAACTATCTGTCTGCAGCACCACTGACGCCCGCTCCTGCTGCCCCCCTCTGCACGCACGACGACGGCCGCGAGCGAAGGTGTTCTGCAAGGACAACGCGGTGCGTGGGACGGGGATGCATGCTGGCATGCGTTTCTTGATGCATGCACACACACCCCTGCATGCAGCCCCTTGCGCGGCCTGCCGCTACATGTTACCTCTGCCCCCATTACTGCCCCCCCTACTGCCCCCTACTGCCCCCACTGCTACCCCGCTTCTGACTCGGCGCCCATGCCACATGCGGCCATGTGTGCAGGACGCCGACGAGTGCCGCGTGTACGAGGACTAAATGCGTCCTCCTGCAGGAGAGAACCATCAATCTTGTCAATAGGTGAGCGTTACTCGCGCCGCAAGCGTGTGCCGCTGCATGGATGGGCCGCACACACGGGCCACCGTGTGCGGCACAGCACGCTGCACATGGTCCGTGCAGGCCCGCACACACACGCGCGCGCAGCCGCCACGCCCCCATATGCTTGAGCTCGTGCCACCGCTTGCCGAGCCACGTGCATGCACACACGTTTGCGTGCCGACCCCCCGCCCTTTGCACAGCATGTGCGCCTGCCTGTGCTGCCGCCTGACAGACCCAGCTGTGCTTCTGCACACACCCCACCGCCGCAGGCTCGGCCATGCAGGTCTCTGCCGCTACCGCCATCAGGGGCGGCACTGCAGCGCATAGTAAGCCAGCGATTTTGTGATGCGTGTGTGTTGTTACCCCAACCGCACGTAAGCTGTAAGCACTGTGAGCGTCCACTGCGCCCCCTGAGGCTCCGGCAGCCACTCTCTCGCGCACCCCAGCTGCTCCCGTGAGCCTGTCTTTTTTTGAATTGGAGGCTGGAGTGATGGTGCCAACTGAGGCGTTGGTGTCCGCAGTCGCATGTCATGGGTCCTCACTGCCTCGTAAATGCGCACTGTACACACAGGAGACCTTGCAGAGGCTGCTTTCAGACCCTTTTTTTCAGTTTTCAATTCAATTTGTTTTTTTTCGGATTCTGCGTTATATAACCGCATTGACCTGCCAACCTACGCCCGACACGCCGCCGAATCGTAGCGTCGTCGTTGCCTACACGGCGCCAACAGTAGCGTCCTCTATTCGCCTGGCTACTGTGCGAACCCTGCTCAGGGTTCTCAGGGGGTTAGGCGCTCCGTCGTCGCAACTTGCGCTCTGTATGACCACAGCATTCGACGCATTCCATTGATTTTACTGCACGGATTCATCCACGACGGACGACCGCGATCGGCTGGCGGTGGCCGACGCTGACGCAGAGACGTGAGTTTTTGCCCCGCCCGTGCAACCTGCGCCCTGGCGTGCCCCACTCATGTCTGGGCACGAGTCGCTGGGCGTACAGAGGCGGCGGAGCCACAATGCGTGCACAGACAGGCTGCCAACGTCGCGCACCCCATGCGCCATGCACCCCATGCATCCCATGCACACAGTCCCGCACCACGGGCCCTTTTTTGGTCTTGCGTTTCTACTCGGGGTCTAGGCGCTCCCGTTGTGTAACGTTCTCACGACGACACTCCCCTCTTCCCCCACAGCGCGCACACGCCACACGCGTGGTGATCGACACACCAGCATCCCGCTGCTGTGTTTGGGCTCCCCACTCCTCGTAGGAGCGTGCATAGGAGGCCCCCTTCACGTAGCTAGCTGGCTGGAGCCGCCATGCCGCGCAAGGTTGCAAAGGACGCGCCGGTGTCGAGCAAGGCAATGAAGGTCAAGGGCAAGGTGTGCTCTCTCACACACACACACACATGCACACGCACACACACACACACACACAAATGCTCACACATGCACACACACACAAGCACACACACGTTCACACACACACACATACACACACGCACACACACAAGGCACCGTCGTCAGCCGCGGCGGGGCCCTCCGGCGGTACACACACACACGCACACACACACACACACACACACATGCTCACACACACACACATGCACACACGCACACACGCACACACGCACACACACACACACACACAAGGCACCGTCGCCAGCCGCGGCAGGGCCCTCCGGCGGTACACACACACACACACATGCACACACACACACATGCTCACACACACACATGCACACACACACACACTGACACACACACATGCACACACACACACACACACGCACAAACACACACGCACTCACACACAAGGCACCGTCGCCGGCCGCGGCGGGGCCCTCCGGCGGTGCGAGCGGGTCGGGGACACTCACACACACACACACACAGGCATGCACACACACACACACACACAGGGGCATGCACATGCGCACACGCACACACACAGGCATGCACACACACACACACACATGCACACACACGCACACACATGCTCACACACACACACACACACACACACACACAAGGCACCGTCGCCAGCCGCGGCGGGGCCCTCCGGCGGTACACACACACGCACACACACACACACACATGCTCACACACACACGCACACACACACACACACACATACGCACACACACAAGGCGCCGTCACCAGCCGCGGCGGGGCCCTCCGGCGGGGCGAGCGGGTCGGGGAGCTTGAAGCCGGAGCCCGCAAAGCTGCAGAGCCCGCAGGACAAGGTGTGTGCGTGTTCGCGCGTGTGTGTGTGGGGGGGGGTCGATTTTACAGGTCATCGTGTGTGTGTGTGTGTGTGCATGCGTGTGTGTGTGTGTGTGTGAGTGTGTGTGTGTGTGTGTGTGTGTGCATGTGTGTGTGCGTGTGCGTGTGGTGGATTTTACAGTCTGTCAGACACCTATGTTGGGGTGTGTGTGTGTGTGTGCCCTCAAGGTATTGATGTCCATGCACGTTGCGCCACGGCAAGGTCCCAGGCTGCCCCAAACCCACGACAGGGGGGGGGGGGGATCAAGTGTGGGCGCCATTCTTTGGGGCACGTAACAGAGAAAGGGAGAGGTAGCAGGCGGAGGGCGGGGCGGGGGGGGATGTTCAAGTGTGGACGCCACTCTTTGGGGCAAGTACCACAGAGAAGGGGAGAGGTAGCAGGCGGAGGGCGGGGCGGGGGGGGATGTTCAAGTGTGGGCGCCACTCTTTGGGGCAAGTACCACAGAGAAGGGGAGAGGTAGCAGGCGGAGGGTGGGGGGCTAGCAGGCAAAGGGCGGGGGGAGAGGGGGGGTGTTCAAGTGTGGGCGCCACTCTTTGAGGCAAGTCACAGGCGTACTGCGCTGCCCAGCACCGCCCCGAGCGTACGGGCGAGGTCATACGCACCAGTGCGTTGGTACGTATGCGCGTGCGGACGTACTACCGCACGTACGCACGTGCGTATGTGCGTACGTACGTACGCTCCAAACCGTACAAAAAAACGTACTGGGTATCACTGGTACCATCAGCCCCGTCACCTCTGATGAGGCCCCCAAACCCTCAGCCCTAAACCCGTAAACCCTAAAACTCTAAACCTTGAACCATAGGACTCTCAGCCCTAAACCCTAAACCCTCAGACCTAAACCCTAAACCAAGGAAACCCATGAATAATGCCCCCAGGGAAACCCCTAGACCACACACAGGCGGCGCACGTACACACAGACACACACACACACACACACGTACAGAGACAGAGAGAGAGAGATCGGTAGTGAGAACTCTGCACGGCAGACCTAGATAGGCTGTTTCTAGTCATCAATTGAGGAGATTCCGTTTGAAGGCGGGAGACCAACCGTGCGCCAGCAAGAGGGTGAACAACCTTATTCGTAAAGCAGTGGGGGAAAGGGGCAGTGGCGGTCATTGACGGCTGTGTTCGTCAATCCGCCTCGACTGAGTTTAAACTAGGTGTCGGTAGAAGGACTTCCACAGTTGTGGAAATAATGCTAAGATGATCCACTCGGTGGTGACTCGCTCGGCGAACTCGGGGCGCTCGGGGATGTCGCGTGTGAAGTTGAAGAGATGGATGTTTGCGGAGGGCGTAAAACGTGACGGAGTGGCGCAAAAGTCATCGGCGTGAGCCGGGAGAAGGTGATGGCGCCGCCGGCATAGAGCGAAGTCGTGTCCGAACAGCGGCAGTCGTGCAAGTGGGAGGCAGTGGGAGGGAGGCAGCGGGAGGGTAGTCGGAGGGAGAGGGTGAGGGCGGGGGAGGGTTAGGAGGGGCGGGGGGCACAGGATGGGGTGGGGTGCAGTGGGGATGGAGGGGTGGAAGACAGGAGAAGGGAGGGAGGAGAGGGGAGAGGAGGGAGCCACACTGTGGCCCGGCCACATGGCGCATACATAGGCGCTGGTAGCATGGGGGGGGGGGTGCATGGGGTGCATGTGCGCGCATGGGGCGCATGGGGAGGGGCAACTCCATGTGACGAGCATGTGGGTGTATGGAGGTCGACGGGGCAGCAGTGGGATAAGCTGTGGGTCTCTTGAGGTGGGGCGTGGGGTCGAATGAACG
>VFSX01000156.1:132500-137252 GCA_016618255.1 Chlamydomonas sp. UWO 241 | reverse complement strand
GCATGCCCAGCTGCGGTGTGTGTGTGTGTGTGTGTTTGTGTGTGTGTGTCAGGCCCCCCCCCACACACACAGCAGCAGCAGCAGCAGGAGGATGAGGAGGTCGGTGGGGGGGCGCGCCCAGCTGCGGTGTGTGTGTGTGTGTGTGTGTGTGCACGCGTGTGTGTCAGGGTCCCCCACACACAGCAGCAGCAGCAGCAACAGCAGCAGCAACAGCAGCGGCATCAGGAGGATGAGAAGTTTTGGAGTAGGGAGGCAGCCCAGCGCGGTGTGTTGTGTGTTGTTGTGTGTTTGTGTGTGGTGTGTGCAGGCCCCCCCCAACACAGCAGAGCAGCAGCAGCAGCAGCAGCACAGGAGGATGAGGAGGTCGGTGGGGAGGCGCGCCCAGCTGCGGTGTGTGTGTGTGTGTGTGCACGCGTGTGTGTCAGGGTCCCACACACACACACAGCAGCAGCAGCAGCAGCAGCAACAGCAGCAACAGCAGCAGCAACAGCAGCGGCATCAGGAGGATGAGAAGTTTTGAGTAGGGAGGCATGCCCAGCTGCGGTGTGTGTGTTGGTGTGTGTGTGTCAGGCCCCCCCCCCACACACAGCAGCAGCAGCAGCAGCAGCAGGAGGATGAGGAGGTCGGTGGGGAGGCGCGCCCAGCTGCGGTGTGTGTGTGTGTGTGTGCACGCGTGTGTGTCAGGGTCCCCCCCACACACAGCAGCAGCAGCAGCAGCAACAGCAGCAGCAGCAACAGCAGCAGCAACAGCAGCGGCATCAGGAGGATGAGAAGTTTTGAGTAGGGAGGCATGCCCAGCTGCGGTGTGTGTGTGTGTGTGTGTTTGTGTGTGTGTCAGGCCCCCCCCCCACACACAGCAGCAGCAGCAGCAGGAGGATGAGGAGGTCGGTGGGGGGGCGCGCCCAGCTGCGGTGTGTGTGTGTGTGTGTGTGTGTGTGCACGCGTGTGTGTCAGGGTCCCCCACACACACAGCAGCAGCAGCAGCAGCAGCAGCAGCAGCAACAGCAGCAACAGCAGCAACAGCAGCGGCATCAGGAGGATGAGAAGTTTTGAGTAGGGAGGCATGCCCAGCTGCGGTGTGTGTATGTGTGTTTGTGTGTGTGTGTGTCAGGCCCCCCCCCCCACACAGCAGCAGCAGCAGCAGCAGGAGGATGAGGAGGTCGGTGGGGAGGCGCGCCCAGCTGCGCTGTGTGTGTGTGTGTGTGTGTGTGAGTGAGTGTGCTTGTGTGTCAGGGCCCCCCCTTCCCCCCCCCCACACAGCAGCAGCAACACACACGCACATGCGCGCACACACACACACATCACACACACACACACGCCCCCCTCACACGCACTTCCCCACACCCACTCACTCAGTGCGCGCCCACAAGCAGCACGGCGCACGCCACGTGCGTCGGACCCCTCCGCCCCCCCTGCTGCTGCTGCTGCTGCACACACACACACACACGCACACACACGCGCACACACACACACACACACACTCACCCAGTGCGCGCCCACGAGGAGCACGACGCACGCCACGCGCGCCACGCGCGCCTGACCCCTCCCGCCTTCCCAGCTGCTGCTCCGCCCCCTGCTGCTGCTGCTGCACACACACACACACACACACACACACACACTCACCCAGTGCGCGCCCACGAGGAGCACGACGCACGCCACGTGCGCGCGCACACACACACACGCACACACACACACACACTCACCCAGTGCGCGCCCACGAGGAGCACGACACACGCCACGCGCGCCACGTGCGCCTGACCCCCGCCGCCTTCCCAGCAGCTCCTCCGCTCCCCTGCCCCTGCCCCTGCTGCTGCTGCCCCTGCTGCTGCTGCCGCTCTGATACCGACGACCGCTCAAACGACTCGAACGGCGACGGTGTGACCGGTGCGAGCCCGGGTGTGGACGACCGCGGTGTGAACCCTGGTGTGGGCAGTGTGAACCCTGGTGTGAACGGTGTGAGCCCGGGTGTGGACGGTGTGAACCCGGGTGTGAATGGTGTGAATCCGGGTGTGGACGGTGTGAGCCCGGGTGTGGACGGCGTGAGCCCGGGTGTGAATGGCGTGAGCCCGGGTGTGAACGGCGTGAACCGGGTGTGGACGGTGTGAACCCGGGTGTGAACGGTGTGAACCCGAGTGTGGACGGTGTGCACCCGGGTGTGAACGGTGTGAACCCCACACCCGGCCCCGTAGTTAGGAAACGTGGAGTTCGGAGAAGAAATCCCAACAAATACTGCTTTGTCAGGGGGAGGGGGAGGGATGGTGCTGAGGCCGTGTGGGGCCCCGGGGGGGGGGGGGGCGGGGGAGAGAGTTGGGAATGAGTTGGGGCGTGCCGCCTCAGTGATGGCCCGAGCGTGGACATGGGCTTGCGTGCCTCCAGGCTGGCGCTGGCTGGCTCTCATAACCGTGGGTGTGGGAAGTATTTTTCTGTGGTTCGTCACAACGGGGGGCTGTATGTAAAAGCCTTGCTGGCAACAGAGGGGGGAGGAGACCTCGGTTGGCTCTCAGAACTGTGTGGGTAGTATTTCTTGGCGGTTTGTCGCAACGGGGGGCTGTGCTGGGGGTTGTAAGCCTCGCTGGCTTTTAGCTTTTTCGGGCCTTGTGTTTTTACCCAGGGTTTGAGAGGCGCTTCTGTTGTGTTATGCTTTCGACGACGATGACACACATACACACACACACAAACACGCGCACACACACACACACCAGTGTTTCCGTTAGCCAACCCGCAGCCCGACAAAGTGCACTTTCGGGTTGA
The DNA here is from genome assembly GCA_016618255.1 of Chlamydomonas sp. UWO 241. NCBI lineage: Eukaryota > Viridiplantae > Chlorophyta > Chlorophyceae > Chlamydomonadales > Chlamydomonadaceae > Chlamydomonas > Chlamydomonas priscui. The sequence continues at coordinate 134,501 of VFSX01000156.1, read as the reverse complement.
GATTGGCCGATTTGGGCTGGCGCGTCAGGTTGAGATTGCGCGAAGTTCGACCCGAAAAGTGTGACATCTGCATTTTCACACTTTTTCGCCGACATTCGCCTCCGGGTCGGGTTGAGATTGGCGAAATGAGCGCGAGGCCGGGTTGAGCCATCATTATTCCAAGATCCTTAACGGAACCACTGACACACGCACACACACACGTACACACACACATACACGTGCACATACACGCGTGCACACACGCGTGCACACGCGCGTGCAAACACACACACACACACATGCCCACACACATACACGCACCTGCCGTGGCGCGGTGTGAGCTGTCGCGCTCCGACGTTAAGTAAGCGTTGAGCGGCGTGGTGTGGTTGTCGTCGTCATCGTCGTGGTATGAACCCTCGGGTATGAACTCCACACCCGGCCCTGTTGTGTGAATGCCCACTCCAGGCAAGTGCGCGTCCTCGTCGTCCTCCACGAGCGTGCTCAGGTGGGCGCCAGAGGCGAAGAGGGGAACAGTCTCCTCTCCCTGTGCGTGCGTGTGTGGGGGTGGTGGGCGGGGCATGCGTGTGTGTGTGTGTGTGTGGTGGTCGATTTTACAGTCTTGTTGGACGCCTTTAATGGCGTATTAGACTTGTGCTTGCGCACTCAATCCCTGAGGCAGGCAGATACGATCACCCGCACTAGTCCACTCAGTGGATACACATTGACTGTGTCCATCCCACTAGCTCTAGTACATCTGGTCGCGCCATGCGTCTCAGTTCGGGCAGCCAGCCTGGCCACCCTCCTCCTCCTCCGTTCATCATGTGGCGCACGCCCGACATGCCGCCAGCCTCCATGCATGGCGCTTGCGCTGCGAGGGCGCTGGCTGCCAGTGCACCTCCGTCGTCATGTGTCTCATGCAAGTAAGATTCGCCCTGCATGGAGACCCTCCATGCAGGTCACTGAAGTGCCCCGCGATTCGTGCCGTAGCTGCAGGCCGTAGGCCGAAGCCGTCGCCGCAGCCGATGTCAGTAGCCGTGGCCGTAGCCGTGGCCGATGCAGATGCAGATGCCCAGAGGGCGGACGTGTAGCCGATGCGATGTGAGTGCAGATGCAGGGTGTCCCTGGCCGTAGCCGAAGCCTTAGCCGATGTCAATCAATAGCCGATGCCCATAGCCGGTGCCCTGGCTGTAGCGTAGCTGCAGCCTCTGCCCGGTGCCGGTGCCCGTGGCTGCATGGGGGTACCGACGATGGCGGCGCCGACTTCTGCCAGCAGCCTGCCCTCCGTCCCCGCATGCCTCGCAGTTGCCTGCCTTATGACGCCGTGTCTCAAACAGCCACTAGCGCTCTGGATCAGGGCAAATCGGCGACATAGCCGATTTTCCAAAACCCAGAGTCGCTCACGCTGCAGCAGCACCCTGTCAGCCCAGTTGGTCCGCCATTGGCGGCGTCGGGGCGGGAGCCCCCGACGATTTTGACACCACTTGAAGTTTTGTGTGTGTGTGTGTGTGCGAGCGTGCTTAGGTAAGCGCGAGGGGAAGAGGGGGACCGTCTCCTCTTCCTGTGCGTGTGTGTGTGTGCGTGCGTGTGTGTGTGCGCACGTGTGTGTGTGCGTGTGTGTGCGTGAGTGTGTGTGTGTGTGTGTGAACATGCCCTCCTCGTCCTCCACGAGCGTGCTCAGGTGGGCGCCAGAGGTGGAGAGGGGGACCGTCTTCTCGCCCTGTGCGTGCGTGTGTGTGTGTGTGTGTGTGTGTGTGTGTCGGGGGGGGGGGGGCATGCACGCGCGCGTGTGTGTGTGTGTGTGTGTGTGTGAGCGTGCACCGGTGGGCGCCAGAGGCGAAGAGGGGAACCGTCACCTCCCCCTGTGTGTGCGTGTGTAGGGAGGGGGGGCATGCGTGTGTATGGTTGTGTGTGTGGGGGGGGGGCGTGTGTGTGTGTGTGTTTCTGTGTATGTGCGTGTGGGGCTCGATTAACGGAGGCGCGTTCTCGTCGCCGAGCCCTGGACCCAGCAATGCGGCGCTGCTG
>VFSX01000156.1:100000-127500 GCA_016618255.1 Chlamydomonas sp. UWO 241 | reverse complement strand
AAGTGGCTACGGGCGACACGTCGTGGACGCTGCTGTGGTCGGGTGGGGAGCACCGGCAGCGTGGGGTGGGCTTGCTGTTGTCCCCTGCATGGGCATCGGCACTCGTCTCCTGGGAGGATGAGGCGGTGTCCGACCGCCTCATCCAGGCCCGCTTTGCAGCGGACCGTGGGCAGATGATCACCATCGTCAGCGCCTGCAGTCCAACGGAGGTGGCGAGCGACGAGGAGGCTGGCGACTTCTACCTTCGAGTAGCGGCGCTCGCGGACAAAGCCAACGACAAGCGCGATCTGCTCATCGTGGCAGGTGATTTCAATGCAGCAGTGGGGAGGGACTCGGTGTCCGACCACGAATGCGTTGGCAAGCACCTGCCCCTCACGGAGCCAGCGGTGGCCAGCAGGAACGGTCGCCTGCTCCTCGACACTGCCACTGCATGCAGCCTGCGCGCTGCCAACACTCTCTACCCCCACAGGCCTGAGCATCAGTACACCCACATCAGCCCCATGGCTGTTGCACAGAGCAGACGGCATGCATGCTCTGTGCGCCGCCTGCACAGCGTCGAGGACTACATCCTGGTCGCGCGCCGCCGCATGCATGCGGTGACAGACTGTAGGGTGCCTAGGAGCCCAACCTGGGACAGCGATCACCGCATGGTGGTACTGTCCATGCGCCTCCGCATGCGAGCCTCCCGCCATGCAGGCGGCTCTCAGCGCGCATGGGACTCTTCACAACTGCGGCGCCCGGCTGTCCGTCGTGAGTTCAACCTCCAGCTGTCCGATCGCTTTGGGCTGCTGGAGGCCGTGCCGCCCGAGGGCGCTGATGCCCAGGCGGAGTACGACGCGATGGCTGCTGCCATTCGCGAGGTGGCCACCAACCACCTCGCTCCACGCGGCAGCCGCCGGCGGCGCGGCTGGCAGTTCACTCTGTCGCAGCGCACCCTCCGGCTCATGGACGCCCGGCAGCGCGCGCACACGGCATGGCTCAGGAGCAAGTCTGCTGCTGCCAAACGAGAGCGCAACCGCGCCAACCGCGCGGCCGACGCAGCTGTGCAGAGAGACAGGGAGAGGTGGATCGGCCAGCAGGTGGCGGAGGCGCAAGACATGCTACGCAAGAAGAATCTGCGCCAGTTTGCGCGCGCGTGCGACAGGCTGGCGGGCCGCAGCCGCAGCCATCAGATCCCACCTGCCATGCGGGACGTCTCGGGCGCGCTGCACAGCGGTCCAGACGGGGTGCTGAAGGCCATGACAGAGTCATTCGACAAGCTATATGGCGGGGAGACAAGCTCAGCGACGAGACCCTGAACCAGCTGGAGAACGATGTAGCGGCGTTTGAGCTCACACGCGCCACAGAGGTGGACGAGGCGCACGGGCGCCCCCCTGACCTGGCTGAGACGGAGGCGTGTGTGCGAGCGTTGCGCTCGGCCGCCGCTCCGGGCGGTGACCAGCTGGACGCCATGCTGTTGCGGTGCCCACCTGCCATCGCATGGCTCCACCGGGTCATCATCGCCGTATGGCGGTCGGGGAGAGCCCCGAGGGAATGGAAAACTGCTATTATCACACCGTTATATAAGGGGAAGGGTCCGCGTGACTCCCCTGGTAACTACCGCGGTATAAGCCTTCTCTCTATTGCCGGGAAAGTGTACGCTGCCATACTTCTGCACCGCGTCTCCACGCAGGTTGATGGTCAGTTGCATGAGGCTCAGTGTGGTTTCAGAAAAAGCAGAGGCACTGTTGATGCGATTTTTACTCTGCGCTCGCTGAGCGCGGCACATGCCGAGTACAAACAATGCATGGCTGTGGCATTTGTCGACTATTCTAAAGCTTACGATTGCATAAACCGTGCGGCACTGTGGAGAGTCCTTAGATTATATAGTGTTCATCCGCACATTATTGATCTGTTGGAGGATCTTCACACCAACACCGCAGCTGCCGTGCGGCTGGCTGGGAAAATCGGGCACGAATTCCCCGTGTCGTCTGGTGTGCGACAGGGGTGCGTCATTGCTCCTGTGTTGTTCAATGTTTTTATTGACCACATAGTGAAAAAGGCGCTAGACATGATGCCAGAGGGGGCTGGCGTGTCAGTCGTGACCCGAGCCGGCGGCTCTGTGTTGTCGTCGTCGGTTGAGCGTATAGTAATGCTGATGTATGCCGACGATTTATGTTTGTTCTCGCATAACCCAGCTCAGTTGGCGCTTATGCTGAAAATCCTTGACAAAGTGTCCTCTAGCTTTGGCAAATCAACGCCGCCAAGACAGAAGTGATGATTTTGCCAGCAGATTTTGACGCGGATCTGCCCACGTTTGCGCTGACTGGTGGTGAAGTGAAGACCGCCTCTGCATTTAAGTATCTAGGGAGTTGGATAACCCAGAGTGGTGGTGTGGAAAAGGAGATCGGTGTGCGTGTCGGTCGCGCGCTGGGCGTGTTTGCGTCTTTTGATAAGATTTGGGCCAGCAAGAAGATGCAAGTGCAGTCTAAGATGCGGGTTACAACACTTTCGTGCTGCCCCACTTTCTGTACGGCTGCGAAACATGGGCCCCTACTAAAACACAACTGACTCGATTGGAGGTTGCCCACTCTAACTGCCTTCGTCGCATTCTGGGTGTGCGCCTGGTCGACCGGCACAGATTAACTTATATTCGGCAGGCGTGCGACACTGAGCCAATTGAGAGCCTTTGTGGCAAAGCGATCAATGCAGTGGCTAGGCCATGTGATGCGCATGCCGGCTTCTCGTCTTCCTCGTACGACTTTTGACTGCACAATGGATTTGGCTCGGCAGCAAGGCCGGCCTCCAGCATCCTCCCGACACTATCTTCTCAAGCTACTGATTCAGCAGCTAGGCGAAACTAGTGGCACTCGTTCTGATTGGAAGACTTTTTCGGACACGGCGTTTGAGCGTGCTCAGGATAGGGTCGGGTGGAGAGCCGTGGTGTACGGTCCGGCTGCCCCTCAGGCGCCGGCCCCTCCACCACGGCGGTCAAGTAGATTGGCAAGCGCCACTTGACCCCCTATCCCCTAGAAGCAGTTAGGACCTATTTTGGAGGCGTCGCACAATAGCTCTCCTTTTTGCTCTGGGACTACACGTTGGCAGGCAGCCGGCTGGTGGCTACCGCCCCTCACAAGTAATTGTTAGGGCCAGAACTGGACTTGGGTCTAAGCGGTGGTCCTAGGACTAGAGGTAGTCTTTGCTGGAAAGCCGATGTAACTGTAATTGTAACTGTGTGTGAGGTGGGGTGGGGGGACTTTTGTGTGTGTGTGCGTGTGTGTGTGTGTGTGTCGGTGTGGGGGTGGTGGCGGTGGCTCTGTTGCGAAGAGCGACATGCTTGGCAGGAGTTGGAGCGCAAGCTGTGTGTGTCGGTGTGTGTGTGTTGGTGTGTGTGTGTGGGAAGGGGAGGTGTGGCTGTCTCTCTCTTTCACTCTGAGTGTGTGTGGGGGGTGGGGTTGGGGACTTGTGTGTGTGTGTGTGTTTGTGTGTGTGTGTGTGTGTCGGTGTGTGTGTTAGGGGGGGGGGTGGCAGCGGCTCTGTTGCGAAGACCGTCATGCTTGGCGGGCGTTGGAGCGCAAGCTGTGTGTGGGGGGGAGCGTGTGTGTGTGTGTGTGTGTGTGGTGGGGGTGGGTGCAGTGTGTGTGAGGGGGGAGGGGGAGGGGGGGGGCAGCGGCTCTGTTGCGAAGAGGGACATGCTTGGCATGCGTTGGAGCGCAAGCTGTGTGTGTGGTGTGTGGGGGGGGGGGGGCAGTGGCTCTGTTGCGAAGACGGACATGCTTGGCAGGCGTTGGAGCGCAAGCTGTGTGTGTGTGTGTGTCGGTGTGTGTGTGTGTGGGGGGGGGGGGGCAGCGGCTCTGTTTTGAAGAGGGACATGCTTGGCAGGCATTGGAGCGCAAGCTGTGGTGTGTGTGTGTGTGTGTGTGTTGGTTTGCCGGTGTGTGTGTGCGTGTGTGTGAGGTGTGTGTGTGTGTGTGTGTGTGCATGTGTGTCGGTGCGTGTGTGTGGTGTGTGGAAGCCGCGCTGTTGCGAAGACGGACATGCTTGGCAGGCGTTTGAGCGCAAGCTGTGTGTGGGGGGGGGATGCGAGGGTGTGTGCACAGCGATGAGAGAGAGAGAGAGAGAGAGAGAGAGAGAGAGAGAGAGAGAGAGAGAGACAGCGACAAACAGAAAGACGGAGAGGAAAAGAGGAAGCGAGAGACAAAGAGAGAGACTGAGAGAGGCACAGGCGCACAGAGGAACACACACGAGCGCTGTAGCAGCCACCCTTCATGGTCCTGGCTTTGAAGCCGGCTATGATGATGATGGATATTACAGTCTATGAAATGAGCAAAGCGGAGCGGGAGTCGAACTCGCAACCCGCGAAATAGTGATTATACTTCGCTATTACGTCGCTAGTGGTAGAGGGGGGCGGCTGTATGCTAGGAGCCTACCATGGCTGCATGGCTTTACCAGGGGTCTGCCTCTGAATGCTGTCGGGAACTCACACCCGCTCTGGTTTATTTTTATTTTTTTAATCTGCTTCCGATCCGGGCCAAGTGGTTCACGTTTGGTTTCGGTGCATGGTGCCAGTCCAGTCACAAGCGTCACACACACACACACACACACACATGCACACACACACACCTGCTGCTTTCGCTCCGCCGCAGCAGCAGCAGTAGCAGCAGCGGCAGCAGCAGCAGCGGCGGCAGCGGCGGCGGCGGCGGCAGCAGGAGCGGCATCGGCAGCAGCGGCAGCGGCGGCGGCGGCGGCGGCAGTCGTGGCAGCGGCGTCGGCAGCGGCAGCGGTGGCGGCAGCAGCGTCAGTAGCAGCAGCGGCGGCAGCGGCGGCGGAAGGCCCCCCCTGAGCTTCCCACTGGCTGGGTGGGTCGCCAGCCCAGACGGCACCGCTGCCGCTGCCGCGCCGGCTCGCGGCCGCAGAAGAGAGACGAGACCTTGATCCCGTAGCACCCATCGCAGTGCCTACGCCGTTTCCGCCCCTCGACCAGGACGCGTCTCGAGATGCCGGCTGCAGCTCGAGGCCGACGCTGCTGGCGCCGCCCTGCTGCTGCCCTGAAGCTGGCCTGTTGCTCCTGCTGCTGTCCTGTTGTCCTGCTGGCCCTGTTGCCGCCGCCGCCTTTGCTTTTGCGAAGCGAACGGTCTCGGCGCGCCACATCCGGATGCCTGCGGCGTGTGTGTGTGTGTGCGTGCGTGTGTGTGTGTGTGAGAGAGAGAGTGTGTGTGTGCTGCTGCTGCTGCTGCCACCGTCTTAACTTTCGCGAAGCAAACGGTCTCGGCGCGCCACATACAGCACAGTACGTCGCATCACACAGACAACTCGTCCTTTGAAAGAGACTGCGCGATGAACAGGCACATGCACAGGAAGAGTAGCACGGATTCCACTGTGTTTTGAGCAGCCCCACTCCACCGGACCCCACACGGCACAGCACAGCACAGCAAAGCACACCACACCACAGAGGCACTCACCCTTTGAAAGAGTCTGCGCGATGGGCAGGCGCACAAGCAAGGAAGAGAAGCATGGATAGCACTTACGCTGCTGAGCAGAACCACGCCTCCCCACCCCACGCTCCCCACCCCACGCCACGCCACCCCACCCCACGCCACCCCACACAGCACACCACGCAGAGGTACGCACCCTTTGAAAGGGACTGCGCGATGGACAGGCGCACAAGCAAGGAGAGTAGCATGGATAGCACGTACGCTGCTGAGCAGAATCACGCCTCCCCACCCCACGCTCCCCACCCCACGCCACGCCACCCCGGCCCACGCCACCCCACACAGCACACCACGCAGAGGTACGCACCCTTTGAAAGGGACTGCGCGATGGACAGGCGCACAAGCAAGGAAGAGTAGCATGGATAGCACGTACGCTGCTGAGCAGAACCACGCCTCCCCACCCCACGCTCCCCACCCCACGCCACGCCACACCACCCCACGCCACCCCACACAGCACACCACACAGAGGTACGCACCCTTTGAAAGGGACTGCGCGATGGGCAGGCGCACAAGCAAGGAAGAGTAGCAAGGATAGCACGTACGCTGCTGAGCAGAACCACGCCTCCCCACCCCACGCTCCCCACCCCACGCCACGCCACCCCACCCCACGCCACACAGCACAGCACAGCACACATAGGCACTCACCCTTTGAAAGGGACTGCGTGATGAGCAGGCACATGAGCAGGAAGAGCAGCATAGATAGCACGTACGCGGGGAGGATCGTGTTGAGGAGCACGCCGATGCCGACGCCGACCAGCAGCAGCGGCATCAGGAGCAGCACCTGGTGTGTGTGTGTGTGTTGGTGGGTAAGGCATTGAGTGTGGGTGGGTGCGTGGAGTGTGGCGAGCACGTACGCCGGGATGCTCGTATGTTGAGGAGCACGCCGACGCCGACGCCCACCAGCAGCAGCGGCATCAGGAGCAGCACCTGGTGGGTTGGTTGGTTGGTGGGTGGGTGGGTGGGTGGGTGAAGCATCGAGTGTGGGTGGGTGCACGGAGTGTGGAGAGCACGGACGCGGAGGATCGTGTTGAGGAGGGCGCCGATGCCGACGCCGACCAGCAGCAGCGGCATCAGGAGCAGCACCTGGTGTGTGTGTGTGTGTGTGTGTGTTGGTGGGTGAAGCATCGAGTGTGGGTGTGTGCGTGGAGTGTGGCGAGCACGTACACGGGGATGCTCGTATGTTGAGGAGCACGCCGATGCCGACGCCGACCAGCAGCAGCGGCATCAGGAGCAGCACCTGGTGTGTGTGTGTGTGTGTGTGTGTGTGTGTGTGTTGGTGGGTAAAGCATCGAGTGTGGGTAGGTGCGTGGAGTGTGGCGAGCACGTACGCGGGGATGCTCGTATGTTGAGGAGCACGCCGACGCCGTCGCCCACCAGCATGAGAGGCATCAGGAGCAGCACCTGGTGTGATTGTGATTGTGTGTGTGTGTGTGTGTTGGTGGGTAAAGCATTGAGTGTGGGTGGGTGCGTGCAGTGTGGCGAGCATGTATGCGGGGATGCTCGTATGTTGAGGAGCACGCCGCCGCCGCCGCCCACCAGCAGCAGCGGCATCAGGAGCAGCACCTGGTGGGATGGTTGGTGGGTGGGTGGGTGGGTGGGTGAAGCATCGAGTGTGGGTGGGTGCGCGGAGTGTGGAGAGCACGGACGCGGAGGATCGTGTTGAGGAGGGCGCCGATGCCGACCAGCAGCAGCAGCGGCATCAGGAGCAGCACCTAGGAGTGAGCATGTGTTGGTACAGCTTTATGTTGTAGGGTTCCGGTTTTGCGGTTCAGTGTGGGCAGGTGGATGAAGTGTGGAGTGTGTGGAGTGTGAGGGCAGAGGCATGCGTGTTGAGGAGGGCACCGATGCCGACGCCCACCAGCAGCAGCGGCATCAGGAGCAGCACCTGGTTGGTTGGTGGGTTGGTTGGTGCGTGTGGGTGGGGGTGTGGGTGGGTGGTTGGGGTGTGGAGAGGTGTGGAGACTGTGTGGAGAGTGAGGGAGCGGACGATCGTGTTGAGGAGGGCGCCGATGCCGACGCTGACCAGCAGCAGGAGCAACAACATCAACAGCAAGCTGCAAGCAGCAGCAGCAGGAGCAGCAAAACACCTGGGAGCGAGTGTGTTTTGGTGGGAGGGAGGGTGGGGAGTGTGGGGAGGGCTCTTTTGTTGAGGAGGATGCCAGCGCACTCGGATTATAGTTAACAGTAAACACCCTCGGGATTGAGCTGAGTTCTAGCTGCCCCACCTAATTCGCCGATACCGTGGGCGAGGCGCGCGAGCATGGCAAGGCCGCGGAAATAATGAAAACATACGAGCGAATACAGGCGACACGCTGCCTAGCATTGCCATTGTGTAGGAGACTCTAACGAGTCGAAAAAAATCAGAAGGCGGCTTTGAGAGGAGAAGCCTCGGTCGTTTGTAGTAAAAGGCGAAAAACGAATGCGGTCAGTCGTCTCCTCGCCGCTGTTGTCCCATCCGCCACCCGAGGGGTCCTATATCCGGTGGGCGTGCGAGACCGTGCCGCACCGATGGTGGGGACCAACCCCTCTTCGGTAATGATTTCTTCCAAAGGACACATTCAGACCAGTTACCCTGCAATCTGGCTGTCCATGTGCTGTACATTGTCAATTGTGGTTGGCACCAATTGCAAACGGTGTGGGAAGGTGTTGCAACAGCGCCGACCGCTTGCTTTGAGGACCACTGTCCCTACATTAAATTAGACGAAAACCCTTACCCCGGACGCCTCACTTCGTCAAACCTCCTAAATCCAAGAAGGTTGGAATGATGACCCCAAGAGGAAGACGACCAAGGAGGTCCCGTCACAATCCGACAACGAACCAACACGTGGCGGCTAAACGCGATAATCGACTCGCCCCTGACCCTCTTCACCCCCCTCTCCGACCATCTCCTAGTCGAGGTGCACGAGCAGGGTGGGGGGGGGATACACGCACGTATGGTGGAGACGCATGGCACGCATGGCGCTTGTGGGTGTGGGGTGTGGAGGTGCCTCTGGTGTGGGGGTCTGGGGGTGTGGGGTGTGGGGTGTGGACGCCCTCCAGTCGCCCCCCACGACGTGCGAGCACACCAGGGGGGCGTTGGGGGGGGGGGGCAGTTTGCTTGATTTCAGGCCCCCTCAGAAACTCGTCCGTTGACACCGCAACATTGCCCTTCCCCTCCCCCTTAGTTACGCCTAAATTCACGCTCTAAAAAACTGGCAGCGGGGGGGAGGGGGGGCGTTGAATTCCCCTCGTCAAGGGGAGCCCGAATCCACCCTCAGATCTCACACAGAATCCTACCTCAGATCCCCCCAGTATGTACTGTAGGGGTGTGGGGGTGAGGGGAGGTCTGACACCGAGCAGCCGGTGTGGACACACCCTGGGAGCCAGGATGCTCCACAGACCTCCAACTGGTCTGGGAGTGAGCCCACGCGCTGGATTCGTCTGACAACACAGATGCCAAATACATAGTTGCTTGTGTGGTTCATTAGTTGGGAGGGTGTGGGTGGGGCCTGGGAGTGTGGGGCTGCACCGGGGCGCGTGGCCGCCTCCCGAGGCCAGTTTTGTTGAGCTGTAGTGGCAGCGTATGGTCACGCAAGGCGTGACCGTACGCTGCCTTGTTACTAGTGGTGGTTGCCAGCGCTACTGTATCTCAACAAGTTACAAGAGTAAGGTAAAGTTGAACAGTCGCCCACCGAAACCATAGATAGGGAATGATGTAACAAAGCTGCCCACCAAGTTTCAGCTCCAACAGATAAGGCCAGGGTGTACTTGGGGGGGGGGGTCCCCCAGAATGCTTCTGACAAAAAATATGATGATGGGGTCTCGTTTAATCTGGGGGCTCGATTAACGGAGGCGCGTTCTCGTCGCCGAGCCCTGGACCCAGCAATGCGGCGCTGCTGGTGACGAGGATCTCCGTGCCGCTGACGAGCGGGGTGAAATACGACTGGCCCGGCTCCTGCTAGACTGCCCCTAGGTGGAACACTTCAGGAGCGGCTTGCCCGGCGCTGCCATTGCTTGGCGAGTAGCCGCGGCGCTGCCGCGGCCCGTGCTGGGAGACAGCCCTTATCCTCCCCCCCTGCAGGACGCCATGCGGCACCGATCTCGACGAGTTGATCGACGAGCGGAGGAGCTGGCGCCCGTCAATGCATGCTGGACATGGTCAAGATGGCTGCCCGTGGAGGCGGGCTACCATCACGGCTTCAGCGCTGGCGACCGCCGAGGCAACACAGAGTAAATCCGCTTCACCAATCGCAGCGTTTGTCACCGCGCTCATCCTCGGGGTCGCTCGTCTGCCGGTGACTGGCGTTGCAAGGTCTTCAGGCAGCCTCCATGACAACTCTGTCGTCCATGCACCCCTGGAGGGTGGGACCTGGCCATGCATGAGGCATGGGGCGCCGGCTGAGCCCCATGCAAACGAGAGCTGGACAGCCATGCACTGCCAGGCGGGACCGTTCCAGCCAGCGCCAGTCGGCTCTGCCGGCTTGACTGGCCACAAGGCCACTACTGTGACCTTGAGGAAGGTCCTCTCCTATATGCTCCTTGCCAGACATGTTTCTCAGAGACCGCTGTTTGGGGTAGTCTAGCCGGCGGGAGCGGAAGTCTATCGGCCGGAAGCCGGCGGTACTCAAGTAAAATTACACACACTCTCTACCCATGTTAAGTTCATAAGCTCTTCGACAGGGGCTCCCGCCCTGGCGCCGCTCGATGGCGGACAACCGGGACAACTGCGCTTGGTACTGGGCGGCTGAAAATCTGGAAATTTACCCTGAGCAGCTCTGACGCACAGCGCTACTGGTGAACTGTTCCTGATGGGGCGAGGCTATGTGGAAGATGGGGCAGCGGTACGATGGAGAGCACGATGCACGATGGCGAGAATTGCGGCGAGCATGCACCCCTCTCACAACGATCGGAACTCAACCAGATTGCGGCTCCTAATGGTTTACTGTGCTTGGATGGAAGAGAGAGACGGATGGCGAGAAATTGAGAAACATGGGAAGCGAGGCACATGCGGCTAGGCTTTGTGAGGAGGTTGTGGCGCAGGGGTTCCCTGCCCCAAGGCGCAGATTATAGATGGCGAAGCAATCAATACACTAGCCGTGCGGCATGGGGCGAGGCGAGGCCCCACCAGCGGGCGGGCACCATAATAGAGATGGCGGTTAAGAACGGGGAATGAGGCTACAGGGAGAGGATACGGGTTACAGATGCCAAAGGGGACGGCGGAACAAGGATCAGCCGTAGGTGTCACTGGGAATGGCTAAAGAACGGGAATGAGGCGGGTGGTACGGGTGCTGGCGCGCATGGAGCGCGGCGCGGCGCCCATGCATGGACGAGATTGCTTGCGGGCATGGAGGAGATTGCTGGAGCCAATGGCGGCGGCGGGACTAGTATTAGAACACAGGCGCACACCAACAATGCGTTGCTGTCACTACCTGGGTGGTATAGGGTGGATCTGGGGGCCCAGTGTCCTGTCTAGGTCCAGTGCGTGCGCGCGTGGGGAGGTTTACCCTCACCCCTACCAGGTAGCCAGCCAGTTTCCCACTGAAACTGAATTTAAGGTGTCGGGCGCTAGCGCCGACACCGGTCTTATACATCATTACTGGTGTCACACAGACTGTAATATCCATCATCATCATCATCATCAGTCCTGAAGTGTGCTGGAGTATCGGCGGGTGTCTCTAGAAGAAGAGTAGCCTGCTTAGCTGGAACCCCCGTGTTACTGTGGTCTGAAAACAAAATTTCTCCCCTACCCCCTCCCCGCCCCCAACCCCCCCCTGGAGCACCATGGACGCCTAGCTAGGACGCAAGTACTAGCTATGTGGGTTGTATAGTTGGCAAAGGCAAAAGGGTGGGACACCCTCAGTGTCATACGAGGTGTTCAACGTGCGGCAGACGACACGCATGCCCGACCACATTCCCGACAGCGCCTCAGGCGGCGCCTTTACCGGCGCCTCAGCGGCGGCGCCTTCCTCGGCGCCTCAGCGGCGGCGCCTTCCCGGCGCCTTACCGGCGGCGCCTAACGGCTGCGCCCCCAGGCTGCGCCCCCAGGCTGCGCCCCCAGGCTGCGCCCCCAGGCTGCGCCCCCAGGCTGCGCCCCCAGGCTGCGCCCCCAGGCGGCGCCCCCAGGCTGCGCCCCCACGGCGGTGCCCCAAGGCGGTGCCCTCTGGCGGTGCCCTCAGGCGGTGCCCTCAGGCAGTGCCCTCAGGCGGTGCCCCCAGGCTGCGCCCCCAGGCTGCGCCCTCAGGCGGCGCCCTCAGGCGGCGCCCTCAGGCTACGCCCCTAGGCTGCGCCCCCAGGCGACGCCCTCAGGCGGCGGCGCCTTCAGGCGACTTGCGCGGATCAGGTGGAGTCTAAGGCGCTCCGAGTGGCCTGAGGCGCGCGGCGACTTGCGCGGATCAGGCGGTGCCTAAGGCGCTCCGAGACCGCCTGAGGCGCACCCCTGACCGCCTCAAGCGTCACCCCCCGTCGCCTCGGGCGTTGTGACCGCCTTCAAGTGCACGCCTCATGCGGCGCCCTCAGGCGGCGGCGCCTTCAGGCGACTTGCGCGGATCAGGCGGTGTCTCAGGCGCTCCGATACCGCCTGAGGCGCACCCCCGACCGCCTCAAGCGTCACCCCCTGTCGCCTCGGGCGTTGTGACCGCCTTCAAGTGCACGCCTCATGCGGCGCCCTCAGGCGGCGGCGCCTTCAGGCGACTTGCGCGGATCAGGCGGTGTCTCAGGCGCTCCGAGAGGCCTGAGGCGCACCCCTGACCGCCCTGGGGCGCCGCGTCAGGCGTCACCCCCGGCCGCCTCGGGCGTTATGCCCGCCTCCACTTGTGTGCCTCAGGAGTGTGGCACCACTGTATGGTGACCAGATGGCGTTCTGGAACAGAGCGAGAGGTGGCGCTGCAGCGAGGTGGCGCACAGGGGCACGGTGGTCGCTCATACGCGCGCCAACCTCTAGACAATAGACAAAACCAGCCCTACCACAGTCCAAGCGCCTGAGGCGGCGCCTCAGGCGGCGCCTACACTTGCACGGATCAGGCGGCGCCTCAGGCGCGCCGACCGCCTGAGGCGCCGCCTGAGGCGCGCCCCCAGCCGTCTAAGGCGTTATGACAGCATTCACTTGCGCGGATCAGACGATGGGGCTGTGGTGGGGCTGGCCGCCTCGAGCGCCAAGACCGCCTTCACACTTGTGCGCCACACGAGTTGGGATTGTGGTACCACCATATGGTGACCAGATGGCGTTCAGAGAGAGGTGGCAGTGTGTGAGGTGGCAGTGCGTGAGAGAGGACAGTGCGAGAGAGGTGGCAGTGTGAGAGAGGTGGCAGTGTGAGAGACCCTACCACATTCACAACACCTGAGGGGGCGCCTCAGGCGTCCCATTCCATGGCGCGGATCAGGCGGCGCCTCAGGCGCTCCGACCGTCTGAGGCGCACTCCTGATCGCCTCAGGCGTCGCCTCAGGCGTGATCCAAACCGCCTCAGGTGCCACGCCGACCGCCTCAGGCGCCCACCACCGCCTGAGGCGCACCCCGGACCGTCTCAGACGTTATGACCGCATTCCATGGCGCAGATCAGACGTTGGGATTTTTGAAGGGCAGTGAGAGAGCGGTGGCAGTGTGAGAGTCCTCCCTCAGGACAGTGCGAGAGTCCTCTCTCAGGACAGTGCGAGAGAGATGGCGCTGCAGCCCTACCAAAATCCCAACGTCTGGTCCGCGCCATGGAATGCGGTCATAACGTCTGAGACGGTACGGGGTGCGCCTCAGGCGGTGGTGGGCGCCTGAGGCGGTCGGCGTGGCACCTGAGGCGGTTTGGATCACGCCTAAGGCGACGCCTGAGGCGATCGTGGGTGCGCCTCAGGTGGCGCCTCAGGTGGTCGGAGCGCCTGAGGCGCCGCCTGATCCGCGCCATGGAATGGGCCGCCTCAGGCGCCGCCTCAGGCATTGTGAATGTGGCAGGGATGGGTGGCGGTGGTGCCCGTTGAAGGTCGACTGTGCACACCGCCCACCTGCCTACCACTCAGCGCTCACCCACCCACCCACCACCCACCCACCCACCCAGGCGCATAGGGGCACAGTGGTCACCCACATGCGCGCCAAATCTTTAGACAACAGACAAACCTGCCCTACCACATTCCCAACGTCGGAGGCGACGCCTGAGGCGGCGCCTCAGGCGCGCGGACCGCCTGAGGGCACCCCCAACCGTCGCAGGCGTTGTGACCGCATTCACTTGCGCGGATCAGACGATGGGGCTGTGGTAGGGCTGGTGTGCCTCATGCCTCGGTGTCTCGGTCTGGAGCAAGCAACTCTCCGAGTACCCTGATGGGTTGGAGGCAGATTGGCTGACCCTACCCCGACCCCATTCCCGAACGCCCTAGACGGCGCCACCTCAGTCACCGCTGCCCCAGGCGCCGCCTTTACTTTCGTGCCGGGGGAGACAGCGCCTCAGGCACACCCCGACCGCCTCGGGCGTCGCCACCCTCGTCAGCCCTGCGCGCCCATCACCCGCCGGAGGCACACCTCAGCCCCCCCCCCCCCCTGTCCGCCTCAGGCGTTATGAACGCCTCGACCCAAGTCATGATTGCGCGCCTCGACACGGTGGCGGCACACGATGTTTAGTTAATGCAGATCCGCAACTCGGATGTGGATGTAGCAGCAGGTTGATGGGATCAGACTGTGTGGTGGAGAGCATTAGAGGGGGCGACAAGGTGGTTAACTACAGCTGCGTGCCAGATCACTGGCTACTGCACAGGGGCACCCTCAGTGTAAACCGTCTGCATGGCGGGTAATAGCTGGATGGCGTTGGATTTGGTGACGAGGCGCGCGAACGCGATCAACGTCGTCTCAGAAATGCACCCCACATGGAGGCCTGTCACTAAGAGCACCGGGACTGTGCAAGCCCGGCAGCCCCTAATGGAATGTCCACCTTGATGATCATGGAACATACCCCTGCCGGGGTCACCTGAGGGGGCAGTGTCACAACTAGAAGCGGCTGGCCGCGATGAACCGTGGCACTGCGATGGTGGGGACACCTAATTCGCATTTTTCACGTTTGTGCGCAACGCCCATCGCTATTCCGTGCTATCCCACGCCGTGCACGCCGTGCACGAAGTGCATGCGGGAACGCGGGAACGCGGGAAAATCTCCATCAGGGGGGGCGAGACGGCACAGCAGGGAGATGGTAAGTGGGTGGGTCGCCGTCCTCATCTATGCACGCGTGCTTGCACGCGCCCCGCCACCCCCACCCACCCTACCCAAATCCCAACGCCTGATCCGCGCGGTCATACCGTCTGAGACGGTCCGGTGCGGGTGCCTCATTTTTTGAACGTTTGTGCGCCACACCCACTCCATCGCGATTCCGCACCACGGACACGAAATGCACGGGGGGGGGGGGGGGGGCTACCAAAATCCCAACATCTGATCCGCGCCATGGAATGCGGTCATAAAGACTGAGATGGTTGGGGTGCGCCTCAGGCGGTGGTGGGCGCCTAAGGCGGTCGGTGGGCGCCTCAGGCGGTGGTGGGCGCCCAAGGCGATCAGTGGTACGCCTCAGGCGGTGGTGGGCGCCGTCTGAGGCGGTCGGGGTGGCACCCTAGGCGGTTTGGATAACGCCTGAGGTGATGCCTGAGGCGATCAGGGGTGCGTCTCCGGCGGTGCCTCAGGCGGCGCCTCAGACGGTCGGAGCGCCTGAGGCACCGCCTGATCCGCGCCATGGAATGGGACGCCTGAGACGCCGCCTCAGGCGTTGTGAATGTGGTAGGGGGGGGGCTTAATCTCTGGCAGGTGGGGAGCAAGACGGCACTGCGCGTCTTGCGGGGCAGTGGTTGGCCGCTTCTAGTGGTTTTGGGGGAGGGCTTTTTTGGCCCCTTCACGGCTTCATACCTTGGGCACGCCCTCCGGCCACTGGAGGGGTTGGGTGTGGAGCCTGAACTGTGGTGCTGCTTGCTTGGTGCCTGCCACTGGTTGGCGCTACCGTGGGCTACTTTTGTAGCTCGACCTTTTTGGTGGGCCTCGTGCCTGCTCTCTTAAGTCCCGCTGGAGCTTTGGAACCAAACGTGTGACCGCCGGCAGTGGAGTGTGAAACAACATCATGATTGGAAGGTTCGGTGTCCCAGTTGTGCTGCCCTACCACATTCACAACGCCTGAGGCGGCGCCTCAGGCGTCCCATCCCATGGCGCGGATCAGGCGGCGCCTCAGGCGCTCCGACCGTCTGAGGCGCCGCCTGAGGCGCACCCCTGATCGCCACAGGCGTCGCCTCAGGCGTCATCCAAACCGCTTAAGGTGCCATCCCGACCGCCTCAGGCGCCCACCACCGCCTGAGGCGCACCCCGGACTGTCTCAGACGTTATGACCGCATTCCATGGCGCAGATCAGACGTCGGGATTTTGGTAGGACTGTGTGCGTCTCGTTGTTGGGTGTGGGAGTGGGGAACGGGTGGGTGGCTGGGTGTGGTGTGTGTGGCGGGGTCGGTGCGTGTTCTGCTGCACGCACAGCTCGCTATTGAGGAGGGTGACCCGCGCTCTCCGAGTGTGGGGTCCGGAGAGCAGCTATACAGCGGCCTTACAGCGGCTATACAGCGTGGTGGCAGCCCCCACCACCCTGGCACACAGCAGCATGCGACACGGGTCCGTGGGCGCAGCCCCGGTATAGAACGGAAGCACTTCACCCTGCTCTCTTGCACTCTAGCACGCGGGCTGCGGGCACAGCCCATCATCACGCTTCCTTGCGTGTGCTCGCCTAGCACACACAGGCAGCATGTGGCGGGGCGCAGCCCCCGGTTTCAAAGCCGATCACTATCCTTGCTTGCACCCTAGCACACGGGCTGCGGGCAGCGGGCACAGCCCATCATCATGCGTGCTTGCGTGTGCTCGCCAAGTGCAACAGGCAGCGCAGCATTGTGGGGCGTCAGAGCTGGGCTGCCATGCACCTGGGTGTTGCGGCCTTGTGCGACAGGCTTGGAGCGATGGCGATGACCAATTTCACCCTGCTGTGCACAGCCCATCGTCATCAAGCTTGCTTGCGTGTGCTCGCCTAGCACACACAGGCAGCATGTGGCGGGGCGCAGCCCCCGGTTTCAAAGCAGCCCATCACCATATGCTTGCTTACACCCTAGCTCACGGGCTGCGGGCACAGCCCATCATCAAGCTTGCGTGTGCTTGCCTAGCACACACAGGCAGCATGTGGCGGGTGCTGGGGGCGCAGCCCCCCGGTTTCAAAGCAGCCCATCACCATGCTTGCTTGCAACCTACCACACGGGCTGCGGGCACAGCCCATCGTCATGCTTGCTTGCGTGTGCTCTCCAAGTGCACAGGCAGCGCTGCGTTGTGGGGCGTCAGAGCTGTGGGCGCCTGGGTGGTGCGACCGGCGACGACCCTTTGCCCCACCACAATCCCCACTCCTGAGACGCGCAAGTCAAGGCGGTCATGACGCCTGAGGCGGTCGGGTGTGGCGCCTCAGGAAGTGGTGGGCGCCTCAGGCAGTGGTGGGCGCCTATGGCGGTCGGGGTGGCGCCTGAGGCGGTGAGGGTGACGCCTGAGGCGGCGCCTGAGGCGATCAGGGGTGCGCCTCAGGCGGTCCGGGTGACGCCTAAGGCGGCGCCTGCGGCGATCGGGGATGCGCCTCAGGCGACGCCTCAGGCACAGCAGGCGCCTCAGGCGTTGGGAAGGTGGTAGGGTTGCACCCTGCTGCCCTACCACGTTCCCAACGTCTAAGGCGGCGCCACGACGGCGCCTGAACGTGCGCGGATCAGGCGGCGCCTGAGGCGAGCCGACCGCCGCAGGCGTCGCCTGAGGCGCACCACGAATCGTCTAAGGCGCCGCCGTAGGCGCCATCCCGACCGCCTTAGGCGCCCACCACCGCCTGAGGCGCACCCCCAACCGACTCGGGCGTCATGACCGCATTCACTTGCGCGGATCAGACGATGGGGCTGTGGTTGGGCTGTGCCAACCCTTGCAAGCGGACTGCTGAGTAGTGTACAGCCGCACGCACACACGGCAGCAGCGTGGGCTGCGTAGCTGGGAGTGGCGTCGATTCCCTTTCTGTGAACAGCGCAACAAACACAGTCGGGCTTAGGATGGGGGATGCAGGGTGGGAATGCAAAGGTGGGGGCGGGCCCACCATAATCCCAAAACTTCTGATGCGCGCAAGTGAAGGCGGTCATAATGGCTGGGCCTGTAAGGGGTGCGGTGGTGGGCGGTGGTGGGCGGTGGTGGGCGCCTAGGGCGATCGGGGGTAACGGTCGGGGCAACGGTCGGGGTAACGGTCGGGGTAACGGTCGGGGTAACACGGTCGGGGGTGCGCCGCAGCCGGCCTCCCAGCGCATGCGGCGCCGCCTGATCGGCGAAAGTGAAGGCGCCGCCTCAGGCGCCATTTCAGGCGTTGGGAATGTGGTAGGGCAAGGGAGGGGGGGGGGGGGGGGGGGCAGCGTGATGGATGCCCAGTCCCACAAGCACCACGCATCCCTACCACATGGTCAATGCCAGAGGCGGCGCCTCGGGCGCCACCTCAACTTGCGCGGATCACGCTGCGACTCAGGCGCCGAGCTCGCCTCAGGCGCCAGCCCCAACCGCCTTGGGCGCCCACCACCGCCTGAGGCGCACCCCGACCGCCGCGGGTATTGTGGCGGCCTCGACTTTTGCTTGCGCGTCTCAGGGGCTGTGGTAGGGCATGAAGACACGACGCGAGACGCGCGACGCGAGTTATGACTGCCCTGCCACGTTCCCAACGTCCCAGGCGGCGCCTCCGCGAGTGCGGATCAGGCAGTCCCTAGGGTGCGCCTGAGGCATCAAACGCACCCCTGACCGCCTGAGCCGTCGCCCCAGGCGCCACCACGGCATGAGGCGCACCCCCAACCGCCTCAGGCGTCATGACTGCCTTGCCTTGCGCGGCTCAGGCGTTGGGATTGTGGCAGGGATGGGGATGGCGTCAGCGCAGCCGAGAATGTGAGATCCGAGCGTAGGAAGGCCGTAACCGATCCGGAAGAGGTTTCAAACCCGAACCCAAGGTGTCCGTCCGTGCGCGTTGGATCTTTCCAAAGTGTCTTGAGGCAGGGGCAAAAGCAACGCGCCGCTGCGTGTGGTGAAGTCCGGATCACCCGGTGATGTGCGACACAGTCAAGGAGGGCACATGATCTCGGGGCATGAACGCCCTGTTGCTGGGTACATGTTCACCCATGTGCGCCAACTATTTCAAACTCGTGCACATTGACGGAGGCCTCGTTTGGCATCCGGCGTTCTACAAACAAACGTGCGTGCGTTTTGCAGTAGTTGCGGCGCAGTTTGAAGGCTGCGGTGCCGTGAATAGCCATGCATCAGACACTGAGCGCGCTGCGGCGTGGTAGGCAATGCCGTGCAATGGTGGTTTCGATGGTGCGAGGCTCGCGTCCCCGCCTGTAGTGCGATGACTGGGACACAAGGCGACAGGGGATGAAGCAAGCTTCAAACCCCTGTACCCTCAACAAAAATAGAAGTAACAACATTGACCCACGAGTGTGGGTCAATCGAGTTATTACACTCGATAGAACAGATACTACACTTGATCTTAGCCAAAAGGCCCAACTCCTGAACCCTGGGGAAAAAGGGATCACTCACGAGCTGGAAGTCGATCGGTGCCTGAGCCTTGTCCGTTGGGTGTGCACTGAACAGAGTCAGTCCGACTGGGTCAGTCCGATCATGTTTTGGGCGCCCTCGAAAGCCCAAAGGCCCAACCCCTGAACCCTGGGGAAAAAGGGATCACTCACGAGCTGGAAGTCGATCGGTGCCTGAGCCTTGTCCGTTGGGTGTGCACTGAACAGAGTCAGTCCAACTGGGTCAGTCCGATCATGTTTGGGGCGCCCTTGAACGGCCAAAGCCCCAGCCCTTGAACCCTGAGCCCTGGGGAAAAAGGGACCACTCACGAGCTGGAAGTCGATCAGCGGCTGGGTCTTGTCCGTTGGGTGTGCACTGAACAGGTTGAGTCCGACTGACACGACGCTCCCGGCGGTGATGAGCGCCTGTGTGTATGTGTGTGGTGTGTGTGTGCGTGCGTGTGGTGCATGTGTGTGTGTGCAGAACAGGGTTTAGTCCGACTGAAACGACGCTCCTGCGATGTTGAGCGCCTGTGTGCGTGCTTGCGTGCGTGTGTGTGGGGTGTGTGTGTGTGCACATGTGTGTGTGTGTGTGTGTGTGTGCTGCACATGTTTAGTCCAATTGTTTTAACACCCCCGGCGGCGATGAGTGCCTGTATGCGTGCGTGTGGTGTGTGTGTGTTGTGTGTGTGTGTGTGTGCCGAACAGGTTTAGTCCGACTGAAACGACACTCCCGGCGGTGATTGCCGCCTGTGTGCGTGCGCGTGGTGGTGTGTGTGTGTGTGCGCGCGTGTGTGTGTAGTGTGTGTGTGTGTGTGTGTGTGCTGAATAGGTTTAGTCCGACTGAAATGACGCTCCCGGCGGTGATGAGCGCCTGTGTGTGTGCGTGTGGTGTGTGTGCGTGCGTGTGGTGCATGTGTGTGTGTGGGGCGTGTGTGTGTGTGTGTGTGTGTGTGTGCTGAACAGGTTTAGTCCGACTGAAATGACACGACCGGCGGCGATGAGCGCCTGTGTGCATGCGTGCGGTGTGTGTGTGCGTGCGTGTGTGTGTGTGTGCGGGGTCGATTTAACAGTCCGTCGGAGGCGTGTGTGTGTGCGTGTGTGTGTACGCGTGTGCACGTGTGTGCGTGCACATGTTGAGTCCAACTGGCACGATGCTGCCCTCGGTGATGAACGCCTGTGCATGTGTGTGTGTGTGTGTGTGTGTGTGTGTGCGGGGTCGATTTAACAGTCCGTCGGAGGCCTTGGGTGCTGTATTAGACATGCCTGTGTGTGTGTGTGTGTGTGTGTGTTTGTGTGTGTGTGTGTGTGTGTTTGTGTGTGTGTGTGTGTGTGTTTGTGTGTGTGTGTGTGTTTGTGTGTGTGTGTGTGTGTGTGTGTGTGTGTGTGCATTTGTGTGCCCACCTTGCATCGCAATCCCCGAATTGGTTGCCAGAGACGGCCTGCCGTTCAGAGTCATTTATACGAATCTCTCTCTTTTTCTCCCCCGCTTTCTCTATCTCTTTCTCGATCTCGATCTCCCTCTCCCCCTCCCCCCCCCTCCCTCCCCCTCCCCCGTCCCTCCGTCCCTCCCCCCCTCTCGCCGTCATCCTTCCCTCTCCCTCACTCCCTCACTCCCTCCCGCTTTCCTCGCCGCCAAGGTTGCGGGGAAGCGGGCGCAGTTCCACCGCGCGCGCCTCGTCGTTGACGGCGAGCGGGTGCCTGCACCTGCTTGCTAGATGGCATTCCCTCTGGGGGTGTTTTTGAAGGGGAGGTGGCGCCACACGCGTGCGGTGGCGGGTGCGGTGTGGTCGCTGAGTAGAGTGCTGCGGCGGGTGTGCTACTAGCCCCGCTTCCGGTGGTCTGGGGGAGGGCTTTTTGGTCCCTTCATGGTTTTATACCTTGGGTCCGCCCTCTGGCCATTTGAGGGGCTGGGTGTGCAGCCTGCACAGTGGTGCTGCTTGCTTGGCGCCCGCCACCAAGTGTGGATGGCGTTACCGTGGGCTACTTGTAGCTTGACCTTTTGTGGGCCTTGAGCCTTGTTTCTCTAAGTCCCACTGGAGCTTTGGAACCGTACGTGTGACCGCCAGAAGTGGATTGTAAAACTCTAATCATCATCATCTCTCTCTGCACCAGTGGTGTCATTAGCGCCCCCGCAGCCCCCGCGGCCTCCGCTGCGGGGGCAAACCGGATAATTGGGGGGGAAATTTCGGGGGCAAACCGGATAATTGGGGCGAAAATTTCGCTCCTAAAAGTGTGGAATTCGACGATTTTCACACTTTTCGCGGAAAAACGCCGCCTGCGGAGGCAAGTCGGCATGTTCCCTCCAGTGTTGCGGGGGCAAACAGCACATGATCGGATTCCTTAATGACACCACTGCTCTGCACGCCTGCCTGTGCGACCAGTGGTTTACTTTTTCTTCGCGTGTAGAGCCGGATTTGGGAGCTACGGAGCCGGTCAAATCGCTGCAGGAAATCAATTAAAACCCCGGTTAAAGCTGACGACTCAGGTCTCCACTAGTTTTTTTTACAGAGTAGGGTTCCCGACCACCAACAGCCAGCCATCTCAGCAAGGCGCTCGGGCCATACGCGCCGAGCACGGTCTTATCCGCCTGTAGAGGTGTCCGTGACTGTAACATGCATCATCAATAACCATACGCACCGAGCACGGTCGTATACGCCTATAGAGGTGTCCCTGACTGTAACATCCATCATCAATCAAACCCCATGAACAGGACACCACCGAGTGCGACCCACCTGCGACAGCGCTCTCCTTGAACGCCTGATTGATCAGAGGTTTTAGAAAGGCTTTTTTAATCAAAACCCATGAACAGAAAACCACCGAGTGCGACCCACCTGTGAGCGCTGTGCTCTCCTTGAACGCCTGATTGATCAGAGGTTTTAACAAGTTTTTTTTAATCAAAACCCATGAACAGGAAACCACCGAGTGCGACCCACCTGCGACAGCGCTGTGCTCTCCTTGAACGCCTCATTGATCAGGTTTTAAAAAGTTTTTTAATCAAACCCCATGAACAGGACACCACCGAATGTGACCCACCTGGGACAGCGCTGTGCTCTCCTTGAGCGGGAATCCCACCAGCGCCTGCGTGACAGGTGCGTGCGTGAGTGAGTAGTGTTACAAACAGTGTTTCCATTAGGAGTCTCCTAACCAACCCGCAACACAATAAAGCGCACTTTCGGGTTGAGATTGGCTCATTGGGGCTGGCGCGTCGGGTTGAGATTGCGCAAATTTTGACCCGAAAAGTGAGAAAATCGACATTTTCAAACCCTTTTCGCAAGAAATTGCCTCCGTCGGGTTGAGATTGGGGAGTCAGCCGTGAGGCCCGGGAACCACTGGTTACACATCCACTGCCAGCGGTCACAATCAGTTCTAGAGTTCCAGCGGGACTATCAGACAGCAGGCTCAAGGCCCACCAAGAGGTCAAGCTACAAAAGTAGCCTACGGCAGCGCCACCCGCCACGTGGCAGGTGCGGGCGTGTGGACTGGGTGTGGGAGCCGTGACCACACGCCACACACACACACACACACACACACACACACGTGCACGCACACGCGCACGCACACACGCACGCACACGCGCGCACACACGAGCAAATACAACCTGGCGGCGGCAGTTCTGTTTGAAACTGGTTTGATCAAACTGGTTTTGATGACGGCTGTGCCACCGCCCACCACCCACCACCCCAAACACTCTCCCAAGGGCAGTGAAGAGTGTTGTGCGACATGGCGCCCGCTGCCGGCTGCGGGCTCTCTGTTACTCAGCTGCCTCGTGCCACCGTGCCACCGTCCACCACACTCATCACACCCAAGGGAGACCCCCGAGTCTGCGCTGCTCACCTGGAAAATGGGGATGAAGATAGCGCCGCCGCCGACGCCAGCAGTGTTGGCCAGGCAACCCACCTGCGCAGCACATAGTGGTTGGCTGTCCAAGTGGGCGCGCAGGATGTGCGTGCACACATGTGTGTGTGTGCGTGTGTGTGTGTGTGTGTGCGTGCGTTCTGCACCACTAGACTGGATGTGAAGAGGCAGTGCACACACACATCCCGCATGGAGTAGGGTTTGCATGGCATCTGATGTCAGAGCACACATCGAGTCGCCATCGAAGCTGAACGCACCACAACGACCAGCGCAAGGCCTAGCAAGCTGCGCCAGTCAGCGACGAAGGGGCTGTCGACCGTGAGTTTATCGACCGCCATCGCAGGGCTGACGAGGGCAGCCACCCGCACGATGCTGAAGTCAAGTCGTATGGGGCCACAATCTTGATATATATCTTATCTTATCTTAATTACCTTGAGTCTTCTGGGGCCACGACAAGGGGAGTTCATGATTACGCCATGAAAGTGTGAAAACAACCTGCTCGCATTTTTGGCACCTGCCCTTTTCATGCTGTTATGCCCAATCAACATTGCAATAAATCGATTCGCTGCAATGAATCGTGGACAATTTATTATTATAAAAAAATGCTCGGTCGGAAATACCACAGCGTTGTGGTAAGTGCAACACTTCGCCTGCTCGTGAGGCAGTCCCAAAAATAATAAACCACAAGCTTGGCAAGCTAGTGGTCTCCAGGCCTCAACCGAAATGCGCGCGTGTGGAGTGATGGCATCAAATTGAGTTTGCACCAGCGCCATTACACGCTGCCTGCCACTGGTCCCCTCTTCGCACATCAAGAACAGAATACAGCGCACGCTCGACCAGGTCGATCGTAGCCATCAGAGGCTTGGGTGTGCCGTAGAGGCTGTCAGCCACAAAATCCAAAGCTGCCGCACAGTACCCGTGGGCCTCGCCCACGGCGACCGCTGTCGATGCATTGACACCAGTGTCAGTCAAGCGTGCACGATGAGGGGCGCGTGACTTGGAGCATGTATAACCTGAGGTATGGTATGGGGGCATGTAACTGGGAGGTCTTGCTGCATGCTGCCCATGCCCCACTCTCTCCGCCAAATCATGCGCGGGCTGCGGGCGTCTTCATCTGAGGCAGCGTGTGCGCGTCCCGTGCCGTCTGCCCCGCCATCCAGGAGGTGTGCGCGCGTATGCACCGCATCGGCAGTCCTCGTGCGCGCGCCTTGGAGCAGGCAATTGGCACACCACTCGGAGTACCGCCTCATCAAGGCGCCTGGTTCAGCTCTGGGCAGCAGCGGTGAGAGGCGGCACGCAGGGAGGCTGCACTCGTGCGAGCGTGCATGCAGCTCCCATGCAGCCCCATGCAAATCGCGCGACCAATCAACAATCCGCCTCCCCTCGCACAGGCACCTGCCTCCAAATCGCACAGCACAGAGGCCGCTGCCTGCTCCCTGCACTAGCGTCGTCCCTCCAGCACCGGCATCTCGCACCGCCCGCCAAGCGGCAGCAGGCCGTCGTCCCCATGGCGGGCACAGTCGGCGAGGTGTCCGGCCCCCGCTTCCTGCACTCCTCCCTCCGCAAGGACTCCTTCGACACTAGCCCGCTCATGGTGTCCCCGCTCAAGGGCGACCGCCCTGACGACAAGGGGAGCCCCGCAGGCGGGCTCGGCTCGCCCAACTGGAAGCTGCTTGTAGGCATGGCGGCAGTCTCTGTTATCATCTCCTATGCTGACCGCTCCAACATCTCCACGGCGATCCTGCCGATGGCCACCGACTTCGGCTGGGACAAGGTGGGCCCTCACGACGTCACCTTCCCGCTTCTACCTGGACTAAATGTCTGACTGCCTGTGCCTGTCGGTCGGTCGGTCGGTCGGTCGGTCGGTCGGCCTGTCGGTCGGTTGGTCGGTCGGTCGGTCGGTCGGCCTGTCGGTCAGTTGGTCGGTCGGTCGGTCGGTCGGTCAGCCTTTCGGTCTGTCGTTCTGTTGTTCTGTCGGTCGGTCGGTCTGTCGCAGCGGCAAAGCAGCTGGTGCGGGACCAGTCGTTTCCTTTTCAGCATTTTCAATCAACGTTCTGGCGCCATTTGACTGGAAATCCGGCTGCTCGGCTCCGAAATCCAGCCCCACGCGCCAAACATCAAATCGCTGTGTGGGACCTTCCTCTCCCCTCTCATGCTTGCTCACGCACACACATGCCCCGACACCACCACCCCACAGGCCGTTCGACCCCAAACCCTATTCATAAACCGCACACCCCAAACTTGCCCGCACCCGCAAGCCTTCCAAGGCGTCGTGCTGTCATCTGTCTTCGCGGGCCACGCGCTCACGCACACGTATACCCCGGCACCCGAAACCCTAAACCCTGAACCGCGTCGTGCCGTCGTCTTTCTTCGCGGGCACACACACACGCACACGCATGCCCCGACACCCCGCAGGTCGTTAAACCCCAACCCCTAATACTAAACCCTGAACCTCGCGTGCACCCGCAGGCCTTCCAAGGCGTCGTGCTATCATCTTTCTTCGCGGGCTACGCGCTCACGCAGATGCTGGGCGGGCAGCTGGCCGACCGGTATGGAGGCAAGGTGGGTGCCATCATGGGTTTTCTATTCGTGTGTGACGCACCCAACAGGCAGCGCATTCGACCTTGCTCGGCGTGCAGCGCCCGGGCACGACACGCAGGGTGGCTGGCTGCGAGTGGTGGGGGGCCACTGGGTTGGGGCGAGGGGGTTAAACGCCACCCTGTTGCACAGTTTGAAGTGCACCAGCCGCCTCCCTGTGGAGGCACGGCCGGGGTTCACCCATTTACAGCAGCACGGGGCTCATTCCGATGGCAGCGGCCGCACAACCACCACACAGCCACCCTCCCCGCGCACACAAACACACACACACAACTCACACACACGCGTTCACACACAGATCGTCCTCACAGCTGGTATCAGCATTTGGTCGATCTGTACGGGGCCCATTCCGATGGCATGACATCGACCGCCAAACCACCACACAACCACCCAACACCCAACCGCCCACTGAACACACACACACACACACACACACACACAACTCACACACACGCATTCACACACACGCATTCACACACACGGATCGTCCTCACAGCCGGAATCAGCATCTGGTCGATCTGCACGGGGCCCATTCCGATGGCATGACATCGACCGCCAAACCACCACACCACCACCCAACACCCAATCGCCCACTGAACACACACACACACACACACAAAACTCACAAACACGCATTCACACACACAGATTGTCCTCACAGCCGGAATCAGCATCTGGTCGATCTGCACGGGGCTCATTCCGATGGCAGCGGCCGCGGGAACGGTGCCGCTGCTCGGCATGCGCGTGCTGCTGGGGCTGGGAGAGGTGAGTGTGTGTGTGTGTGTGTTTGCATGGGCACGGTGCCGCTGCTCGGCATGCGCGTGCTGCTGGGGCTGGGAGGTGTGTGTGTGTAAGTGTGTGTGCTACTGGGGCTGGAGAGGTGCGTATGTGTGCCCGTGTGTATGTGTGTGTGTGTGTGTGTGTTTGCATGGGCACGGTGCTGCTGCTTGGCATGCGCGTGCTGCTGGGGCTGGGAGAGGTGCATGTGTGTGAAAGTGTGTGTGCTGCTGGGGCTGGGGGAGGTGCGTGTGTGTGTGTGTGTGTGTGTGTGTTTTGCATGGGCAAGGTGCTGCCATCTACTCCCTCATCGCGCGCAACGCCCCCCCCCTACACACGCTCACGCGCGCGCGCACACACACACACATACACACCCCCTGGGCTCTACACCCTCATCCCCAAGCCCTAAACCATAAACCCCGAACCACAGGACGTTGCTTTCCCCGCCATCCACTCCCTGATCACAAGCAACGTACCGTACGCTTCGTGCTGCACACACACATCCACACACACACACACACACACAGGGCGTCGCCTTCCCCGCCATCCACTCCCTCATCGCCCGCAACGTACCACAAACACACACGCACACACACATGCCCTAAACTCTATACCCGTATCCATAACCCCTTACCCAACAATCCACACACGCAGGGCGTCGCCTTCCCCGCCATCCACTCACTCATCGCCCGCAACGTACCGTACGCGTCGCGAGGGACCGCCGTCGGCCTCGTGACCGCTGCGTCGTACGGTGGGACCGCGCTCGCGTTCGGCGTCTCGCCGTGGCTGATCGCAAACTGGGGGTGGCCGGTGGGTTGGGGCAGAGGGTGACCACCAGGCGGCAGGTCCTTTTATCATTTTTTCTCTTTTTATTCTATTTTTATTCGTGTTTTCTCTTTTTTCTGCAGTACGGCTCTGCAGTACGGCACCGCCGATCGGGTTGTGACCGCCGCGTCATACGGTGGGTGCTGGGGGTGCTGTGTGTGTGCGCGTGTGTGTGTGTGTGTGTGCGTGTGTGTGTGTGTGTGTGTGACCGCGCTCGCGCTTGGCGTGTTTTGCCGTGGCTGATTGCAAACTGGGGGTGGCCGGTGGGTGCTGCGTGTGCTGTGTGTGTATGTGCGTGTGTGTGTGTGTGTGTGTGTGTGTGTGTGTGTGGCGTGTGTGAACGCCGCGTCGTACGGCGGCACCGCGCTCGCGTTTGGCGTGTTGCCGTGGCTGATTGCAAACTGGGGGTGGCCGGCGGTTGCTGGGGTGCTGTGTGTGGGGGGGGGCGTG